>JAOANR010000012.1:31045398-31398927 GCA_030278955.1 Hygrophila difformis | reverse complement strand
AAAAAAAACGGGATAGTGACAAAAAAAAAAAAAAAATCTAGCATCCAACTAACTAAGTTATAATTTCCTGAACATATGAAACTTTACGATGCATGGGCCATCACTGAACATATGATACATGCCAGATGATGTCTAGCCTTGAGCAAATAGGCGCTGCAAAATCTTTGGAAGAAAAAGAGAGTGAATTTACATGTTCAAACAGACCAACTTGTGGTAAAGTTCACGCCTAAAGCCTTTTTATCAGCAGAATGTCATAAGACATGGAAAGTGATTGAAATAATCTAACTAAATCAAACCAGATCATTGTTCATCATTCATCATGTACTACTGGAAAGTGTGCATTGCCTTTGTTCTTAAACAACACATCAACATTACAAAGTGGGCAATAAACAACATTCATCCATCTCTGTATCTGAACAATAATATCAAAATAGGAAGCCAACTAGGATTCATAAACAGTAATGGTCCAAACATAACAGATATCAACAACATTCTTTTGCCAACAAAAGATCAAAATATGATCCATATATAATTATGGCTAGGACAAAAACAAGCCAATTAGGATTCATATATAGTTATGGCCAGGACAAAAACAAGCCAATTAGGATTCATAAACAATAATGGTCCAAAAATAGCAGATAGTCGATAATGTATTCATTTATCTTGGGACTGCTTCTCCGCTTCATTCGTAGTGTCTTTGTCATAAAAGTACTGAACATACGAAGCTATTGCATCTGTAGGCAAATTTATTATAGCTGCCCTCCTGCACTCATTCTCTATCAGTTCGCAAGCAAAGTTGAAAATGTGACTAGTAGGTTTCAACTCGGGTGTTGAAGCTTTGAGGTAAAACCCCGCTGCAATGCCCCACGACAGCCTTTACACTATAATCCTATAGGGTTGTTAAAAAGCTTGCCTAGTTTTTCCTACCGAAAGCGCACGGTATCAAGTTGCAATATTTATTTTTATTGTCGGGATCGTTCAATAGAGAGTTACACGATAGAAGTGTTTTAATAGAATTATTAGCTCTAGAATCTGTCTCTGCTCTTGGTTTAAGGATGTTGTAATGATGATTACTAAAGATTTAATGCTGAAATGTAAATGCTTAAAGCTGTAAACAATAGTAAAGAAAACAACTAAAATGATGTTGAATATTGTGATTATGATCATGTATTTTAAAATATCACGGACCAAATCAAAGAAAGAAATAAGAATATGATGAGAGTATCATACTTTAATGGTTAAAACATAATGAAAGTCCATTGAGATAGAAAATCCTTTATACAACTTAATCAAATCTTCATGTCTTAAATCACTTCCCAAGACAGGTACTTGTGACTCAGTGTCATGACATTCTAAGCACTGAAATCATGGAATACTATCATCACAGAATGATCGGTCAGACTCGTTCTGTGATAAAAGCTTTTTAGAACTGTCACTTAATCTATTTCTTTCAGACTCAGATTAAGCCTTTGACAACTCGAGGTCACTTCTAAATCATCCTATATTCATCTGAACTTGAAGTTATTCTTTTCATTACTCTGGTCAAACTGATCTTATGACCCTGTGTTGGATGTCCTCTACAAAAAGTGAAAAAGCAAGTATTTAAATCTATCATCCAATTTTTTCATAAGACTTGTTTTCTCAGAGTAATTCCTGCAAGTATTTGTAAGAAATAATAGTCCTGTAAGTATGTCAAGATGAAATTGCTATTCAAATTCCTTGACTTATCCAGACTACTCAGATTTGTATAAATGATTTAGCTCGAGAAATCTCTGTAAACACTTCTAAATTCCATGGTTTGACTCAGGATTAGTAGACTGTAAGAGAAATATTTAATTTCCTATCCATAGCATATAGTGATAACTATAAAACTATGAGCCCTGGAAATTAATCTTCCTAATACTATACTAATTATTAGGACAAAAGATGGTTTTTGAAACATCTTTCCCTTTTAAACGACAGGTACTAAATGTCCAACTAAAGAACAAGTTTGTTCTTCATTAACCCTGAGTAAGTAATGATTGAGAAAACTTATATCATCATCTTTTCTCATTGTACTAGTGAAAATAGTAATACGAATTGCAGATATGAATTATGAGTCTGTAATTATGAAGTAAGATTACTCATCATAGACTGGGAAATATCCCAAAATATTATATGTATATGTAATATTATATGTATAAAGAAACGTTGAGGGTTCTGAGTCCTCTTAATCAAAATGCTAGGGTGTTTCCAAAATATACATCGGAAACTAGACAGAATTAGGAAATAACTTTCTCAAGAAAAAGGATTTGAGAAATAATTCTGCAAAATAAATGTCCAAAGTAACTCGCAGTAACTACTTTGGGTTTCAAACTATGAACATTCCAATTTTCCGCACGCTATGTCTATACAGCGTGGAGGGAGTTAATATTCAAAAAATGTTCCTCAGATTTTGTTTATACAAAGAACTGAATGCCTCGCAGTAATTTCTGTAAGAATGCGGCGAGGTATTCAATTCCTACTTATAAGATAGGGATTATATATGTATAAAAAAGTAAAAAAATGAATAGTTGATACCCTGAGAAATGGATATCAAATCTGTTGCTATTATAGATTGGTTCTCTCGCTTTGTCAGATTGACATCGCGAGAGTATTAGAATAGCCTTTGTCACAGCAAAGTTATCTGGATATTTCCTCGCATCATCTTTTAGGATGAAGCGTGGGTTTATCCTTATGTGAAGTATATGATCAGGGTTTATAACTGTCATAACTACCTTCTGGGATTTCCGTTTAGAAAATCATGAATACAGAACCTTTCACATCCAAATTCATGAACTTAGAATTATTAATTCTTAAAGTTTACCATGCGATGATTAACACTGCATGGGTCTTAAGGAACTTTTTCAAGTTCTGAACATTAAACACTATGATTCTCTTCCTATTTTGTGATCACGACGTAATATCAACAGAAAATCAAATGAATTCATAATTCTGCCAGTTCATACCTAACTCGGTTACAATATCCAAACTTCTTGCGTAATTAGAACGAACAATTTACGAATTAAAGATATGGAAGTATTATGATCTCCGAGAATCGAATTAGAGATGTGATGCAAATTCCAAAATTGAATATCGAAGTTGAGGTTTATACTCTTCTGAAACAGAATTAAGAAATAGAAATGGCAACCAGAAAGATAAGAAATTCACAATTTGATAACTGATCATTCTTCATGTATCTCGAATAACAAAGAATTAAAAACGAATACACCTGGAAATCTGATTGCAATCAGAATAATGCAAAGGTGAGCGAAGGAGTCGGAAGTTTAGATGATGATCGTCGTGATGGATGAACAAGCATTCCAAAAGCAACTCTCCTCCCAGGGTATCCTCAAGCTAATCTAAAAACTATCTTAAAGAAATCTATTGCGAAATTGAATTACAAATCTGAAGAACTCAAAGTAAATTGCAGTGAAAATTAAATCCTAACCTACCTACTAAATTCTAAAAATGGACTGGAGAGTAAAATCGAGCTATTCTCTTCAATCTCCCGCCTGCTGAGCTGATTCCCCCAAGGGCCTTATTTATAGATGGGCGTTGTAACTGCTTTAGCCTTGGATGATAACCGCTCGCATCAGAATAACTCTCCTCTCGCTTTGTCCAGTTCCTTCAAAGCGAGAGTTCAGAAATATAATCATCTTTCTCAACAAGGCGAGGTCTTACAGTTTCTCCAAGGAGTTTGCTTCTCGCCATGATATCTAAAACTTTCTGTCTTGCACAGATTTCCTTCCCTCGCGATGTCAAACAATCATCGCGTGGACTTCAGCATCTGAACATTTTCCTTAAATCTTTTCCTGATTTCGAACACAAGCCCTCGCACCATTCCTTTTCTTTCCTCGCTATGTCTTTTTCCACTTCCTGCTGCTTTCCAGCTTAACTTCCTGATAAATGACAAAGCGTGGATCAGTTCAATAAAAACACAGCGTGCGAGACTTACAAAGAAAACTTAGAATTTCAAGCCATTTTCAGTGTAATTCCAACTTCTTCGCAATCTTAATTCTTCTTCCATCTTTTCTGATCCTCCATGATTATTCATAAAAAAAATCAATGGAATTAAGAACAAAAGATCATCATTAAGACACTATTGGACGCAAATGACAGTCATAAAAGGCTGTCATCAGGTGTGGACACCAATTTCGCTAAAGCTTCAGCATAAGTAGACCCAAGACTATTCTTACTTCTTGTAGAGTTCCTCTCGATAATTGATTGTTTCATCAAATCAAGACTCTCAAGTATTTGGTTTGCTACTCCTCTCTTTTTAGTTTGTCCAGTTTGCCGAGCATCACCATCTGTGGCCCTTTTTCTTTTTCCAGCACTGCCTTCAACTTCTACACTAGTGGTACTCTAGGAATAGGATATTGGCTCGAAGAATCATCTCCCCAACATTCTTGCCATGCACTGCTAGTTTCGTCTAATCCTTGAGTATTATGCATATCATGACTGGAGTTGTTGAAGTGTATATCAAAGTCATCACGAGGACATCCCGTATGATCATCAGGTGGAGATGGAATATAGCTAGATTCATGTTGAGTTTGTTGTAACGATGATCTTGAGCTCAAGCTAGGAGTCCACTTATCTTGACCAGCGGCTGTTAAAACTCCAAATAGTTGATCCATCTTACACTCTAGCTCTACTTCTATTCCTTCTTCTCGAAATGAAGCATACTTTGGATTTTCCTGTGGTATAATGCATATATGACCTAGAATTAGACAATGGAAATCTTATTGTTTATATATTATAACTATATATATAATATAAATATTCTCACCAAAATTTTTAGTGCCCACCATTCATCATGGGAAAAATAACCCATATGGTCCCTTAACTTTGCCGGATTTCGCAATCAGTCCCATAACTTTTGAATTAACACAATCCGTCCACTAAGTTTCTTAATTTTAGCATAATCCGTCCCATATACTCAATTTGCCTCCATTTGTACTCCATTTTCCCATACTGTCCTATACAAATGGAGTACAAATGAAGGCAAATTGAGTACAAATGGAGGCAAATTGAGTATATGGGACGGATTGTGCTAAAATTAAAAAACTTAGTGGACGGATTGTGTTAATTCAAAAGTTGTGGGACTGATTGCAAAATCCGACAAAGTTAAGGGACCATATGGGTTATTTTTCCATTCATCATCAGCAGTTATGGTTTGCTTGTCAGAATCCCAGCCCAAACCCGTCTCTTTCCCTTTCAATTGTTTCCACAGAGACCATCTGCATTTCATGTGCTCATACTTACTTTTAAGTTTGGTTTTATCATAACTCTTTCCTGTCTTCATGCTAAACTCCAATTCCACATTTTTCCACTTTATTTGTTGAGAAATAGTTGCACCAGTTGTCCCTTTGCTCTTCTGCATGTGTTTCATGACTAGATCAATGAGCATATGTTGTTCTCCTTTAGACCATGTAACCCTGTCTCTTTTCCCATGATTGTCTCCATCATGTGGTTGCATCTAGAACCACATGGACCATGGTTAGTAAAGATTGAGTACAAATAGACCATAATGCATCAAGAAACACATAAATAACATGAGTGCAGATTGAGTGACTAAGATTGAGTGCATATAAATCTGAAAATCAATCCATTGTATTTATGTTGCAAAGCTATGAATTATGCATATCATTCACAAGAAACCTTTTAGAGAAGCTGAGAAGTGGTAGGCTATTAATGTTCATAAATATTGTTGCCTTTTAGAAGAACAATCATGCCCTCACCTTGCAACCATCAATCTGTGAATGCAGTTGCTCTAGTAGGTAAATATGCTTAATTCAAAACAAATAAATATTATGTGAGCCAACACTCGACTTCCAAAGAATGAGCATATCTCACACCATTATACATCTCACGCAGCTCAGGTAAAGTTATAGCGGTTCCCAGAGACCCATTTCCAAAGAATGAGCACGTTCATTTTGTGCAACCTGAGAATATTGATTGATCACATCGGTCACAATGTTGAAGGAATAATAAGGAAAGTGAGTTCATTTTGTGCAACCTGTGAAAATTGATTGATCACTATCTGCCACAAATCACTCAAACCTAATTAACCAGCAATCCTATTACATAAAATATATATACAATAAAAAGACAATGCAATCACATCAACTAACAATAGAATCAATTCAAAAAGACCACATTTTTTGATTATGCAGCTTTACAATGGTCTAAACAACAATTGAAATTTTAACCTTTTGACAATGGTAAGGCAAGAATCCTAATATAAATCAAAGGGAGAACCAGAGAAGGGTCAAAAGCACAAGGAGGCAATGACAGCACAATCAAGTTTTCAACTATAATTTGTGTAAAACCCAAAGCAAGCATTATATCGAACACTTTGTAGGCATACACAGGACAATACACTACTGTTCAAAACATGCATTCCAAAATAATCAATGATCGCTGTGTAGCAGATAAAATAATCAAAACAGGGCAGGAACGAACAAGAACCAACAAATCCTAGTCATCCTTTCTGGCCTCAATAATAGCTATGGTTTCATCAATAATAAACACTCAACTAAAGAAATCTACACAATCCAAACTTCCTTCACCTCTAACAACTATAAAAAAATATAATCCTCAAACTCATAAACTAAGCAATGATAACCAAATGGAAGACCAAATCAATGCCAACACATGTAAACAACCATTAAAATGGAAAAAGAAAATTAAAAGTAAAAAAGAAAATCCAAAACATAAAGAGAGACGGTTGTCGAAAAACTAACCTTTTGCAGGAGAGAAAGGACAGAAAGAAAGAAGGGAAAAGGAGAAAGCCGAGCAAGGTTGTGTTAGACTGGAGGAGGCAGTGAGAGGCACAGCCGCAGGCGGCGGACTCCGGACAGGGTGGGGCGGCTCCAGTGGCTGCTTTTGAGGAAGCGACGACGGACGTGCGAGCGCTGAAGGGTGGGGGAGGACTCCGGCGAGAGATAATGGACGATGGATTTGGGAGAGAACGAACTTTTTTTCTCGAAAAAATTATGGAAAGATGAAAGATTGATTGGCAATGGATGGAAGGAAGGTTATTTTAGTCACATAAGAATCTGCTCCGTGTTCTGCTTCAAATTGAAGCAGATTAGGTTTTAGCATATTGAGAAGGATCTGCCCAACCAATCTATATGGCTTACCAAACACAAAAAAGCAGCAGATAAATTGGTCAAATATGCTAATTAACAATCTGCTATGCAATATACTAGCAACCAAACAGGCTCACAATATCATAGCACATAACTTATGATTTCATATAACATTTGTACAAATAAGCATGAGTTCATACATCCCAACAATATTGTCTATTATTTTAACAAACAAAAGCATCATAAATACTCCTATATCACACAGTGGAATAATTGCATGTTATGAATCTAACCCAGCATACATAAATTACAGTGGGACAATTCTAGATTTTTTTTTAAAAAAAAAAACAGAAAATAAATTGCAACATGTTATGTTATATCGAAATTTTTTAAAAGGTTTTATGGAGCACAAATGTGATTTTCACTCCATTGACGTGATTCTTTCAAATTCAATGAGTGCTATATGTATGTCGGTGATATAAAACAAATAAAAAAATAAAAATAAAACAACACAAAGGCTCACATGTGAATAGTGTCGTACTATAGCCTCCGGCCACGTGATTCCTTATAGCAAGTTAACTATCAGACCAACGTCGATACGCAGACTTTAGTCACCAGTTAATAATATCAATTCACATACCGTTCTAGCTGTAGTTGGCGTCTCATACAGATCAATATCATCGACCTCCTGTGCAGTGCTGGTCTAATTTTTTTTTTTAAGGAAACTAACCCTAATTGATATTAGTCATATGTGGATAACTTGCTCCAGCCATCAACATATGTGCTGGTCTAAGTGTAAAAAAATGATGGGTCTGTAAATTATTTTATATTAATCCACTGTGTTCTTTGTGTAGCAGAGATATCGATCAATTCGAGGCTTTTCGTTCGGGCTTCTCCTATGCTGGAGCAATGCGCGGTGTTGACCTGGTCTTCTTTCAAGGCTGTGTGGATGCTAAAAAATCATCATCACTATCATCTGCTTGGACATGCTTGGTGGGTGGAGCCATGTCGTCATTTGCTTGTTGAATTACAAACCTGCATCACCTGAGTATCATATTTGTATTAAGCAAGCAGACAAACCCAACATGTAATTTGTTGTCTTCTGATAAGACCAAGTTAAAAATCATTTACCACAACACCCATTTTTTATTTTTCTAAATATTGTATATAGAATAAACATGATAGAATAGTTTCAATCAAGGATCTTATTTTTTCGGTGTACATTTAACATAAAAAAAATCATTTAAAAAACACAGCACCCACCAGGCCACCACAGCCATACAATTAAAAACCAATTGATGCATCACACGTCCAACATATACTCATAACATGAATTATATACTACCAGCACACGCATATACATACCAGCACCCACCACAACCATATACTACCATCATCAGTGGCGGACCCATGATTTTTCGGGAGGTAGACTCATACATGCAGGCTTTGATTAGTCATGTTAATTTAATTTTGCTGAATATGATGATTACAGCCGCAATGAACAACAAATGATGATAACACAACCAGTCAACCACCCTAATAAAGCATGTGGTTTTGCTTGGAGAATCCTATAAGGCATGTATAAAGAATGAATAACAACCATAAATTTAAATGTGTGCCCCTAAACCTTCATGAATCATGACTGCCTCTTTTGAACGCTTAGAACCTCAACCCAGTGACAATAAAAAATATTATCAATACCAAAAACCAATTCTATCACCCAAATTAACTATATAGTAATACATATCTATATACTAGTTTTTTTTGCTGTGCGATGCACAACTACTTTTTGGATGTACAACTGCCCATGGGGAAGAAAATAATTGTCAGTAACTAACGTGGGTGCTTTGTTATTGTTTTGGTTACAAGGAGGGTTGGTTTGGTTATGAGGTATAAGATTATGTAGAAATATACAAGTGATCGCTTCCTGGATCGTTGATTGTTTTTAAACAAAAAGACTATTTTGGATGTACAACTGCCCATGAAAAAAGAAAAAATAATTTTAGGTGAGTGCACATGGTTTCTTTATATTATATTTATTATGTTCATAAAAGTTTAGTTATTATTTAATGTTGTCACAAGTGTATGACTGGTTAAAAAGATGTTGTTGAAGTGATGATCCGCTTTATTTGTGAATTCGAAGAAATATATTTCCTCCGTTTTTTTTTGAATCTTACACTTCTCATTTGCACGTATGTCAATGCACATTTTTAATGATTAATAACTCAAATTCGGTTAATAGATAATGAAAACATTATTAAACTTAAATTATACCTCCTCTGTTTTTTAAATAACTCTATCATTTGTATAATTGTTACTATTTATTTTGTAATTTAGATTAAACTTTCTAGATCCGCCACTGTTGGATTCGTCTAATCACGTAATTTTAGAGTATCAAACTTTTACAATTTTCACTTATATACAATTTAAGTTATAAATCATTTAAAATGTATATTCGATTGCGTGAAGTACAAGAATGGTGACATTAATAAAGAAAATAGAGGGAGTACTAACTATGTTTTATAAATATTAGTATACGTCCAAACAGGGCTTAGTTGTTAGGTAAAGCCGTAAGAGTAAGACTATCAGAGATTGCAATATGGCGATGGGGAATTCTTTTATTCACATGAAACTATTCATTCTTTAAGAGGAAAAAAAAAAGTGAAATAAGTTAGTGGTAAATACCAAATACTATTGTAAATTGATTGATTGTATATATTCAATAATTTGTTTTATTATATTTCCTTTAATTCTAGTAGTATTATAATGGTCCATACAAAGGCAAAAAATAGAACTCTTTCTTCCTTGTCTTTTTTTTTTCTTTAAACATTGACACTCATGTGTAGGTAAATGTGTGTGGGAATCCAAATTATACAAATTTCAAAGGGGAGGAAGGATAGGAGCTGGTGAGAATCAAATCCCCAAGCATGTGGTTGGAAGTTGAGAGACATGACACTGAGTCAAGTACTTATCCTTTCCTTCCTCCTTGTTTTGGTCATCCTATTCGATATTCGAAATCGTCTCTTTTAGTTTGTTAATTTGACATGTGAATACTGAATATGTGATACCTTAATTTTATTAATGAAGAGGTTATTTTTATTTTTCTTGATTTTCTATATTTTAGGTTTGTTCATTGGTGGAGTGACCTTTTGCAATGGTTATGGTTGTTGATTAAAATTTATTCTCCCATTCTTTTGAAAGGGGTAATTTATTTATTTTTTATTCTTTTATTTTATTGAGTGAGCTATTATTGATGTGTTAAAGGCATATTTGATAATTAAGTTTAATCAAATTTACTTAATATGGAGTATGTTTATGGGAATTCAATAATTAATACATTTTTGTTAATTATGTAAGTTGGATTTTATTTTATAAGTTTTATTTTATTATTCATGATGGCCGTTTTCTTTTGTATTTAACTATTTTTTCTTTAATTTTAATTTATGTTTCTAAAACCAAATTTATTTTGAAATACGATGCTATTAAGTTGAAGTTATAAGACAAGAAACTTAACAAAACAAAGACTTATTATCATTATTCAATAATTTAAAAGGTTCAAAAGATTATACTTGATAGATTGAATTTTAGTTTATGAGTTTTTTTTTTTTTTTTCAATTAGTAATACATGTAGTAGCCTTGTGAATCCAAGATTATAACGAAATTGCCATGTTACAATATTCATGCCTCAATTACTTGAAAACAAAATTTACATTCTAGTAGTTTTAAAAATGCAAAACCAACAAGCTTTAGCAAGATCTAACAAAAACCTTGCTTATTTTTACCATGTTAGAACCTAATGGTGAGCAGCCGGAACGGAACCACATATTCACCAAAATTTAATAAGCTAATCGTTAGGACATTATGGATGAAGTATTTATGTTGCCAAATTTGATCTGGTTTTGTTCTTCCCCAGGTGTGGGTTATTCTTAGGAATTCCTCAAGATCAACTGGCTATTAAGGATCATTAGTTGCTACAAGTCCTCTGTGCTCCGCAAGTCTGAAAAACTGACCTCATTATCTGATCTCAGACAGTAGTCATGATCAATCTGCTTATAGAAAAAGATAACAGTACATCAGAATGTGCAAATTCTGTCAAATGTGGAGAAAGGGCCGAACTGAACTTACACCGCTGGCTAATGACACTATTTGCTGGATCCCAGATACTCTTTGATGTGTTGAAGAATGAGGACTTGAAGATAGGTCCTCATTATTGACTTTTTTGTTACTGGCCCTACATTAATGGTTTACATAATCTTGTGCGCTTGACAGAAACATCCTCAATTTTCTGTTCTGTTTGGCTGAAATTATCATAAATTGACTATTAGACAAGCTAGGCTCAAAAAGTTATATAAGAGAGAATAATTGTAACACCTTAGTTCATAATCTTGCAATGTTGTACCTTATAAGATATACACCAATTGGTCCAGTGGTGCTTTTTACTATGAGTTTGTACTGTTTCCGACAAAAACCAAGGTCCAGTTGAGAAAATGCCTACAATAAGTCAATATGCAAGCAACTATGTTAACAATGGGTTCAAAATACCAACCCCTCGGGATCTGGCACTTCTATGGTGCTTGCACGAGGAGCTTGAATGGCAATGACAGTTTGATTCTGCGATAGTTGCAGCATAAAGCATGCCTGGAAGTTGCGGTTGATGCAAACCATGAGCCACGGAAAAAGATTCCGTGGGTAGATGCTGAGAATATCCTCCACAGTCAGAAAAAGATTCATACAGATAACAAGGTTACAGAAAAAAGCAAGAAACCAAATTTTCAGGCATGAAATACAAAAAATATCAATATTGAAGACATACTTTTGATGGTTCTGATTGGACATCAACTCCTGTATACTGGCTAGTTAGTCTCTGTACAACAAGATTGGGTGTTAGGAAAGCTACGCAAGATATTCAATAAGAAAGCAATATGTGCCAAATGAACCTTATGCCATCATCAAGCCTTAACTCGTAGATGTGCAACTTCAACCTGCAAAGAATTTTTTTAAATTCAGGTTTCCAATTATCAAAACTGCAAATTTGAAAAAGCTAGTTTAAAGATACAATTATATGAAAAGATGACCAACCTAGGGTTTCCGCCTCTCCAAGGAGCGGCTGCCTTCCAGCCCAAGTTTCCCATTCCGCCGCCTGATGCTGTTGGAGCGCCGCCTGGTGTGGCGGCACACGACCTTCATGACCCTGGGGGGGCTCCTCCGTCCTTCGCCGATCTCCTGAAGGGTGCGAGACAGTCCACTAATCCCGACCGAGTGCGTAGAGATCTCCTCGCTGAAGGATTAATTACTAAGACTTATGTTGGACCGAATGGATCGATCCCCCGTTTCACCATTGCTGAAGAAATTGAAGTTGATGCAAGTAAAGAGTGGGAGGAAGCCCTTGTTATTAAGCCGCTGGGAACTTACGTTGGTTACATGACGCTGCATGACCGGCTTAAACGTATGTGGAAGATTGAAGGGACTATGACCCTTATTGACGTTGGCTCAGGATGCTTTATTGTGAAATTTGATCTCTTATCGGATCGAGAAACTGTTGTGAATGGCGGCCCCTGGATGATCTTTGATCATTACCTTGCGATCATGCCATGGTCGCGAGATTTCAATCCACGTACGACTCAGGTCAACAAAACATTGGTGTGGGCTCGGATGAATTGGTTGTCGATGCATCGGTTCAGAGAAGATATCTTATGGGCATTGGCCTCTGGTATTGGCGATGTTTTCAAATTTGATAATAGCACAAGAGACTCTTCTAAGGGTCGGTTTGCTCGCGTATGCGTAGCGCTTGATCTTACTAAACCCGTCACGGGGAAAATCTTGGTTAATGATGACTGGGTTACAATTTCATATGAGGGCTTGCATCTCTTATGTACCAAATGTGGTCGTTACGGGCATTTTGATAGGGATTGTACCCACGTGCAAGAGTCGACTGGGGGTGAAGAGAACGCTACTGCAAGTCCAGAAGCTCCTGCGGAACATCCATCTACTGTAGACGTGCATGGGGATCATGGCATGAAAGAGGTGGATGAACATTGTCAGGAGCCGGTTTTCGGGGAATGGCTTAAGGTGGTAAGGAAAGGAAATAGAAAACCTCGACAACCACGGACTAAGATTGCAGAGACGAAGCCTGAAGTACCTGAGGAGGTTGTGGTTTCGGCTCCAGCGCCCCAAAAGAATAAGGTGAACGAGGGGCATGCTAAGGGGAAATCTATGACTGTAGTCCCACAGCAGGTTATTGATGAGGACCATGGGACTTCTGCACTGGCGATGGTTACTTATGAGGGTGCCAAAGAACGCCTGCTGTCCCAAAACCATGGAGTGAAAAGGCCACGGACAGATCACAGGTTGGGATCACGAGATAAAGGAGAGTCTTCGAACGGGTTGGCTACTGCCAATCAATTCTTGCTACTCCAACACCTGACAACCGAGCCCTTTCAGGATGGGGACGAGATGGATTCTAAGGCGAGTGAAGGTTGGGTAGATGCTGAAGATGGAGGATCCCAGTTTGGTGGTTCCCAATAGGAGTTTGGTACGCTGTTTCTTGCATATTTTTTTATGGAATTTACAGACTTCAATATTATCGTGTGGAATGTTTGTGGATTGATGAGTCGCACTGCGCAACGGTGGGTGAGTGATCTTCTCAGAGAACATAAGCCCGATATTTTTTGTGTTCTTGAGCCTCGCGGTCAATTTTCTAGGGTCAGTGGTTTTTTAAATCGGATGGGTTACCTTCCAGTTAGCATACATGAAGCCATTGGGATGGGTGGCGGTCTTTGGATTTTGCGCTCACGAAACATCTCTTGCAACCTTCAAGTATTGGATATACAGGACAGGATGATTACTTTGGAAATCTCCAAAGGAATGAGTCGCTGGGCCTCTACTTTTCTTTACGCTGATCCGAACTATCAAAGGCGTAAAAATAACTGGGAATCCTTGAAGATTGTCGCCAATTTGATTGATATTCCGTGGGTAGTTTTGGGTGATTGGAACGAGATTTCTTGCGAAGCGGAGGTTCAAGGGGGTGTGTTCCTTCACGACCGCGCTGCTGAGCTTAGGGACCTTTTTGATCAGTGTCGACTGGTAGGAGTTTCTACGACTGGGCCGGAGTTCACATGGTCACGGATGGCAGGTGCTGGGCGGCGTATTAGCAAACGTCTAGACCGTGGCATGGTTAACTTGAGTTGGATTGATATGTTCGAGAATGGTAGGATCTCTCACCTGCCACGAACCGGATCGGATCATAGCCCATTGAAATTAGTATGTGGAGATTTCCCCACTACTCGAGAGGATCGGCCCTTCCGATGGGAGAATATGTGGAAAGAACATGTACAATACAAAGAGGTGGTTCATGCAGGGCGGACAAGTGGTGGTGATAACCTACTGGCAATTCTTCAAGGCGTGAAGGAGAAATCAATCACATTTAATAAAGAGGTCTTTGGTAACATTCGAGCGCGGAAACGTAAATTAAAAAATCGCCTTATTGGCTTGATGAAGCGACTGGAGAGAGTTGACTCAGCTTGGCTATGGCGTTTGGAGGGTGAGATTAGACAGGAGCTCGCTGAGGTGCTTATGCAAGAAGAGATTCTTTGGCAGCAAAAGTCCCGGGGTAGTTGGGTTAAGACGGGGGATCGTAATACTCAATATTTCCATGCCAAGACTAAGATTCATAGAACGAGGAACAAGATTTACTCTCTTCAAATTGAGGATGGCGATTGGGTTTCAGACCAGGCCTTGCTACAAGCACATGCTATCACCTATTTCTCAAATATGTTCGCCATTCATCAGGCTGCTCCGAATGGGGAGGCCCTGTCGCCACTTCAGCCTCTCACGGAAGTGCAAGCTGCAACATTGGAAGATGAGATTGACGCTCGGGAGGTTGAGCGAGCATTATACTCTATGAAATCTTTATCCGCCCCGGGACCGGATGGATTCCCAGTAGCCTTTTTTAAAGCTTATTGGGATATTCTAAAGGAGCCTTTCTTGGAATTAATCTTCAGAGCTATTCGTGATAGGCGGCTCCCGGATGGTTTGGCGCATGCTTTTCTTTGTCTCCTCCTGAAGGTGGAGGTACCTTGCACTATTAAGCAGTTCCGGCCTCTTACGTTGTGCAATGTCACATTCAAAGTTATAACAAAAATATTGGTCAATCGGCTTCGCCCTATTTTATGTGAGGTTATAGGTCCTTACCAATCGGCTTTCTTACCCGGTCGTGGAACTTCGGACAATGGCATCTTACTCCAGGAAATGATATCTTCCTTGGAATGTCAGCGCTCTAACCACAAAGGCGTCATTATTAAAATTGACCTTGCTAAGGCGTTCGATATGGTAAACTGGGAATTTCTTGAAGGTTGCTTAAGGGAATTGAATATACCAGGGCCTTGCCGTGAGCTTATTATGACTTGCATCTCTTCATCGAGTTTCTCCATTCTATGGAATGGCACTCCCATTGGTAACATTAAGGCTCAAAGAGGGATTCGACAAGGTGACCCGCTATCGCCCTATCTCTTTGTTATAGTTATGGAAAAGTTGTCTCGCACCATTGTTGATGCCGTTTCTGGAGGGAATTGGAAACCTCTAAAATTAAGTGTTGATGGAGTTGGGATTTCGCATCTTATGTTTGTAATACCCGAGAATTTTCCGACATAAAATAAAACAATAATTAAATAAATAATAAATAAAATAAATACTATAAATAAATAAACCAATCCAGCAAATAAAAGAAATAAATAAAGATAAGAAAATGAGAAATGAGATTTTTACTTAAAAAGGAATTAAAGGAATTTAATTAAACAAAAGTATGGATAAATGGTACACCAAAACCCGACACTAATGAACTCGAGTATTCGAGTCCAAAACATCCAACTAGACTAAGAATAAAAATTAGAGAGAAAGTATGAACCCGAATATACCCCGGGAATCGGAATTCGGGAGCAAAGAGGGATAGAAACCCGAAAGAGAGGCGGAAACGCACGACGGATTGCACGACCCGCCCGGACCGAAGTCCAGGCGAAGCCGGCGCGGTGGCCGCGCGGTGGAAGGGCTTCAGCGCGCCACGACCGCGCCAACCCACAGATTTGGTTGTTGCGTGAATCTCTCACCCGAACGCGGATTTTTCGACTTTCGGTTGAACACCTCTCGACTCCAGAGTTCTAGGTCGGCCGTGGACGCCCTAGGGACTTAGAATTCTATAAATAAGCCCCTTGGGAGCCCCGAACAAGTTTACGAAACCCTAAAGCATTCTATACGCTCGAAACCCTAAATCCGGAGTCGTCGGAGGCACGAAACCAAGACGAACGCTGTTGGACGAGTTCTCAACAGATCTCCATAGTCGTGGTAAGTCTCGGTCCAATCTCTATTCAATAAACGATTCAAAAACGAATCCTAATCATCTCCTTTTTCTTTCTACACCCCCGTATCGAATCTAGATCGTAGAACCCGACGAACGGAGAGGAGAGACGGTGATCTGGAAGCCACGCCTCCGAATTGGACATTCCCGACGTTCATAGACACTGTAAGTTAACCTTACATGGTTTTGGGAGATTTTAAAACATTCGAAACCTAAAAGATTTGACACGAATCATAAATCTGTCCTCTTTCGTTTTCTACCGGCGCAACAGGATTGTTGAATTTTTCCGACCTTTAAAACGAACTCAAACGGAAAAACTTAAAACACGAAAAACGTTCCTAAGACTTAGAACTAGTTACTGTAAAAATTTGAGAATTTTTGGAGTTGATTTGATATGTGAAAACCTGTCGAAACCGAACTGTTTGATTTTAGATCTTGAAATCTTGGACAGAACTTAGGAATGATCTTGATCTCGTTTTTGACATAGGATCTAGGCTGTTTTAGATCTTTGGCCGAACATGAAAGTTGTAGATAAATGTCTTAAGATGATCCCTGTCAAATTTCATTAAATTTGGAGTTGAATTGATATGTTAGAACTTGAAATCTTTAAACTGTGACCTGTAAACTCGGACAGATTTCTTATTATGCAAAAATTAGCGTTTTTGACCTACTTAGGTATCTCGGATTGAAAAAGTTAAAACACGAAAGTTGTAGATCTTGGTGTTTCCGAGTCAGATATGAAATTTCGGAATTTTTGGAATTAAATCTGATTTTAGACGAATTTTGGAGTAAACTGTGACTTACCGAAACGAAATTTTGAAATCTTGTTGAAACATGGAATTAACCTTTAGGGTTGAAACGAATTGAGATATTGTTTCTAAATTAATACATTGGAAGGCAGATTTTAAAAACTAAATCCCCTTACAAACTTGATAAATTAAAATTAGGGGTGAGTGCTCTGCAGGGTGCCCCCTAACGATTCACTTCGTGCCGTAATGGACGATGGTGACCCCGCGCGCTATACTTGAAATGTGATATTGCCAAAACGGCGAAACTTAGAGCCTACACTCTCGTGAATATCCGTATGGGTTTCCCGAGGCTCCGGAGTGGTACTGGGTATGGCTGATACGGCTGCGGCCGCCGGGCTACCGGCTAAACTTGTTGTCATCGCGATTTTTATCGTGAAACTTTGAAATACCAAATCGGGAATGTAATGGGGATTCTAAATTAAATTAAACTAGATTAAATGATATTGTTGTCAAATTAAATTATTTAAATGCTTTATATTTAAATTATGGCTATTATCTTGAACCATGTGAGATGTGTTATTAAATAGAGCCTGAGATAGATGGTGCTAGATGATATGGATTATATGAAATTAAATATTATGTTATTATCATGCTTTTGTTAAATTATTAAATTATGGCTTTTAAACCCTACGATCATGCATGTGTTAACTTACTCAGCAATTTTGCTGATCAAAACCATTTTTATTCATTTCTTTACAGAATATGTGGAATGAGCCTGTATGAGCACGAATCATGCATGGGATTTTGGGGATTGTTATTTTGCTTTTATATTTCATACTTAGACTATATTATGAACGGGCCTGTTTAACCCGTGTTTTGGCCATGTCGGCCCTTTTTATATTTTCCGCTGCGATACTGTACTAAACTAAATATTTCCGCTGCGCTATGCTATTGTTATTTTCGATTTATATTGTATGGGCTATTTTGAATGCTTTAAATATTTTGAACACTGCAATACCTAGCCTTGCATCTCCTTAGTAAGCTCGGAGAAACCGTGTCTTACTAGGGAGGTGTGGCGGTGACATCCCGACCTGGGTTACCAAAAACCGGGGTGTTACAAGTTGGTATCAGAGCCCGGCTATTTTTAAAAGTATTATTTTTAAACTATTATTTTTAAACCATTACTATTTTTAAACTATTATTTAAACCATTACTATTTTTAAACTATTATTTTTAAACCATTACTATTTTTGAACTATTATTAGTATTTTGACTATTATTTTAAATTTTAAATTATTATTTCCATGGAGAAAAAAAAATTTATTTTAAAACCCCTGGAAAAATATACATATATGGTGCATTAAATTATTATTGGGGGAAATATTATTTGCATATGCATGTTGCATCTCTGCTACGAACTTAGAATCTTTGCGAAGCTTGAACTTAGAATCTTTGCGAAACTTGAACTTAGCATCTTGGCGAAACTTGAACTTAGAATCTTGGAAACTCGAACCTAGAATCTTGGCGAATATTAACCTAGATCTCTTGCTTGCGCTAGATGGCTAGTCAGGACATGATGCAGTTGATGGTCAGGATGATGAGCGTTCACCTCGATTCCCACCAAACCCTAGAGCAAATGAAGTACCGTATGGCTCAATTGGAGGCCAATTTACATCACATGGGCAACTTGAGAGAGGCGGATCATCACCGCATAAACCAACTCGAGCGCCAAGTCCAAACCCTCACTACACAAAACTTAATACTAAAGGAATACATCGATGCCCACGGGCAAGACTTAAACACTATCTTTGACGACCTACTACCGCCGAGTTCGGAGGAGGAAGATCTGGAGGAAGATCCTGCTACCCCGCCGAGAGACGTCATGAGGCACTAGAGATTCTACTGTTAGACATTGTTTTGCTAGAAAAATATTTCTACTTTTGTACTAAAATTTCTTTTGAGGAAATAAAATGCCCGATTTATTTTGTTTAAATCAAAACAAACAAAACAAAATAAAATAAAACCTCGAAGCATACGATGCTCCTTAGTTCGAACAAAGCACCACGTGCTAAATTACTACACACATATGCATTCATACAAATTGCTTAGACTATATGCTAAATTCATCAGTCCTAAACTATCCTATTTGTACCAGAATGGCACCCAGAGGAAGAGGAAGAGGCAGAGCCCAACCTGCTCCCCAAACCACTACTGAAACACCTACTGAAACACCACCAAACGTCACCGAACCAAACCAACCTGATGAGGAACAGCCCCAAGGTGCGCAGGACGCCCCCGCACCGAACAATGTGGGCGATCGTCCTAGGACGATAGAGGAGGTGTTGATTGCGCTCGGAAATGCGCAAGTCAACCAGGGTCAAGCTGCGGCGGTACCTCCGCCCCAAGCTCGCCCTAACTACCTGGCGATGGTGAATCCCTACCAGCCGCCCCACTATGCTGGTGAGGAGGATCCAGCTAAACTGGAGGAATGGATCTGGACTTTCGACAAGCTGCTGGGAGCGGTCAAATGTCCGGAAGGAGAGAGGGTACATGTCGCTTCATACTACTTGGGAGGCGAAGCTGATGACTGGTGGCAAGCAACGCAAGCCAAACTAACTGAAGATGACGAGCCTTACTCATGGATGGAGATGATGGAACTACTCAGGGATCGGTTCTATCCCTTGAGTACCAAAGCTGCCATGTACGAAGAATTCCTGTCGTTGAAGCAAGGAAGCCAAACGGTGCAGGAATACTACACCCGCTTCAAGGAGCTGGTGAGGTTCGCACCAAGGCTAGTACCTACTGATGCGGAAAAGGCACAGAAGTTCGAGATGGGACTGAAACTGTCTGTGCGCGAAGTGATCGCGGGAGTACACTACCCCGACTTGCAAGCCGTATACGATCGCGCTGTAGCGGTAGCACGCGTGCAGCAGCTGAAAAGAAGAGTGAGTGGGGAGTCCAGCAGGGGTCCTCAAGACAAGAGAAGCCGAGATTCACGAAACGAGAACAACACTGGAAGGAACGAGCAACGCAGAGGGTCGAATAGGCCCCAACAAAACAACACGGGAAGGAGGTTCAATCAAGAAGATCCGGTACCGCCTTGCCCGCGATGTGGACGACCACATCTGGCAAGGGGATGCCCGCAACAAGGCGCTTGTTACCGATGCGGTCGAATGGGTCACGTTCGACGGGAATGTCGAACTAGGCTTGAGAACATAACGAAGAGGGACGATTTGGTCGCAGGGCAAGAACAGCCTCAAAACCAAAACGGGCGAAATGGCAATAACCAAGGGTACAGACCCCCTCAAAATAGGCCGCAAAACCAGAACCAGAACCAACGACCTCCGCCCCCACAGAATCAAAACCAGCAACAAAATCAGCAGCCGAATGCGAATCAGCAGGGCAATCAGGGACGCCCTATGGGGAGGCTGAACGTGGTGAACCAAGCGGACGTACCTGCGCAAGGAGAAGTGATGGCAGGTACATTTCACGTTTTGAATACACCCCTTAGAATTTTATTTGATTCCGGAGCTAGTTGCTCAATTATTGCATCAAGGATAGTGCCTGAGTTAGATCTACCTAAGTGCGAGAGAATTAGCTTAGGAATTCAATTGCCTTCTGGAGAAGCAGTGTCTTGCTCTAAACGATATAACGGAATTCCTATAGTGATAAAGAACGTAGAATTCTTCGCGAACTTGGTAGAATTTAACTTAAGAGACTTTGACATCATACTGGGGATGGATTGGCTATCCCAGTATAAAGCGGTGATCGAATGCCAAAAGCAAAAGATCACCTTGTCGAAAAGTAGGGGAAAGAGAGTTATCTTTTACTCTCAGCCCCCTAAGAAAAGTAACAAAATCGTTAGTGCACTTAAACTAAATAACTTGATGCGTAAGGGGTATGAACTATATGCGTGCTATGTGCACAACCTTGAGGCGGAAGAGAACAAGGTTGATAGCATACCAGTGGTAAGAGAATACCCGGACGTGTTCCCTGAAGACGTTCCGGGCATGCCACCTGAGAGAGATCTTGAATTCACCATAGATCTCATTCCGGGGACAGAGCCTGTCTCAAAAGCTCCGTACCGGATGGCGCCATTGGAAATGAAGGAGTTAAAGGAACAACTCGAGGAGCTATTGGGAAAAGGTTACATAAGACCGAGTACGTCCCCTTGGGGAGCACCGGTTTTGTTTGTCAAGAAGAAAGACGGAGGATTACGTCTTTGCATAGATTACCGAGGACTAAACCAAGTGACCATTAAGAATAAATACCCCCTACCGAGAATAGAGGACCTATTTGATCAACTGAAGGGAGCTTCAGTATTCTCGAAGATCGATTTGCGATCTGGGTATCATCAATTGAGGATTGCCGAGAAGGACATTCCAAAGACGGCGTTTCGAACACGATATGGCCATTACGAGTTCACAGTGTTATCCTTCGGGTTAACAAATGCTCCGGCCATGTTCATGAATCTCATGAACAACGTGTTCCGAGAATTGTTAGACCAGTGTGTCGTAGTGTTCATTGACGACATCCTGATCTACTCGAAGAGCGAGGAGGAGCATGCGAAACACTTACATCAAGTGTTGGAAATCTTGCGAAGAAATCAGCTATACGGCAAGCTGTCGAAATGTGACTTCTGGCTGAAAGAAGTGGCATTTCTCGGACACATAGTATCCGCTGATGGAGTATCAGTGGATCCGGCAAAAGTTTCTGCCGTAACTGAATGGGCAACTCCGAAGAGTCCAACGGAAATAAGGAGTTTCCTTGGATTAGCCGGATATTATAGACGATTCGTGAAGGACTTTTCAAGGATTGCACGTCCTTTGACCCAGCTACTTAAGAAAGGAGCAAAATACGAGTGGACCGAAGCTTGTGAGATTGCGTTTCTAGAGCTGAAGAAACGACTCACAACCACACCCGTATTAACACTACCATCAGAGAATGGTGACTTCGAAGTATATAGCGATGCTTCGAAGGAAGGTTTAGGTTGTGTTTTGATGCAAGACTCGAGAGTCGTAGCCTATGCATCACGCCAACTAAAACCTCACGAGGAGAATTATCCGACACATGACCTGGAGTTGGCAGCGGTCGTTTTCGCTCTAAAGATATGGAGACATTATCTTTATGGGCGGAAGTGTCGAATGTTCACCGACCACAAAAGCTTGAAATATATATTCACTCAGAAGGAGTTGAATTTGAGACAGCGAAGGTGGTTGGAACTCATTAAAGACTACGATTTAGAGATAGCATACCACGAGGGGAAGGCGAATGTGGTAGCCGATGCCCTAAGTCGGAAAACCCAACACGTGACAAACTCGTTGGTAATTCCGCCGGCATTGTACATGGATTTGGCAAGATTGGAGTTAGAACTTGTGCATCCTGGCACAGTGAGAGAAATGGTCAATGCCATGGTCGTAGAAACTCCAATATTGGACGAGATTCGACTCGCTCAACCGGGCGATCCGAAACTCGAGAAGATAAAAGGGTATGTTGCCGAAGGAAAGGCAATAGGATTTGCTGTCCACGAGGATGGAAGCATCCGTTTTAAAGGTAGATGGTGTGTGCCTCTTAAATGTGCCGAGTTGAAGCAAAGGTTGATGGAGGAAGGGCACAACACGCCATATTCCGTACATCCCGGAGGTGACAAGCTATACAAGGATCTGAAGAAGATCTATTGGTGGCCGGGAATGAAGAAGGAAGTGGCAAATTTCGTGGCGAGATGTCTCACCTGCCAAAAGGTTAAGGCAGTGCGACATAAACCCTTAGGATTGATGCAACCACTAGAGATTCCAAGTTGGAAGTGGGATAGCATCTCAATGGACTTTGTCTCGGGATTACCCCGATCACCTAAAGGCATGAACAAGATTTGGGTGATTGTGGATAGGCTAACGAAGACAGCCATATTTATCCCAATGAAAGACACGTGGACTATGGACCAATTGGCCCGAGCCTACATTGATAATGTGGTACGACGACATGGAGTACCACATGATATCATTTCCGATAGAGACAGTAGATTTGTCTCTCATTTCTGGACAGAGTTACAGAAAGCTCTCGGTACTCAAATCAAAATGAGCACCGCATTCCACCCGATGACGGATGGACAAACCGAGAGAACAATCCAAACACTAGAAGACATGCTGAGAGCATGCGTGTTGGAATTCAAAGGGAATTGGGAATCTCATTTACCCTTGATTGAGTTTTCCTATAATAATAGTTACCATGCTAGTATCGGCATGGCACCTTTCGAGGCATTGTATGGACGAAAGTGCCGAAGCCCTTTGAGCTGGGAAGAAAACGATAAGTCCGTGGTAGTGGGACCACAACTTATCGAAGACATGGCTCAACAAATCAAAGTGATCCAAGGGAAGATGAAAGCCGCTCAAGACCGTCAAAAGAGTTATGCCGACGTGAGACGACGAGACCTAGAATTTCAAGTGGGAGATAGGGTCATGCTAAAGATATCACCCATGAAGGGGGTGATGCGCTTTGGCAAACGAGGGAAGTTAAGTCCGCGATACATAGGACCTTACGAAATTCTAGAACGAGTCGGAACTCTAGCCTACCGATTGGCTTTACCGCCACACTTAGATAGAGTTCATAATGTCTTCCATGTCTCACAACTAAAGAAGTATGTGCCGGACCCGACACATGTACTTCAACCGGAGATAATTGAGCTCGATGAAGATTTGACTTACGAAGAGGTCCCAGTGCGTATTCTCGATACTAAGGAACGAGTAACGAGGAACAAAACCATCAAAATGATCAAGGTTCTTTGGTCAAACCACGAAAGTGAGACGGCAACTTGGGAAGTAGAATCCGATATGAGGGAACGATACCCGACATTGTTCCAAACCGATACCGACACAGTTATGGGGACATAACTGCAATCTTAAGGGGGAGAGGATGTCATACCCCCTAATTTTTCGTGCATTTTTGTAAACTTTTGAACTACGTTATGGCTTGATCCCTTTACCGGGTACGTAGGCAGCTTAGAAGTTTTAATTCTAAGTTCAGTCACAACATAATAAAACAAACACAAGACCTTAGCACGAGACGAGAAAAGCCGAAACACAACTTCGAGGACGAAGTTGATTCTTAAGGAGGGTAGACTGTAATACCCGAGAATTTTCCGACATAAAATAAAACAATAATTAAATAAATAATAAATAAAATAAATACTATAAATAAATAAACCAATCCAGCAAATAAAAGAAATAAATAAAGATAAGAAAATGAGAAATGAGATTTTTACTTAAAAAGGAATTAAAGGAATTTAATTAAACAAAAGTATGGATAAATGGTACACCAAAACCCGACACTAATGAACTCGAGTATTCGAGTCCAAAACATCCAACTAGACTAAGAATAAAAATTAGAGAGAAAGTATGAACCCGAATATACCCCGGGAATCGGAATTCGGGAGCAAAGAGGGATAGAAACCCGAAAGAGAGGCGGAAACGCACGACGGATTGCACGACCCGCCCGGACCGAAGTCCAGGCGAAGCCGGCGCGGTGGCCGCGCGGTGGAAGGGCTTCAGCGCGCCACGACCGCGCCAACCCACAGATTTGGTTGTTGCGTGAATCTCTCACCCGAACGCGGATTTTTCGACTTTCGGTTGAACACCTCTCGACTCCAGAGTTCTAGGTCGGCCGTGGACGCCCTAGGGACTTAGAATTCTATAAATAAGCCCCTTGGGAGCCCCGAACAAGTTTACGAAACCCTAAAGCATTCTATACGCTCGAAACCCTAAATCCGGAGTCGTCGGAGGCACGAAACCAAGACGAACGCTGTTGGACGAGTTCTCAACAGATCTCCATAGTCGTGGTAAGTCTCGGTCCAATCTCTATTCAATAAACGATTCGAAAACGAATCCTAATCATCTCCTTTTTCTTTCTACACCCCCGTATCGAATCTAGATCGTAGAACCCGACGAACGGAGAGGAGAGACGGTGATCTGGAAGCCACGCCTCCGAATTGGACATTCCCGACGTTCATAGACACTGTAAGTTAACCTTACATGGTTTTGGGAGATTTTAAAACATTCGAAACCTAAAAGATTTGACACGAATCATAAATCTGTCCTCTTTCGTTTTCTACCGGCGCAACAGGATTGTTGAATTTTTCCGACCTTTAAAACGAACTCAAACGGAAAAACTTAAAACACGAAAAACGTTCCTAAGACTTAGACCTAGTTACTGTAAAAATTTGAGAATTTTTGGAGTTGATTTGATATGTGAAAACCTGTCGAAACCGAACTGTTTGATTTTAGATCTTGAAATCTTGGACAGAACTTAGGAATGATCTTGATCTCGTTTTTGACATAGGATCTAGGCTGTTTTAGATCTTTGGCCGAACATGAAAGTTGTAGATAAATGTCTTAAGATGATCCCTGTCAAATTTCATTAAATTTGGAGTTGAATTGATATGTTAGAACTTGAAATCTTTAAACTGTGACCTGTAAACTCGGACAGATTTCTTGTTATGCAAAAATTAGCGTTTTTGACCTACTTAGGTATCTCGGATTGAAAAAGTTAAAACACGAAAGTTGTAGATCTTGGTGTTTCCGAGTCAGATATGAAATTTCGGAATTTTTGGAATTAAATCTGATTTTAGACGAATTTTGGAGTAAACTGTGACTTACCGAAACGAAATTTTGAAATCTTGTTGAAACATGGAATTAACCTTTAGGGTTGAAACGAATTGAGATATTGTTTCTAAATTAATACATTGGAAGGCAGATTTTAAAAACTAAATCCCCTTACAAACTTGATAAATTAAAATTAGGGGTGAGTGCTCTGCAGGGTGCCCCCTAACGATTCACTTCGTGCCGTAATGGACGATGGTGACCCCGCGCGCTATACTTGAAATGTGATATTGCCAAAACGGCGAAACTTAGAGCCTACACTCTCGTGAATATCCGTATGGGTTTCCCGAGGCTCCGGAGTGGTACTGGGTATGGCTGATACGGCTGCGGCCGCCGGGCTACCGGCTAAACTTGTTGTCATCGCGATTTTTATCGTGAAACTTTGAAATACCAAATCGGGAATGTAATGGGGATTCTAAATTAAATTAAACTAGATTAAATGATATTGTTGTCAAATTAAATTATTTAAATGCTTTATATTTAAATTATGGCTATTATCTTGAACCATGTGAGATGTGTTATTAAATAGAGCCTGAGATAGATGGTGTTAGATGATATGGATTATATGAAATTAAATATTATGTTATTATCATGCTTTTGTTAAATTATTAAATTATGGCTTTTAAACCCTACGATCATGCATGTGTTAACTTACTCAGCAATTTTGCTGATCAAAACCATTTTTATTCATTTCTTTACAGAATATGTGGAATGAGCCTGTATGAGCACGAATCATGCATGGGATTTTGGGGATTGTTATTTTGCTTTTATATTTCATACTTAGACTATATTATGAACGGGCCTGTTTAACCCGTGTTTTGGCCATGTCGGCCCTTTTTATATTTTCCGCTGCGATACTGTACTAAACTAAATATTTCCGCTGCGCTATGCTATTGTTATTTTCGATTTATATTGTATGGGCTATTTTGAATGCTTTAAATATTTTGAACACTGCAATACCTAGCCTTGCATCTCCTTAGTAAGCTCGGAGAAACCGTGTCTTACTAGGGAGGTGTGGCGGTGACATCCCGACCTGGGTTACCAAAAACCGGGGTGTTACAATGTTCGCCGATGATCTCATATTTTGTGCTGAGTTGAATGAAGACAGTCTTCGTACGATGGCTTCAGTCCTTGATAGATTTGGTTCACGATCCGGCTTGTTCATGAATGCTACTAAATCCTCGGCATATTGTTCTCCTAATGCTACCTTGGTCGAAAAGGGATGGATCAGTGCTTATTTGGGGATATCGACCATTGATAAATTAGATTGCTATCTTGGCTTTCCAATTATCCACGGTCGAATTCGAATTTCGCATTTTGATTTTCTAATTAAAAAGATCCAGGATAGGCTGACTACTTGGTCGTCTAATTTGTTGAACAAGGCAGGGCGCATCACCCTTGCTCGTTCAGTATTATGTTCTCTTCCTGTTTATATTATGCAGGTCCACTTGTTACCAATGGGTGTTTGCTCTAGGGTTGATATGCTTGTTCGGAGATGGATATGGAAGGGAGCTAATGGTCGGGGTTTGCATCTGATTAACTGGAATGTAGTTACACGGCCGCGTGCTTATGGAGGTCTTGGCATTCGTAAATGTCATCAAATGAACTTAGCATTATTAGGGAAGAAACTTTGGGACTTCTCTACTGATATGGACAAGTTATGGGTTCGGGCATTACGCTTGAAGTATGGGACTGCTCCAGGTTTACTACCAAGTGCTCATTACCGTGGCACCAAGGTCTGGCGTTCGTTGGTTAAGGTTGCTAACGTGTTCCGTGAAGCTTATAGAGTTCGCATAGGTAATGGTTCTAGCTCATTATGGTTTACGCCATGGTGGGAGGGCCAGTGCCTGGCCAACCATGTTCCTTTTGTTGACATTCATGATCTCTCCCTTTGCATTAAGGATGTGATTGATAATGGGCGTTGGAATTTGGGGATGCTATATTCTTGGTTGTCTTCGGAACTCAAGAGCAAGATTACAGCTTCGCCGGCTCCCTTCTTGAACTCAGGGACTCCTGACATCCTTCATTGGAGGGGTGATATTAAGGGTATTTACAATGTTTCCTCGGGATATCGTTGGATTGAACCCTGTGACAGCTCGGATAGGGGATGGTCTTGGATATGGAAAGCTAACATTCCGGAAAAGATTGGAGTCCTTCTTTGGACACTCGGTCATGGTGCATTACCATGCAATGAGCTCCGCCACCATAGAGGGCTTGGTACGTCTCCCCTTTGCTCGATATGTGGGGAAGAGGTGGAGGATTGGAAGCATGCCCTATTTTTATGCACATGGGCCGATCAAGTTTGGAGAAGAGGGGGCTTCCTATTTCAAAACATGCTTGAAGGCTTGAATGCAGCCTCATGCCGCCACTGGCTAGAATGGGCTTGGAGGTTATGGGGCTCCCGTTTCATTGCTATGCTATGGGTTGTATGGTGTCAACGTAATGAGAGGATCTTCCGCGGGCATGGGCTTAGTCGTGACTGTGTTGTCATGAAGGCCGCGCGTCTCCAACTTCAACTTGAGAGAGCAGCGGCTGCTGCTACTACTGGGAGGGAATGGCGCCAGGTTCGATAGATTAAGGACGGTATGGAAGGGAATATATTACACTCGGATGGTAGCGTCTTAGAAGGACCTGCAAGATCTGGATATGGTGCTGTCATCAGAACGCATGAGGGTCAATGGGTAGGTGCTTGTGGTGGTAATATTGGGAGTCGCTCTATCCTGGAAGTGGAGCTGTTGGCGCTTCGGTTTGGCTTGATCTTGGCCGGACAGCTTGGTGTTAATATCAGGGCATGCTTCGTCGATTCAATGGAGGTTGTTCGAATTATTCAAGATCTTGTTGACAGACGCCACATGTTGTGGCCGATGGTTCATGAAGTGAGGTCCTTGATGAGTACTATGGATGGTTGTGTGCTTCGTCATGTTTATAGGGAAGGAAATCAAGTAGCTGATGGCCTAGCTCGGAAGGCGGTGTGCTTGGAAGATTTTTTCACTGTTTGGGCTTTCCCCCCGGATGAAGTTCGTCACCTTGTTGATCAAGATGCGGCGGGAGCTTCTTTTCGTCGCTTGATTTAATTGTTGCTTTGCTTTTTTCATTTTATTTCCTTTTTGCATTTTTTCTTTTATTCCTTTGCTCGCCTTCTTAGGCTGATTCACCAAAAAAAAACTGCAAATTTTTGTGCCACGCCTTTTACACACGAAGCCAGTAAGGTTGCACGCTCAAACTGTTCCGCACATTAGATCCCCAAGATATGTAAATATAATATACTTGTTTGCCACATGCTTCAATTTAAGCAAAACACCCCTCTAAAACATCCCAAAATGCAACCAAACATCACGATTAAACACCAGAATCCTTTTCAAAGTTGAAAGATTACACGTGAACAAGCCAAACCAAAGTAAAGTAAATGAATGAATTGGTGTAGGAAGTTATGTGAAACAGGCTGGCATACTTTCACGACAAGATATTGCCTCAGCCCTCAAGTCCATATTGAAACAATATTTTTTGTTAGAAAGCAGAAATTCCAGTTACTAAAATCTAGGCACATGACCTGCCACTATGGCAAGAAAAGAAGCTAAAGATTGTTCCCCTCCTAAAAAAAAAAAACAAATGGACCCGCATAAATATGTAAGAGATCCAAATTCATACACATTTCAATTGCAAACTATTGTACATGCAAACATGATAATAAGATATCCTCCACGGAAGTTGCGGTAGATGCAAACCATTGAACCTAATAAAGAATACATAGTGAAAAAATAAGCACAGCTCAGAATATTTTCCATTAAAGAGATTAAAAGCATAGCAAATAAATAAATAAATAAAAGCTTAGGAAGGCAGAAATGTAAAGAGTGGGTCAGATTAAAAATGAAGTGAAGTGACTAAGGGAAAAACAAATAAACGGGGAGGAATACCTTTGAGGGCATGCTAGCTCGGGCTCGTTTCCCTGCACACCAACTATTAAAAATTTCAGCACACAATTCCATCAACCACGTATACCATTTAAAGCAAAAGTTTTCCATAGTTTTTCTCCACAAAAAAAAAATCACTTTTCAAATCGTTTTCTGTGCAGACAGGAAGCTCATCACTGAAAAGCATTACGGTATCTTTGATTCTTTTCTTGGCACTTGTGGAGGTCACATTTACACAACTTCGTGAACTATTCAGACATGAACAGAACAAAGTATAGTATAAAGTAGTATCAATTCAATTACATGAAAAGTTTAGGGACAGAAGGGCTCATTCTGTGAGAATCCAACAATAAAAAAAAAAAATCAATTAGTGTAACACCCCGGTTTAATTAATACATGATTAATTTAATTAATTGTGGTTAATTAACAAAGGATTTACTATATGGATATTCTATAGGTATGATTTTAATGAAGTGAAAGAATAAGTGAGTTCAAACCCACAAGAGAATAAGAATTCAAGTGCTCAAGTGTGTGTAATATGGCTCAAGACAAGGGGTGCAACCCGTTAACCCATCTTCCGACCCGACCCATGTCTGGCCCGGGTTGACCCATACCCCAACTTATACCCCCAAATCAGTCCCTTAGCCCCATTTGTGTCGTCACAATTCAAGAACTAGGGAAAATCTCGTTTTTGAGGGAGAGGGTGAAGAAATGGGGTCTTTGGGAGAAATTGAGCAAGTTCGAGCTCAAGAAAAGTTGGGGGATTGCTTATATATGCTTTGGTAAGTAATTTCCACCATTTACATCTTGTTTTTGAAGAGTTTTTGAAGTGGTTTTTAGTGGGTGTTTGGTTGGTTACGGGTTTGGATGATTTTGGTGGGATTTTTGTAGATCGGAGCAAGTTGAAACTTAAATCCTTGAATATTTAGACTCAAATACATGTTTTAGATATATTCTTGAGCTTAATGGTGTTGATTTTGGAGTTGGTTGTTGATGTTAGGTTTTGGGTTGATTTTGTTCGATTGAAGCTAGGAATCGACGAATCGGAGGCCGATTATTGTTGGAAGACATCAGGCAAGGGATTATATTGCTTAAATTACGTGTTTGGGGGGGTATTAGGGGGTCGGATTCCGGCGAAATCGCCTGAAAAACCGATTGGAAAATCGGAGAAGACGATGAATAGTAACTGCTACAGTAACTGCTACAGTACTGCTACAGTACCTGTACAGTAGTTACCGCGGTAACTCGCGTAGTTACCGCAGTAATTCGCCACAGTAATTACCACGGTAATTTGAACAGTAATTACCACGGTAATTTGAACAGTAACTACCACAGTAACTTGTACAGTAGTTACCGCAGTAACTCACTACAGTAGTTACCGCAGTAACTCGCTACAGTAATTACTACAGTAATTCGCTACAGTAATTACCGCAGTAACTCGCTACAGTAATTACAACAGTAACTTGCTACATTAATTGCTATAGTAATCGCCTACAGTACTGGGCTGCGTATGTCACGCGTTTTACGCGCGCGGGTGCGCCAAGAGCGCAGGAGGGCCCTGTTTGGCCCCTTTTTGTGCGATTTTGATTCTATAATGATGTTTTCTTTGCACAAATTATTGTTATGACTTCCCCAAATGTTATTGATAAACCGTGGGTTAATCAATTGGCCCATGGGGTTGTTGAATTGCTTAGGGAAACTGTTGAATTATGATATCATTAAGTATATGTGGATTATTGGATTATATTATTAATGCCTTAGCCTAGTGGGCTATGTATTGAATTCCTTATATGTTGAGAAGCATGCGAATCTAGTGTGTAAGTGCTTGAATATCACTGTATTGTCATATGCATGTTATTGCATTATAATTGACGGTTATTAACCCGAGGGGTTGATATGATGTTTATGACTGATCGGGCAGCCTTTACCGGTGTTGTTGAGTCCCGGTGACCCTGCGGGGTGGATTATTGGTTGTTATTTCTGTTAGCCCTTTTGGGCTGGTTATTATAATGCATGGTATTGCATTATGAATGGATAGACATATTGGAAATGTCTGATCGGGCAGCCTTTACCGGTGTTGTTGAGTCCCGATGGCCCTGCGGGGTGATTATTAGGTTGTGATGCCTGTGATTTGGCTGCGATGCCTGTGATTTGGCAGTTATGCCTGTGATTGGGCTGTGATGCCTGTGGTCCCTGCGGGGATGGTGTATGTTACCCTGTAACGGGTTGGAGTTGATGATATCCTCACCCGTGGGTTCATACCGCCCGGGTTTAGGTTGCCGGCTAGGCATATTCATTGCATTTGCATATAGGGTAGATTGGTGTATGTTAGGTCATGCATCACGTGCATAAATTGTATGTCTGTGGTTGAAGCACCGGTACGGGACGGTGTGATGATTTATTTATATCAATTGTATGATCTTGGTTGAAGCACCGGTATGGGACGGTGTGGTGTTTAACTGCTTTATTTATATTCTGCCGTTATTAATATGTTTATTTATTACCTATTTTTACTATCTTGAGATGTGGTTCTGTTTTCCCTTACTCCCAGGCACGTAGCCTTGCTCAGTACGTTGTACTGACCCCCTTTGCTTTTGTCTGTTTTATAGATCCTGCCGGAGGCACTGGAGCATGACTGGGTTTGGGGTATTGAGAGATCACATAGATAGGACTTTTTATGTTTATCTTACATGATTATGTGATACTCTATTGCTTATTATGACTTGGATTTTATGCTAGTTGAGGCCTGTGTGCCTAGAATTTGCTTTCTGTCGGCCGGCCGGTGGCCTTATGTGATTTACACTTTGGGCTGGTAGTCCTGTTTGAGATATTGGTATGTTGTTGAGAGGCTTGCAGTCTGGATGAGCTACTGGAATGTTTATTTGATTATGATGGTAAGACCTCCTATGTGCTTATGTGTTTTATTTGTTTTAGCTTCCGCATTAAACTGGATTAATCAGATGATCACTTTAGGTTTACTCAGTCTTGTACTAGCTGTTTTAAATTAGCTGGCCACTAGTTTAGGATAGTTAGTACAGCGGTAATGCTTGCGAAAATCAGGTTTGAATTTTCGGGGCGTTACAATTAGATTCGGAATAAAGTTGAAGCAAACCCAGGAAAATGAAGCAGAATGGATTGGAACTGACTACAAACAAAATATTAAAAAGTACACTTAAAATGAAAGAACTGGCAAAATATTAAAATCAAAAGTACACGGGAAATGGAAAGAATTAGTTTACCAAACCAACAGCCTCATTCTTGATCTCCTCCAGTTTGCCACGCAAAAGAAGTCGGATGAAGTTCTCTGGGGTTCTCAGTCATATCTGTCTACCTCTGGGAGGCATCAAGTATTTCGCGGGTAGGCTCAGTAATGGGTGCCCGCAAAATAGCCTCCATTTCGCTCACCTTGAAAATAAAATAGTAATGAGTTTTGTAAGCAAGTTTGGGAAATGTGAGAAATGTGTGCTCCAACAAGTACACTGGCAAAATTATACAGACATAGCTGAGACCTTACGGGTTCTAAAAATTTTGTATGATTTGTATGTAACTATCATACTAAAATGGGCTAATATGATAAAACAAAACCCAAGGAAATTTAGCTCATTTCATGGGTCAAGCACACCAATAGAAACACAATCACTTAAACATTAAGACACATAGATAAATGCATATCATATCACAAATGCTACCATGGTGGCACCAATGTAAAAGCAGCTACATAGTAAAGTCAAAGACATAAATAGAGCACCAAGTTCACAACTGTTGAACGCCAAAAACAGATTCCCAGGAGCCAAATCATGCTTCGATCCGAGCTTCCCCACCTCGAATGAAGTCATCACCAGAAAATTTACAAACAATACATATAGTAATCCAATGAAATAATCCAAACATCTCTATAAACAAACATCTTAACCACAAAATAGTAATCCACAATGAAATAATCCAAAATATTCTATACACAAGCATATTAAAAATTACTGCTCTTGTATGAACAAGTTTGAAAGAGCAATATACATATATTCCTTCAATCCCCGGGGGGGGGGGGGGGGGGATGAAGAGCTGATGAGGATCAGAGAAGGGAAATGGCGACAACCGATGCTAATTTCAATGATCAAAGTTCAACAGTACAAAAAAAGAAAAAATAAGTTTGAATAAGCAAATTGGAAATTTTTATAATGGTGATTACCACCTGCAGTAACAATGATGTTACCAAGGTCACCGGCATGGTGAATGTCATCTTCAGGAGCTATGGTAATTGCCAGCCGGATTGAAGTGCGGGCCTACAGAATGACTTACAAAAAATGTAAACCATTTAAATTTTTACTTTTGAACAGAGTTAAATTGAAAACCATGATGATGCCCTAGACAACAGGAAAATCATGGCAAAGAGAACTCAGCACCAAAGAACTTACCTGCTGACATACAAGCATTAGCCTTGAAAAGTGACAGTGGTTGTCACAAATTCCTAAACTTTCCTGTGAGCAGAATAATAGAACCATATTTAAAAAGTGAGACATACATAACCAGATTCACAATGTTCATAATTCGATTTGTTCGGACAAACCTTGAACCATTTTTTGCTAAACTTTAATAGATAGCGTGGCAATTTTTGACCAAACATCCATGACCTATAAGGAAATGGCCAGGTGTTTAAACAGGCAAGATCTATAACCCATATTGAACTCTAACTCAATCAATCAAAAACAACCCTGCTCTGTTTTCTCAAATACCTGTTGTGAAACCAAACATATTTACAAGATAAAAGCATAATCATTGCATAACTATACAGTGAATAAAAGGCTATTTCGTATAAAGTATAAATCCACAAAGCACCCTGGCCTCAATACTCAATCATATGTATGCCTATTGAATTGGAGGCTATTTTTTATGCAATCCATATCCATAAGTATGAGATGGACGACAGAACTGGTAGGATAACTAACATGCATGATCACTAACATTACCTCTGGTCTGGTAAAAAATGCATAAGGAAGTAAGCGGTTGTTTACTCCACTTGCCACATGTAAAAACGTTTGATTTGTTCTGGATCTCCTGCTTTCCAGCTGCAAACACGTATCCCACCATATCAGTGCAATCATGCTAGTAAAATCAAATGGAAGCTGCTGTTTTAATGTTTAACAATTATTCAATGAATAAGTCCTACCTCCAAACAATCAATGAAAAGAAGTTCGTGTTGTTCAGCAATTACTCGGCTTATTTTGATCAACCGACTAAAACCATCGTCACTCACATATTTCAGGGTGTGGCTCCCACTATGTCGAATGGAATTAATTAATTTAAGAACAGATCAGTTTAAAACTAATGGTAAGAGAGAATAATCCAGACAATAAAAGGGTAGTTTGCATATGCAAAGGAGCAATTATGGCTAGTAGAAAGTTTCAAAACATTAATACTAACAATTGTGCATGAAATGTCTATTATAAATATAGACACCTAAATAATCTAAATGGGAGGAAGTATATATAATCTAAGTGAATGTGCTAAAATTCACCTGACATAGCATGTGTAACAACAGCATCAGCTATCACCAAGTAACCGTAGACGACGATCAGGAAGAGGTTTGGACGCTGAATTCTAGGGAAACAAAAAAGAGCTGCCTAATGCATTCCCGCTGACAAACTCATAGAACTCCAGGAAGTAACTGTAAAATGAATGCCATTAACCACATATTTAGTAGCCTAAAGTATCAAAAATATAATAATCATGATCAGCAAAACGTAAGAATGCCTTTTACCACATACTATTTAGTAGCCTGAAGTATTTAAAACCATTAACTCAACAAATCAAACGAACTAAACCCAAACAATCTGCAGCCCCAAACATCCTCCTCGAACCACACAACCCCCAAATTCCCTCAACTGAACACACAGAAGCACAGGACGAAAACCAAACACTGTGCAGCCCTAAAAAAATGAAATTGAAGTTTGGCGAATGCATATTTGAAAACCGAGGAACACAACTCTTCTAGGAGGGACTTCGAAAAAGAAAAATCACACAAGGGTGAGGGTTTACAACATGAAGTCGGAAGCGATTTGAGGAAAAGGAACAACATATTACCGTATTAGGCAGCCGGAGAACGGGGCTTCCGATCTGCCGATTTCCTCGTGTTTGCGTGAATGGAGCAAGCAACATGAAGGGTTTCCTGATACGGCGGGCGACAGAGTTCTGGTTTGATGGGGGGGAACGATGATTTCTTGATTTCCCGAGGGCGGCGGCGGGAATGCGTTAGTTTGGAGGCGTGGCTAGAGTTTAGGAATATTCAAAACAACCGTCGCTGTCAGGCGGCTACGAGACGGCCAAGGCCGGGCCTCCACCAGCGCCCTCCTTCCACCTCTAAGTCTGCCGCCCGCGTCGCGTCCCCTGGCCGGCGATTTCGTCCGGGGAGAAGGGCGTCCCCGAAATAGAACAAAAGATGAATAAGAATGCGAGAAGAAAGGGGAAGAAAGGGGAATTTGGGGGAACTTACCGGGGGCCTCCGCTCTGAGACGGGCGGCGGACGGCAAGCTGGGAATCTGGGAATTGATCAAAGACATGAAAGAGATGGGGAAGATTGGGAATGGAGATGTGACGGAAAATTTGGGCGAGAGAGGAAAGAGTAATGACGAAGGAAGCAATCGAAGAAAGATGAGATCCAAGAACGAGGATCCAACGATCCATAATCAAATTATCCGATGCCCAGGAATGAACTTGGAGAATGGACGGTTCAATTTCAATTGAGCAAAAATCCAACGGACATGAACACTCCGATCGATCCAAAGGCCACAAATGAAATTGGAATGGGATGGACGGTCAGGATTCAGATTGGAGTTGGAAAGATTTGGATGGACGTTTTTATATATAGTAAGATAAGATAAGACTAGCAATTCTTCGTTGTGCGATGCACAGCGTACTGAGGGCGTATAACTGCCCATGGAGAAAAAATAAATAATTGTAGGTGAGCGCTGTCGTTTCCTTATATAATACTTATTATATTTAAAGAAGTTTAGTTATACTTAATTTACAAGGCAAGTACGCAGGACTGATGAAGCCAAAATTAGACAATATAAAATTTACTTAGAGCTGAAATTTTCTCTAACATCCACAAATCAATATAAACAAATGCGAAACACACGAATTTTAAAAATACCCACGAATTTAATTTAATAACAATGGAGATTCCCCATGACTTTGTCATAGGTCTAATATGGAGTACCCTTAATACAGGTCATAGTACCTTAATATGTTGGTCGATGGAATCTGAGAAGTCAAATGATACCTTCTTCTCTACTTTCTTGAACAATGAAGATAATGTTGTTTGAACAAGATGTGTTTGAGATCGATCCAAGGGGTCTTTTACTATCTCTGAAGTCACACTTTGTTCAACATCATCCTCATTGGCAATCTCAAAAACTACACGGCAAGAACTTTTTCTCTGCAAGTTTTATAAGGGAAAAAAAACTCAGAAGATTGCAGGCACTATTGAGTGGTGACGAGAATGACAGAGCCACATATATATAAGGGTACAAAATGAATAGCTTCATATATTAGAAGCGAACTAATAAAAAGAACATACGATATCCGTTCTTGCAACTGTTTCATATTTCGCATACTCTGCTTCATGAGTTTAGTGACCATCAACAAGAATATCATCGCCAGATGACCCCTCTGCACACTCTCAGTACCCTAGAATACTTCCAATTTCCAACTGATTCAGGCTAGTTAAACAACTGTATTATAAAAGAAACATTGGGGGTCTCAAGGAATCGACACAACTACAGACCACAAGAAATATCTACTTCCATTTTTAAATAATAATGAGAAAGGATGTACAATTTGTATCATCATTTGTCAAATAAGCGGTTAAGCAGTAATAGCATATAGAACCGCTTATTATCAGTTGGCACAGCTCAGGCTCTATATATCTACACATCAAATAAGTTCAAATCCATACGAAAAATAACTTCTCTAGAGTTCTACAAATCTACTCTGCACTCTAATATTGTTTCCATCCCCTCATAAAATGCTACTGCATATAGATCCAAAACAATAATTGTCTAAGAAAAATGATCTTAAAATATGAACAATACATCAGCAACGCATGAATGCCCACTAAAACACATTTTGTATATCAGAAACCAAAAGGAAGTAAAAAAAATTCAACTGAATGACCCAGACTGTTGCCAAAGGACCAAATGAAAGAAGACAGATGATCAGACATTGAACAAGTCAAGTAAATTAGGATATACTCGCAAGGTGTTTTGTCGCTCAGTTGATAGTACAGCACGCAACCTTGCTTATCCATGTTCTGACTTAATGATCTGAATTATGTGTGAATGCAGGTTCAATGTTCTCATTGATGCTCTTTGTTGGTCTTTTCAATCTCTTCGGTCGTTGGCTCGTTGTTGTATTATGTCAGCTGGTTGTTGAGGCTCATCCAGTTCAAAATCCATTAGAGACAATGCATCCTCCTGTTTGGAATTCTTCTGAGCCCTTGATTTTGGATGTGTTTGTTTTTCAATCGGAGCTTTCCGCTGGATAGACAACATAGGTATTTTGTGTGTTAGGACAACTCGTGCACCTAATAAAGGAGTTTTCCCCACTCAATCAACATAAAGTCAAATTATAATCAGATCATCTTGAGATGAAAGTTATTGGAGGAATGAACACATAAATACAGTATATCGCCTTTTGGCTTAAATCTGACAGAATGATATAGTCTGCCATCACCCACTTGGAAAAGTGTTTCATGTCATTCGTGCAAGATTTTACAAAAAAAAAAAAAAAGTCTTGGACACCCGGACTAATATAGAGATACATCACTTTTATATTTATAAAATCCATAATTTAAAAAAATTATCATAAGAAAAATTAATGCCCAATCCATCCACAAAATTCATAAGCACGCATTCAAGGGCTTTGTGGGATTTTCTTACCTTTTTACTGCTCGACTTTGATTTGTCATGATCTGAAGGCTCATAATCTTTATCCTCAGCATTCGCAAAGTTCTCCAAAGATGTTCCTCCTTCTGCATCAATCCGTATGCCCTTTGAACCACCTTTCCTCTTCTGTCTATCTTTAGTCTGGTTGGGGGCAAACACCAACAATTTCAAAAGCTCATTTTGATGTTAGTTCTCTCAGATTAGGAAGATATTGCACAAAAGTAAAGGAAAAAATGCTAATCATTCCCCACATGTTGTGAAACTTCTTTTAGTTTCTGCTCCAGCTGAGCGGCATCAATCAATAGCGAAACGACATCTTCAGGCCCCAAAAGATCCCCCTGAACATGACCACCAGTAATGACAAGTTGTTGTACTGTGCTCTTCTGGCTGGCTCTCTGTAGAATCTTTTCCTCTACAGTCTCCTTACATATTAATCGGTAGATAGTTACTACAACGTGGGAAGATAACATTCAGAAGGGAAATTATCAATGCTGCTTAAAATAAAGACGATTCAAAATAAATTGCTGACAAAAAACCTATCGTTTGATTGCATGAGTTGTGTGACCCAAAAACATAGAATTGAACAAGAACGAGTGCTCAATTGAATAGCAAATAGGTAAAAAGAGTTTAACTTGTTAAGAAAATGAAACACTTTAGTATTCGAAAAAAATTAAAATAAAACTTGGCATCAAAAACCAGCAGCCTAACATCTTGGTAAACAATAACAATATTGCACCTCCCAGAAACAAATCTTCTAAATAATTATTCGTGCAACTCATTGCAATGGTTAATAATCTGCACAAAAAGGATTCTGTGAATACATGCCCAGTCCAACATCACTTGAATTGGGAGAAACAATAATCTTCAATTAAAAATTGTCTATATACAAAGCTAAGGTTACTCGCTCGAGAAGCCAGAGAAATTAGTTTCACACCAATGAACTACGTACCTCATCAATGAATGATGTGATCAGATACAGAAGCATAGTAAATATTAGGACGTCAAACTTAGTAACAAGTAGTAGTGTCTGCAAAAAGTTCTTTATATGGTTGATGAATTACACAGAGGATCCAAACTTTTAAATTAACTTCTATCACTAATTTCATTCAAGAAACAGAGAGAGATACTTCCAACTAAAAAAGTGCCCAAATAAAATGCATCAGAATTTAATAAAGCAAAATCAAGCTAGGTGAAAAAGAAAGTCAAGCCGTATGCAATATTGATGTGTGATGTTTGACATTAGTGCAGGTGTATGCTTAAAGATAGTCAAGTTTTGGTCACAAAAAAAAAAATGAAAAAAGGTTGTTGAAGCATCACCACAAGAGAACCAATGAAAGCCACAATCAAAATAACATGAAGTGTATCTACACTGCAGTTAAAATTCAAAGGGAAAAACAAAAAGATGATGCATGATCCGATTAAAATATATTTATGCTCCTTAATCTATATATTTTTTCCTCAAAAATCAAAACCCTTAGAAGGTGAAATGAATTGTGTAACTCTCTACCTGAAAATGCACAATCGTTGATTTGACAAGTCTGGTGCTGAATTGAAAATGGAAAAAATGCCAAATATATCCTTTTTCTTTTCCAAAATTCAAATCAGTCATTTTTCTATTTTATTACCAAAATAGTCCGCTACAAATGCTAATTATGTCCAAATCAGTCCCTTGTTCACTAATTATGCTCTAATTGCTGACGTGGCAATGGTTTTAATTTAAACCTGATACGTGGGCATAATATTAGTCATTTTTCTTTTATCTTTTGTCAATTCAGTTCTAAACTTTTATTTTGTTCAATTTAATCATCTACCCAAATCAGTCATTTTTATATTAATTTGCCTCCAACCTTTCAAATTATTTCATTTCAGGCCCAGAACCTTAAATTTTTTATTATTAGTAATTCATTTATCAAATAAATGCCCAACATACTTCCGTAAATAAAATTAAACACCAAACCTCATACATTGGGTTTGACTGTCTTGTTACCGGGTTTTCTAAGTTCCGGGATTTTATACACTCTCTCTAACCACTCGACCGTAAACGATGGTTCATTGGTTTTGGTTTCCTTCAGCATCAATCAGTACAATCATACTTTGTTTCCTACCTTAGAACGCAACAAGGTTTGAGTAAATAATTTTTGTGTAAATGATTTAATTTTACTTTTTGGAAGGTTATTGATGCAGGAAGCATGGACAATAAAATTTAGGGTATTTTTTTAATATTTTGAATAATATTTTCAATATTTTTTTAATAAAATCAAGGCTTCCTGTATCTATAACCTTCAAAAAATTCAAGTTAAATCATTTACTCAAACATTATTACGTCCTGAGGTTGGAAACAAAGTAAGATTGTGCTGATTATTGCTGAAGGAAACCAAACCAATCAACCATCGGTTGCGGTCGGGTGGTTAGAGAGAGTCCGTAAAATTTTCAGTACTTGGAAGACCCGATCATAAAGCAGTCAAATACAATGTATGAGGTTTGATGTTTAATTTTATTTACGAAAGTATATTGGGCATTTATTTGATAAATTGATCAGTAATAATAAAAAGAAATTAAGGTTCTGGGCCTTAAATGGAACAAAATAAAAGTTTGGGTCTGAATTGGCATAAAGATAAAAGAAAAAAGGACTAATATTATGCACACGTGTCAGGTTTAAATTAAAACCCTTGTCACGCCAGCAATTAGAGCATAAATAGTGAACAAGGGACTGATTTGGACATAATTAGCATTTGTAGCGGACTATTTTGGTAATAAAATAGAAAAAGGACTGATTTGAATTTTTTGAAAAGAAAAAGGACATATTTGGCTTTTTTTCCAATTGAAAATCATAGAAGTTCTGGCCTTTCTCCACTTCTTTGTACTCCTATAATAAAGAATAAAAATAAAAACAAGGAAGAGAGAATTTTATTGTTAGCTCAACCAAAAATAGTTTCTTCAGAGAAATTAGCAAGAAAAAATAAAAAAATAATGCTACATAGAACTTTGCTGAGCCTCAGAAACAAAAGGCTAAGCATAAGGGCAATGAAAATTACACTCCTCTTAGAAAAGCATGGGTTTAAGCCTTTAGGTCTTAGTCAGTAAAGGATGCTAAGTAAGTAGACGACATGGTTTATTCAGAGGAGTTTCCAAAGCACAAGCCTACAAGCGAGCATGTGATCCACATAAGACGTCTTAGATCTACAAACGACCATCTTCTCAAAGGTTTATAACATAATCTTCTCATAATCGCTAGTAATTTTATACACTGTTTATTAGTTATATAGTTTTATATTCTATACTTCCTAGGCTTTTTCAACAAAATACTCTTAAATCATTCTGAAATATGCTTAACTTTTATGAGACACAGAATAAGAAGCACGAGTTCTCAGAATAACTCTCATTATCAAATGGCAACCATGCAGCCTAAATACCTTGGCAAGATCTTCACGGGAACCCAAGAGATTCTCATAATTTTTGTTATCGGCTCAAACGGGATTCGCGGTACTTCTCTCTGGTGAAATTAAGTCTCTTACACGGAATACCCTGTATATCTTTGCCGTTCCTTGCCTCTATAGCCGATGTATCAGTTTTGGGCTTGCTCTGTTATTCAATACAAAGAAATCAGTTTGTAGAAGCACAAAAACATACAACACCAGTTAACAGTCAAAATAAAACATTGGAAACATTAACTTGCACATCATGTGGAGTATAAATTAACAATTACCACATCAGAGTCGTCCTCAAAGTCCGAGGCTACAGAATCATCAGAACTGAAACTGCTACTGCTTCTGCTCCATGATAAAACTTTCCCTTTCATTTCTAGCTGATAAAAGAGATACCTTCAATGAAGATTGAAAATGATGTAAGACCTTCAATTAAAAACGATACTAAATTATACAGCAAGGAAAAAGTAATATAAAAGCACTGAATACCAATTCATTATAAGTGTATTACCAACACATAAACTCAGGAAAAAGGAAACATGTATCAAAATAAATCAGGAAAAATGAATAAAACCCACGGTGTAAGAAATATGAATTTTGATATAACACATTATAGACATTGATTCACATTCATATATGTAAACAAAACCTACATATGATCTAAACCATACACTTAAATGTGAATTAATAATTCTATCTAGTTCAAGCTTGGGACTGGAAAGCAAAGTTTGTCCAAACTTACATGCTCCAGTTTACGAAGCATGTCCTGAGGCCCAACATTTGTTGTGCTTGGCATGCACCATACATGCATAAATTCTGAAGAATGAACTTTCATGGGATCAATCAAACCCCCGAAGTAGATTTTCATCGTGTATGTCAGTTTCACTCCATCCATATGTGTACCCCCTCCTGTTAAACCTTCAATAGGCAGCACGGTTGCATCCGGACTGCTCCCTACACGGACATAGACAAATAAACAAGTCTAGTATCAGTTGAGCCTATCCAGATAGACCGAACTAATTTTATTGACGAACAATACCCATTCTTTAACGAGGAAACAATTTCTGTCATTTCACAGCTCAACACATCAAACCCCCTAGTAGCTAAGGATGGGTTCGATCATCCAATATAAAGATAATCAACAGGCATACATATTTCAAAAACAATGCTAAGAACAATCAAACTGAGAGACCTAAAAACAATGGAAAGAAATGAGAAAAAGGAGAGTGGATCTGCAGCCTGCGGGGATCGATCCTAGAACCAAAAAAATGGAATAGTGGAATGCTGGAGAATGGGTGTTGGGACTTGGGAGGAAGATTTGAGATCCAACGGTCAGAAATCAAATTGAATCTGGATCCGATGGCTGAGAATGAAATTGGGGCTTGGCAAAATTTTTTACAAACTCTTTTATAAGATAGAAGATAATCACCCATAAAATGTCTCTAAAGCCTATATAAAAGGACAAATTCAAAGATGTGCAAGTTGCATGGTTACAACTTATCTTTTTGAAGTAAATGTAAACTTCTGAAGGAGAGATGATATAAATATAATTGGGGATGAAATGTATAGGTTTTGCTAAAGGAAAATTTCAATTTCTTCATAACCATACAGTAAAGCATTAACTCTTGACCAATCAACAAACTTCTTCCCCGGCCTGCACAAATTCAGCATATGCCGTGTCTCCTCACAGAAACAATCATCACCCAACAATCTCTCCTTCATGATTTAATCCTTCCCATGTCCATGGGGAGCCCGTATACTGCTACCACTCTCTCCTAGGTAACCTCCAAAAATATGCCATCTATTAAAAGCGCATGGTTATTGGGTCCCAAGCTTCTAAAATGCGCATCATGGGCACCACGGGATAGGGTTATGTGGTTGATACGAAACAACACACCAAAGCAGGAATATTTTATAAAATTCCACTTCCAATCCACCCTATTCTTCACCATCTTGTCATTGACCTGCGCCACACGCCTGGGAGCGCATGCAAATTGAATGACCTTCTCATTCTTATTATGTGCCTCAACATCCATCCTGATACAAGACATCATCATCCGTAAGGAAAAAAAACCTAATGAGGATATTACATCACCGCAAAAAAAAAAAAAAAGAGGAAGAACATGCAGAAATAACAACAAAAAAATGAAAAACATAATTTAATGACCACATCGACACAATGCCTAATGAGGCTATTTACATGGCCACCAAACATAATTTTATGGCTCCTCTATTCTTTAAGCACTACTGCCACTGGCTCAGTGGCTTAACTGACTAGTAAATGAATAAATTGAAGGCCAGATAATTCCAAATTATGGCAAAGTGCATCGAAGGACTGAATATATAAACCACTGCAAGGGCTCACACCACAAAACCCATCAGACCAGTTTGGTGGATGCATTTTGGAGTAAATCCAATTGCAGAGTTGAGGATGAGTCCAGGATGTGATTCAAGGAGTAATTTATCAAAACAAAATACAGAAATAAGTAAGATTACAAATCAAGTATAGTTCATCAATACAGTACGCTCGTATTCATTAACCAACCCTGACGACAATGCTCAAAACAAAATACAAACGAAGGAACGATAAACACATCACATAGTTTTGTTCAAAATAATTTCAAACCAAACTCGAAAATTCCTCCAAAAAATCGAAACACTCAAAATCATATCTAATACACATAACCAGGCCTTCAATGGCTCATCAAAAAAATATATATATATATCTAATACACATAATCACAATACCTCTCACCCCAAAAAAAAAAACCCGACTTGTCAAACCCCCAATAAAAAACGGCATAAAAGACAACCTACGGATGTCATAAAACATTTCAAAAACTATGTCGTCCTACCCTCGAACCCACGTCGCTCGATTACACCAAACCCATCCCACCTTGCCCCAACTAGGGTTGCAAATTAATCGAATCGTAGTCAATACCACTATTTGTATTCATATTCGAAAAATTATTCATATATTCGTATTCGGTTTTCCAACGCATAATAAAAAATATTCGTATTCGATTCGAAATTATTATTCGAATTATTCGAAGCTATTTGAATATTCGGTTCGAATATTTTGATACAATATTATTTTATTCGGTTCGAATATGATTCGCTTCGATTCGTAGTTATTCGATCCGATTTGAAATTATTCGATTCAAAATTTTTAAAAAACAGAATAAAAATTCAAATTTTCGTAAAAGTATTTTTGAATTTGCCAATCTTCAAATGTTTCTAGTTTTGAAGTTGCCAATCTTCAAATGTTTCAAGTAACCGATACACTATTTTACTAGCTATTACAGCTCAGATTTAGAAATCAAAGGCATATCTGCTTCAAGAAACCAAATGATGGAATTGAATTCAAAAGGTAGGTAAAGAATATCAATTGAATTTGCATAATCAAATTCCTTTGTATTTTAATAATTTTAGAAATTATTCATGCAACTGATTTGTAGAGTACTGTGCCATTATGTGTTTAACTATTTTTTGGTCCCATTATGGTTGACGAGTTTCAGCTTCCTAACTGCTGCAGATATAATTTAAAATTGGTGAATTGGCATGAAGGAAGAATGCTTGACGAAATGATGGAATTGAATTCAAAAGGTAGGTAAAGAATATCAATTAAATTTGCATATTTAAATTCCTTTGTATTTTAATAATTTTAGGAATTATTCATACAACTGATTTATGTAGAGGTACTGTCCCATTATGTGTTTAACTATTTTTGGGGGCTATGTCATGCATGTAAAAAATGAAATTTTCAGTGTATGGAATGTGATTATTGAGGCATTAGTATGTGGCGTATATCAAAGAGGTAGATATCATCGTAAGTTATTTCGTGGGTTATCCAAGGGATCCCCATAAAAGGGATTGTGGTCGACTAAGAGTCTCCCAATCAATTTTCTAGATACATGTAACGGCCGTCCTTGTATATCATAGTTTGACTTCGGTCACTATGTAAGCATATTAGGTCCTATGAGATACTCCGGGTGTAGACTTTATAGTTGAGCTACGTGTGGATTGATCAGTTTAATAGTTTGACATACCATTTACTGTTTGAGTAATATTTTAATTCTTTTTGTCCAATGGATAAAAATAATGTATGGGTGAATAGTGACCAAAACCCAATGGGGCTATTAAAAAAACGGAGGAAGTATATGTATATTTTTCTCAAATTTTCTACATTTATAGGAATTTTTAGCCATCTCATTTTTTTCTTTGCACTTTGGCTCTTCCCCATTTTTTTTTCCTTTCTCATTCTAGTCTTTTATAAACCTCTTGCTTGCAAATGGATTTGAATATCATCTTTTATGGTTTCAAAATATTAGTGATAATGGTATCAAAATAATGGAAATAAAGTACTTCGAATTTCTTTTATTTTGAATATTTTTCAGCATTACCCACATTATGTATGTACATCATATTTCAGTAAAATTTCAGCTATAATGTGCTATATAAATATAATTACCCCTCCCATTTTTTTAATCTTTGCATTTTTGCATTGCATGTAATTCAATACATATTTTTAATTATTAATAATTCCAATTATATACAAGTAAAAATTATAAAAATTTGATATTCTAAAACTATGCGATTAGACGAATCCAATAACATCTCACTTTACTATGTTTTATGTTACATAATAGTACTAAAAAGTTAAATTATAGTTACTCAATAGATAATGTAACACCTGAAAAAACAAAAATCGGAAAGTACACCTATATATAGCCCATATTGTATGAGTAAGGGCATGTTTGTGAATTAGTTGTTAGGTATTAACTGATTATGTGAATAATTTGAATACTAAATTAGTTAAAATTAGTTGTTTGCCAATTTTGAGGCCAATTTTTTGTCTATAGTAAGCTAATTCCAAAATGCTGTAATTTGTAGCGGTTTAAAAAAAACTGACTAAACACTATTTTAATTTATTTTGTCTTTCTAAATAATCTAATTTATTTCAAATTGCTTAAAATAAACTAATTCCATTTAACTATTTTGCCAAACAGGGCCTAAGACATTCAAATGCGTGTTATTATCTTTTCATGTACATGGAGCGTGGGACTTTGGCGGGCAGAGGGCCAGACGGTCCCTGCCCCTGGCCCCTGGCATTTCTTTTATCTTCTCGGGCTCGGCCCCCTTTAAACCTCAAAAATCAAAATCCAAACCATTCCAAAACCCCACATTTTGCATTTCCCCTTCCAAACCAGGACAACGGTTTGAGAGCGAAATCCGCTAAACATAACCTGTATGTGAATGGCTTTTTTTCTCAAGCCGACTAATTCCGCCAGACGTATGGCCTCTTCTTTCTTCACTTGCTCCCCATCCTCAGCTCGCTCCTTTAACTCCACTGCCCGCCATAGTTTCGCCCTCTCCTCTTCCGGTTCTCTTGCGCCGCCCTCCTCCATTTTTTTTAGTGTCAGGTGTGCTTTCTTCTACTGTTTATTCTTATTATTTATTTTGGGTTAAGGGTTTGTGTTGATGGGGTTTTTGAGTTAATGGTGAGGCTACAAGGAGGACGCATAGTCACTCAGAACATTTGCCTGTTGGGAAAAAGAAACAAAAGAACAGGAAAGTTAAACTACATAAGTGTTATTGTGGTCTAAGTAACTATTTTTACAAGTTATATTTACCATTTTGAGTTTTCTTTTCGGATTTAATCTTGGTTTAATTGGATATAAAACATTTTAGGTATCAATTTATAGCACTTCTGTACGGACACACTTTAGTTTTTTGTACATTTCCGCTATCCATGTAAATATATGTGCTCACTGTGTATGGCTACTTTAGTTTCCATGTTCTATGTTGGAGGTTTTGGTAGTTTATACCTTCACATCATATCTTAGCACTGTTTTTGTTCTATTGAAGAAGAATCAGATACTCAATCCTACCAGTATTCAGGGAAATATGAGAATATGAGAATTGAGAACAAGGTCTTTTGTCTGGACCTACCCGCCGCTTGGGTTTTGCTCATTGTCTTGTTTGTTTTAGAGCAAGTGATAGGTATAGAAAGGTCTTGAGCAAACATTTACCATGGAAGGCTGTGGCTCCAAGAGCATTCATGTCATCAAGCATTAGCACGGATGCTGTTCGTGAAAGTAAATCATCTAAAGAATACAGCTCTGAGCAGATTCAGGTAAATTTACTGTGTTTGAATTTCCTTGTTTGCTAGGTTAATTTAAATCATCACTCACTCCATAATCTGGTTGTGATGTTGTTTTAGGTTTTGGAAGGGTTAGATCCTGTTAGGAAGCGGCCTGGCATGTACATTGGGAGTACAGGACCACGTGGCTTGCATCATTTGGTATGCTATTTCCACTTTTGTTATCGTCATCATACTGTCAATTTAAAAAAAGAAAATAGTGATGGGTGTTGCTTAATTTGCTAAATTCATCTAAGGTTTATGAAATATTGGATAATGCGATTGATGAAGCCCAAGCAGGATTTGCTACAAAGATTGATGTTGTTCTTCTTGCCGACAATTCGGTGTGCGTCACTGACAACGGTCGCGGGGTATGTGCTTTATTCTGTGCAGTCTATTGGAGTCAGTATACTGTTATTTAGTTGGAAACTGCTTTTATTTCCATATAGTTAGACACAATTTTATTTAGTTTTGTGGAATACTGTTATGTTATTGAACAAGATGCCACCTTTTTTTTCTTTCTACTTTTTTTTTTATTTAAAAAAAATATTTATGGAAATCTGTTAATGTAGTATCGTTCATGTTATATGTGCCTGTCTTATTCCGATATTGCAAGATGCATTGCTACAAACTATGATAGCATAGCTCCAAACATTACGTTTATGTGACTCTTTCTGTTTATGTACAGGTTTACCACTAGTCGTTTGATTCTGTGTTTGTACAGGTTTACCACTAGGCGTTTGATTCTGTGTATGTAAAGGTTTATCACTAGGCATGTGATCTATTATACTCCCTCCGTATTCATAGGTTTGAAACATTGGTAATTTTTGCACTGTTCACAGTTTAACTTTACTTCAAACTTTTATCATAGTTATGTGTGCCTGTGTCAAATGGTGCAAACCTTTGAATACGGAGGTAGTTTCTTTAACCAGTATTAACTTCTCCACTCTGAAATCTGAATATACTTAAATTAGTCCTAATCTTATTTATTGTAAACTATCATGAATAATCCTTTCTTAATCCACTTTTTGATATGACCTCTTCTTTTGGAGTATTTCTTCTTAACAAAACATTGATTACTAAGAATCACATCATACAAGTGTTATACTTGTCTGAATATTTTTTCTTGTTACTGACATCACCCCCGTTTTATATTCTCACTTTTTTTTTTTTTTTCCTATATATATATCTGATGTGAGTTCATTTCTAATTTACTTGTTACCTAACACTGACACACTTCTGCTTATTCTTGTGATACCCTCAATGTAAAGGCTGATTTAGAATGTTATTTATCCTAGCCTGTGGTTGATTATTAAAAGTTTTACGATTTACTTACAATCCTTGTTGCGCTTTTCAGATCCCGACTGACTTGCACCCCACTACAGAAAAGTCTTCTTTGGAGACTGTGTTGACGGTACCTTTTCTGTTTCATTGTACTAATATGTTTTTCTTTCATTACTTGTTTAATCATGTATCCAGTTGCTCAACCTTAGTTCTTGATATTGGATGATGTTACTTAAAAATGTTGCAATAGGAGATGCCATATTTGCTTAAAGTTTGCTTCAAGAAATATGTCAATTTGTGTTCTCTACATAAGTTCCACTAGTTTCTTATTGATTATCATTAAGTCATCAAGTGCTGGGGAGTAAATCAATGTACATAAGCTTTCTTTTGGGTCGGGGTTGTCCTATACCATAGGACAGTCAACTAAATGTTCAAGGTTTCATATTTACCATGTTGGACAGACAAGATAGATGAAGATTTTTGTCTGGGTTGGGGAAAAAGAGTGAAGATTTTGTGGCCTTGCACTTAAAAGTAAATTTCAACATATTTTGTAACTTGTAAGTGGCGTGTAGTGTGTTTAATTTTGCACCTATTTAAGTAATTATTCATATAAACTGTTCTTGGCAAGTAATTCTCAATTGGATTTTGTTTAAACTGGAATAACAAAAGAGCTTGCAGTTTTTATCCTGTTTATTTCTCTTATTTGGGATCTTCGTCATATTAAATCTTTCTTATTTCGGGAAATTCTAGCAGGTTATTTGAGATATCATGCCACTGTTCCATGCATGTTGTATTTATAAATGTTTCATTCATTTGAATTTTACTAGACTATCTATAAATATAATTTTTGAATTGTTTCATTATGATTTCAGAAAACATAACACTTGAGGGCATTTTTGCAGATTTTGCATGCAGGTGGGAAATTTGGTGGTTCAAGCAGTGGTTATAGTGTATCTGGTGGATTGCATGGTGTTGGTTTATCAGTTGTCAATGCCCTATCTGAGGTGTCCTCTTGCTTTCTACTCTATTTATTTATTGGGTTTATTAATTGTAGTTCTTACTTATACATTTGGAATCTTGTATTCTTTGTTCAAGACTTCAAGTCACTTCACTTGTTGCTACCTGGATTTGTTTACATTAATGCAAGTGCTCAAGTTTAATTCTATCTACCTGTCGGCAAAAAGTTAGCCTGTACTTGTGAAGATTGGCATGTATGCAGTATTGCAGTTATGCACCAGCACCATATAAATGAATGAACTCGGTTGGAATTCAATTATCTTATTGTCATATGAAATGCCAACCAAAGAAAGCTATTACTGCTCAATTTTTGTTTTTCTACATTAGGAAATCAAAGTAAAAATGTAGTTTTTCTGTGCATTGTAAACAATTTCAGCTACTGTTTGGTTAGAAGATACATTTGGTTATTGGTTGAGTGAGCTCTTTTACGTCTCTCATCTTTGTCCATTCTCATGCGGTCATGACTAGCCTGTATCCTTTATTGGGGATAGAAATCTCTTCCCCCACCACTGGTAGAAAACAGCCGCTTCAGCGGTCTCCCCCATAGGAGCACAGAAAAACTAAATAAAATGGAAAGAGAGCATAAAAGAAAAGCTTCTAAGGTGGGTCCTTTGGTGGGCGCTGAACCTGCTGGGTTTGGTCCTGGGTTCAACATAACCTAAATGAGGTGGGTCTGGGTTGCTTAGCTTGCGTCATTTTCAGCACTGTCCCTTATTTGATATCTCTGAAGTTACTACTTTTTGTACAACATTTTAGCACACAGCATGCCAGTCAAATGCTTTCTTTTAGCCTTAAGTACTGGTTCTTGTCTTTTGGCTTGGCACAGATCCTTGAAGTTACAGTGTGGCGAAATGGTAAGGAGTATAAGCAGAAATATTCGCATGGAAAACCTGTGACAAAAGTAGTCTCTAGTGAGCTTCCAGCTGATATGGAATACCGTCAAGGGACTCGAATACACTTTTGGCCTGACAAACAAGGTCAAAATAATTTCTATTGAAGTTGAATTGGTGAAAATGGCTAATATTCTTTGTGAATTAGTTGATTATAATTGAACTTTTCATTATATATAGTGTTCACAACATCGATTGAATTTGACTACGACACAATATCTGGAAGAATCAGGGAGCTTGCTTTCCTCAATCCTGAGGTAAATCTTGTTTCATAACTTTGCACTGGTTTGATTATTCTTCAAAAACTTTCATTGTAATTCCTTGGGATTGTTTTTTACATGTTGGCTTTTTTCTGTATTCATGCATTGCATCCTTTTAGTGATTTCTGTACCTTGTAATTTCTCTTGTGGATGGAGTTTGTATTGTTTGTATGATCCAATTTGTGGCTCTTATTCCAATGAATGGGCAGGGGCAAATTAATCTGCCTTCTATTTGAAGCTATTTTATTGTGATTGAATTGGTGTTTAGGATGAATTTTGTCAAGCTTTTAACTTTGCTGATATATCTTTGTGCTTGCCTTTGTCTATTTGGCCACCATGCTAGCATGGTTATTTACTAAGGACGTGCGCTAACATAACTGTTCACATTCTTGCACAGGTTACAATTGCGTTCAAGAAGGAGAATGCTGACCCAGAGAAATGCCTATATAATGAGTATCGATATGCTGGAGGATTGACTGAATATGTACAGTGGCTTAATGCTGATAAGGTGAGCTTGATGCATTCGTAACATGTTGCCAATAGATTGTATTTTTAGTATATATAGAAGGGCGTGAGGTACAAGATGAAAACACAGTCAATGGCACATTCTTTTTGGGATGCTAGATTGAATGAGGGCTTCTTTTTTCTCCTTGTATAGATTCGGTGCTCTACATGAAGCTTCTTTTAAGCTGCATGTTAGTGGAGATGAAGTGCATTGTTTGTTCACGAGCCGTTTCCTGCATATTAAACCGAAGAGACATATCATGCCCCTTGATCTAGTTATAATATTTTGTTCTTGTAAAGTTGGGTGTGTCTAGAATGGTCTTGTAGATCACACACAGAGTGTATATGCACTAAATGGGATCTCATGTATGATGGGCTTGGCCGTTGTGTGTAAAGGATGGATCCCCACATGGTGCACGTGCTGTCTGGTGGTGTATCTCATAGGTCGTCAACAGCATCAACTGTTTACTAAAATCTACCATGCTGCAATGTAGTTCATTGGATGTCTTGACATTTTAAATGTTGTACATCAATCAGAACATTATCTGAGTTATTGATGAATTGCACCGTTGCATGCTGATTAACGCTATGTTGGCACTTATGGGGATGCCCTCAAATGTTCCAATTAATTATTCTCAGTTGTAAGAAGCCATTGAGATGTTATACATATGTGTCATGTTAATTTTCCAAATGGCTATTTAATGTTTATTAAGTGCAATTGGTTGAATTCACCCAAAATATTTTATTATGAGAGAACTTACATTTTTCTTTTTTATTTTTTTTGCTGTAGAAACCTATTCACGATGTCTTGGGATTTAAAAAAGAAGCGGATGGAATCTCTATTGATCTCGCTCTCCAATGGTAACAATACTTCTGTTCCTATTGTATACATTATCTTTACCTATATCAATATATATTCTCTTGTCCATTTGCTTAATCGGATCAAGAGTTTCCTGTAATTTCTGTGGCATCATGTTTGACAGCCAGACAGCGAGAGACATGAGATTCTTTTGTTTGATTGAAAGATAGTTAATTTGGGCCAATTGATTTTTATACAGGTGTTCAGATGCATACTCAGATACAATGTTAGGATATGCCAACAGTATTAGGACCATTGATGGTGGCACTCACATTGATGGTGTGAAAGCGTCATTAACGAGAACCCTCAACAACCTAGGGAAGAAGTCAAAAGTCATTAAGGTATCCAAAATTAATGGTCTTTCCCTTATAATTTTTCTTTATAGATATCTTTGCTACAGAGAGTTGATTTCTTTCAGGAAAAGGATATTAATTTAAGTGGAGAGCATGTAAGAGAGGGGCTGACCTGTGTGATATCCGTTAAAGTCCCAAATCCTGAGTTTGAAGGACAAACCAAGGTTTTTCTTTGTCTCATTACTGTTAATACTTAATACTTAAAGCATTTATGTGAACCAACAACCAAGGAACCAGAATTTTTCTATATCTGATATTGTCAAAAGTTTCTGTTGACATTGTTTATACTGTTTTTGTTTTTGAAAGACAAGACTGGGAAACCCAGAGGTAAGGAAGGTCGTTGATCAAATTATTCAAGAATATCTCACCGAGTACCTGGAGTTGCATCCTGATGTCCTTGATTTGATCCTTTCAAAGTCCCTCAATGCTCTCAAGGTATCTTCTGCTTCAGCTTTAAAGTTTGATACATTTAATGAAGCTGCTGTTAACTTAATTGTCTTGTCCTGCACTCTCCTGCTTGCCTGCTGACATTTTGATTTTATCTTTCCTGGTGATCTCCATTTGTCTTTTGTTTTAGGCTGCTTTAGCAGCAAAGAGGGCTAGAGAATTGGTGAGACAAAAGAGTGTTTTGAAATCATCATCTCTTCCTGGGAAGCTTGCTGATTGTTCAGCTACCAATCCTGAAGAATCTGGTACAGATTTCTAGTATTTCACAAGAATCACACTACAAAGTTTGATTGATTAGAATGGAATGAATGATTTAAGCTTAAAAAAGTGATTTTTGAATACCTGACTTTTAATGCTAACAGTGGTGAGATAGTAAGGTTCATCAAGGTTGAATGTAGATTCGTTTACTGTCTGCTGCATTTATATGCACATCATTTTGTTTTTGTGTGGCTATAATGTGGTGCATGCATGCACACTTCAAATGACACGGACAATGCTGATGGTAATGGCACTATGCATTTATAGAGCTTTGATAGTCAAAAACAATGATTATGATATGGGATGATGACTTTGGGATGGATAATAAAACATCTAAAGTTCATTAATATATAAATACAACGACATTAATTAGATTTTATTATTCGAGGAGAAAAACACCTCCAGAGCTATGCCATCATCTCATATATAATATTTCTTCAATGTATGGTTTGAACATTCATTTTTCTTGATTTGTATGGTTTAACGTGTACTTCACTATTTAGCACTGTTTCAATTTCCAAAAAAATTTTCAGAGATATTCATAGTTGAGGGGGATTCAGCTGGAGGAAGTGCTAAACAAGGTCGTGATCGGAGATTTCAGGTGATACTTTAATTTGATGTGCAATAGAACTAGTCATTTTTCCCCTTTCACTGCATTGTCAAAATCCTGCTAAATTGGTAATCCTGTGTGATCGTATTCCTAATTTTCCACACATTCTAGTACTTTTTGGACATGAAGCTCATCTGCTTAAGAACAAAATGGACCCTTTAGTCCTCGGAGCATATGGCTGTCCAAATGTAGAAAATTAAAGAGGCCCAGGACAACATGCTCCCCACCATGGTATTCTTTTCTGTCAACCGAGTTTAGGAGGACTTGGTTAATGATATTGAAGAATGAATCAATGAGCCTCATGAATATAGTATTTCATCATTGATCACAACCAGTCGAAATTTTTAGATCCAGATTTTATGATACGACAAATAATTTATTAAATTGCTATAAATGGTTGCACAGAAGTCCCGAAATATATTTAAGCTATGCCATCAATTTAATTACAAATATTTATCATAATTGATTTGTGAGCTAATGCAGCCCCCTGATGGATATCTCTCGAATTTTTAAAGTTACAATGGAAAAGAGAGCATTTAAATTTGAATCAAAATATATTTATGTCCTGCAGGCTGTGCTTCCTTTAAGGGGTAAAATTTTGAACATTGAAAGAAGGGATGAAGCTGCCATGTACAAGAATGAAGAGATTCAGAATCTTATCCTTGGATTGGGTCTTGGAGTGAAGGTTTTTTTCTTCTTTTGGTAACATAATTTCCTTTTGTCTTTTGCTTTCGCGTTTCTCCATTTGAGGACCCTTCACTTTCAGGGCGAAGATTTTCGTAAGGATTCTCTCCGATATCACAAAATTATAATTTTAACGGACGCTGATGTGGATGGTGCTCATATAAGAACGTTACTATTAACTTTCTTCTTTAGGTATCAGGTATGTAATCTGATGCCTAGAAATAGTATGCGTGTGTAATTATATTCGTACATTGTTTGCATTGTGGGATATAATAATCGAAAACTTAGTTTATGTTTGGGGATTTATCAATCTGCAGAGAGCTTTGTTTGATGAAGGTTGTATTTATGTCGGAGTTCCACCTTTATACAAGGTATCTTTGTAAATACTTCAAAAAAGCTTTATTTTTCCTATTGATCTATGAATTTCATTAGGGTTCTAACTGGGTATACTGGTTTTCAGGTTGAAAGGGGAAAGCAAGCACACTATTGCTATGACGATGCAGAACTCCAAAAACTTCGACATTCATTCCCTTCAAATGCATCGTTCAATATTCAGAGGTTTAAGGGTAAGCTTCCTCAGAATGCCAACAAGATTGACTTGCTTAGCTACTTCTAGTTCAAGTTTTCCATTTCCCTATCATGTGCTGATCAATCTCTGCCAAAAGAAGAATAAAAACGATTCTACTTTATATATCTATTTTACACAAAAGTAGGTGTTGCGTGCTTATTTATTTGATAAAAAAATGTGTAAAATCCAGGCTTGGGGGAGATGATGCCTGCTCAGCTATGGGAAACAACATTGAATCCAGAGACTAGACTTCTCAAGCAATTAAGAGTGGAGGATGTGGCAGAAGCCAATGTTGTTTTTTCGTCTCTAATGGGATCTCGGGTAAGCAGATCACAACCCACACTATATCTTTCTCCTCTATGAGGAACCACTTTTGTCGTTGAGGTTTTCATTATTAGTGTTGGAGCAATCAATAGTTATACATATGAAATGTGTCTCTTAGCCAACTGAAATTTGTAGGTGCAATAATAATTATATAATGTGATATCAAAGCAGAAGATAGTGCAAAACCATGGATTCATGCAAAAAAGTGTGTCGCATGCAAGGCTTTGTGAAAGGCTCTTGCATGCACATGAGACGACACGTTGAAGGAATTAATATTAATGAATATAAAGTGATTCGTTTATATGCTTTCAGTTGAGATGTCCCAACGATTACTTAGGATATGTTTCAATTCCATCGATGATTATAAGTTATTCTAGAATGGATTTTTCATCGATTCGAGTGTCATACTTCCTCCGTCTCATTATTTTTGTTACATTGGCCTTCGACACACATGCCGAGACACATTTTCAATGGTTAATAACTTAAATTGTGTACGACAAAAAATTATAAAAAGTTAATTGTCTAAGACTACAAGATTAGATGAATCTAAAAAGATCTCACTTGACTATGTTTTTTCTTACATAGCTATATTAAAAATTTGAATCAAAGTTAAACAGTGAATAGTGCAAAAAAACAATCCGTAACAAAAATGTTGAGACGGAGGTAGTACAAGATAAAGTTCAACCTCGACTTAAGGTTGCAGTTACATGGATGTCCTTTAATCACTAAAAACAGTACTCATCCAGTTAGACATAAGATAAGATATGACTTATTTTTTAACTATGCTTTGCTACCGATGAATTCACTTCCATTGTTGGTTTAGATATGAATTTAGTTTGTACCAGATAGGGTGTATCTCTAAACACTCACTTTGTCTATATATATCCTGAAAATTGCCTAAGGGACATCAACAATCGATTCTTGACATTGTTGTTGTAATATATCGTTATCATTTAGTACGGTTTTTGTTTCTTTTCAGGTGGATGGAAGGAAGGAAATGATCCAGAAGGCTGCACATGCTGTGAAGCTTGATGAGCTAGACATATGAAATTATTTTTATCTTCTTCATATGTGATTGAGGCTTGAGACAAAATTTGGGGCTGTGAAGATGTTTTTACCCTCTGGTAATTTTCCAACAAGGCATCTTTTTCCCCATCAAAGTGAAGCAATGTCTCTTGTGGTCACATTATGTTTGTCTCAATACTCTGCTGTTGTTGGATGACTCTTTTATTGTATTCTGAATGTCAATTTACATTATCCACACTTTGTGGCATTAATAGCATTACTATTTACTTGCGATAACATTTCAGACACACACACACACACACATATATATATATATATGAACCCACAAATTTACCGAACATTACGAAAATACAAAATTACAATCCTCTCGATTGCATTGAATAGAACTAAAATATCGAGGCATAAATTTAAATACAAATTGAATTATTGATTATTGGAAATAAATTGTACTCCATTTTGTATAAATAGTTATATTTGAAAGCACTAACTTATTAATTATTATAATGTTATTATATAGAAGCTAAAACTCATTTCCGTCGGTGGTCAGTTTGGAAAATAATCTATAAATCAGATGCATCGAGTACTAATACACATTTCAGCGACTTCGCTGTATGCATTTCAGCGACTTGGTAGTATATATTTCAGTGACGGAAGTCTATACATTTCAGCGACGGAAGCCCATAAATTTCGGGGACGAAAGTCTATAAAGAAGACTATATATTTCAGCAACTTAAGCATATAATTTCAGCGACGGACCAATATATAATCAGCGACTTGTTGGTTGTAAATCAGCGACACCACTTTTCAATCTCAACAACATGAACAACTTTTCCTTTAGGTAGCTTTTCTCGCTTTTCAATCTCAGCAACATGAACAACTTTTCCTTTAGGTAGCTTTTAGGTCAGCATTTCTAATTGCAAACTAGAGAGGACAAAATAGGACATCCTCGAGTGTGACAAGTCAAGATAACTTAAGTACGTAGGTATGTCCTATGTATGTACTAGCCCACTATTCTTTTGTTTTTTAAATCAATTTTTTTAGTATTCCTATGCATAATCATTTCATACCCCCACATGAGTTGTTATTCAAAGGTATAGTCAAGTCAGTGCTAGTATAAACAAACACCATTTTCTCATATTTCAACGATTATAATTAGTTTTTTTCAGTGACCTAGGTCTGTACATTTCAGCAATGTGATATAAAAAATTTAAGCGATAATTATATGTGTATTTTAAAGAGTTAATTATGTACATTTCAGCGACTGTAATTAGTATTTTTCAGCGATGAGATGTGTGCATTTCAGCGATGTGATATAGAAAATTTCAGCGACAATCTATGTGTATTTCAGTGAGTTAATTATTGTACATTTGAGCGACTTAATAGTGTTCATTTCAGCAACCTAAATATATGATTGATGTGTTATTGAAATCATCTACCGTCAAAGGTATGTTTTTCTTATAAATGGAAATAATTATGTTGCAAATTTATTAATATCTATTTTAGGATATAAAATCTTTAAAATTTTAAGAATTAAATGCTTATAATATCTTACTAAATGTAGGGCTAAGTTTTTATTTCGACCATTATACCCTTTTGATATTACAACTATTGGATCCTTTTTAATGGTCAAGATGAATTGTCCTGATGTACTACCAAAATGAGAGATTGCACCATACTACCTATTTTGAGACACCAAAATTAGTGGTTATCTTCATTAAATATCACAATTCATTGCCATTACTAATAATATACATTAATTGTGATTGATTGTGATTAAGAATACTAAAAATAACTGAACACATTAAATATACACTACATCACACAAAAAACCAATTCATCTTTCATTATTTCTTCTGCCGCATTGGATATTTCCTGAGCATCATAATATTTTACATGGGCATCACATGTATAAACAAGGAAATTATATTATCCCAAAATACATTATTATTTACATATATAAAAATAATTTTAATATATACTCATTTAATAAATTTAAGAAATGACAATCTATATAATAGGAAGGTTACATGCAAAAAAAAGCACGGAACAAATACTAAATAAAAATTATTTACTTATATATATTTCTCAGCATATAAATAAAAAATGGCATTACCTTTGAACAAAAATGGAATCACAATGTTTTACATGGGCATCACATGCATAAACAAGAAAATTATATTATCCCAAAACACATTATTCTTTACATATATAAAAATAATTTTAATATATACTAATTTAATAATAAAAGAATGACCATTTCTATAATAGGAATGTTACATGCAAAAAAAAAACAAATATTAAATGAAAAAGGTTTACTTATATATCATCACATAAATAAAAAATGACATCACCTTTGAACAAAAACGTCATCACAATATTTTACATGGCTATCACATTCATAAACAAAGAAATTATATTATTCCAAAATAAATTATTCTTTACATATATAAAAGTAATTTTAATATATACTCATTTAATAAAATAAGGAATGAGAATCTCTATAATAGGAAGGGTAAATGTAAAGAAAAAAGAAAAAGGAAAGAACAAATTTTAAATGAAAAATATTTACTTATAATATATCTCATCACAAAAATAAATTTTGGTATCACTTTTGGTATGTTACAATTTTGCACCCTAACCAAGGCGCATCTAGGGATGTCAACTTTACCCGTAGGGTAGGGTAACACGTCGGGTAATCGGGTATCGGGTAGGGTAGGATAGGGGTAATCGGGTAATCGGGTAGGGTATTACCCGAAATCGAAATAAATCATATCGGTGCGGGTAGGGTACGGATTTCATATATTACCCGATTATCCGACCCGATTACCCGATTAAATATATATATTTATTTATATATATATATTTATATATTGAGATATATTTATATGTTTGTTTATTTATTTATTTATTTTTATATTTCAAATTTATTAACGTTTGAGATTTGGCAGTAAAAAGATTTATGAATTTTTTTACTGAATATTGTTAAATATTACAGTATTTATTTATGTTGCTTTAGCGGTTTCTTTTAAATTTTGTTCTAGTGCAATAATGAAGGTTTTATTTATTTTTTTATGGTGAAAAATAAGTTTTTTCTTTATTAAAGTTGGGCCGGGTAGAGTCGGTTAACTATGTAATATTTAAGATTTCGGGTACCCGTTTACCCGCGGATAATCCGCATACCCGACGGGTATTACCCGAATCCTACCCGATATTTAATTTTAGGGTAATAGGGTAGGGTAAGGGTAGGATAATTATATTTCGGGTAGTGAGTGGAGGTGGCCTACCTGTACCCTACCCTACCCGTTTACATCCCTAGGCGCATCTTTCCACCATGTGTCTTCAACATTACCATTTTTTAAAATGGATTGATGGTATTTGAATGGTGGGTTGGATGCCCCAACATTCAGAAAGTTAATGAGTCGAGAGAGACAGAGGAATTGTCTGGGAAAAACACTAGTCTTTACTCTTTATTTCATATGAACTACTCCCTCCGTCCCACTTAACCTGTCTTGTTTCACTTTTGCACACAATCCAATGCAATTTTTCAACCGCTTATATCTCAAAATGTGTACAACAACAAATTATGTAAAATATATATTCTAAAACTACATGATTATACGATTCTAACAAGACCCAACTTGACTATTTTTTCTAAACATATACATGCAATAAAATCGAGTCAAAGTCGAATAATGAATAGTGTCAAAAAGTCAAACAAGACACGTTAGCTGGGACGGAGGGAGTAGTATTTTCACCCGCGGTACCCGCGAATTTTATTAGTTATTCGTATTTCCTAATAAAATACTCCCTCCATTTCTAAAAGATTGAAACACTTGAATAGTTTTTACTATTCATTGAATATATTTGATTCAATTTTTTAACAATGTTATATAAGCAAAACATAGTCAAGTGAGATCTTGTTAGATTCGTCTAATCGCGTAGTCTTATAATATTAAAATTTTTATAATTTTTACTTTTACAATTTCATATATTAAGCGTTAAAAATATGCATTGGACTACGTGAAATACCTAAATGTTGCAATTTTTTGAAAACAGAGGAAGTATTTGTTATTTAACTATTAAATTGAATCGATTACTTTCTGGATTATAGAAGGCAAAAGTGCCCGACAAATATTAAACACATAAATCTATTAAAAAAATCAAACAACTTAATATATCTTGAAAATAAGAGACAAATCTTATAAATTAATATATTGTTCGCCTATAAAATAATCATTTTATAAGGTGTTTTGCATGGATACAATTAAATTTATCAATCTCTATGAAATTGAGATAATCTCAATCAAATAGGTTGAATGTTGTCAAATCCAATTACATGCGAATCATAATCACAATCACCAACTAAATTCATATGTTTTGTAACACTTCTTTGTACACAACATTAATCATGGACTTTCTATCGCAATCCACATCGTCATCATTACAAATCATGATCTTCAGTCCAGCACGCGTTTTTACTCTAGAAGCAGCAAACATATAACTGATCATGGGTGAAAACGGGGTTGTTCAAGAATAATCCTACTTTGTGTAGGGATTGAACTTGACTTTTATTAAGGTCATTCATTGCGTGCATCATTAATTTAGAATACGATGATAAACACAATCTGTATTTCTTAGAATTAAATGCAGTAAAAAAAAAAAAGTAGAGAGAGAATGGATAATCTGTAAATCAATCACATAGCAAGTTCCAATAAAGTAATTCATACTAATTGGGAAGAAAAGAGATAGTAATAGACTTAATTGGCAGTGTATAATGAGTAGTAATAGTATAGGTTTAGGATAATTATTACATCTGACGTGATTTAATTAAGGGGTTATAGTGTATATTGATGTATTTTTTTTTAAAAAAAATCTTCTATTTGATATGTAAACTTTTTCCCGAGACATAATTATTTAACATGAGTATATCTTATTGTGTAAAAAATTGTTAAGATTAATATTATAGACTCAAATTATAATATAATTATTCTTTATTCAAAGGATAGCTTTTAAAAATAATGATTGTGCTAAAAAACCAAGAAACAATTTAAAAGTAAACAGATATTAGATTTAAAGATTACATATTAATGAAGTAGGATGCTTTTCGATTAAAACTAAAAATTACGTGTATAATAAAATATGATACCATTTTGAATAATAGTACTTATTTAATAACCCTTTCGCAGAAAATATTAGCTTTAATTATTTGTTTAATTTATTTGAGTTATCTATTTATCTTTATATATTAATATATATATATATATATATTGAATTTACAGATCGTATAACTGATACTGATATTTTATATGGGATAAATGGTTTTTTTTGTTTTTTTTTAAACTTTTGGTTTAGTGAAAAAATGTAAAGAGGCACGTAATTCAATGTCAGCAAGTTTATTTTTGAGACTCAATGCTAGAAGATAGGTGGAGGCGAAACATCAAAATCCATGTGGTTTTGAATTTTTGGAGCAGTAGTAATTTTTTTTTGGGATATGAATTTTTTCTTTTGGAAGAATAAAAGGAATAGTAGGTATAATTTCAACATGTTCTCAACCTAATTTAAAAAATACTATATTCCAAAAAGTAATGATTGTCTTTGAGAACCCCAAATATTTAAATTGTTTTGTTAACATATTCAAGTTATAGATACATCTGATATAAATAACTCTTTCAGTATCCATTTCCCTATATAGGAAAAGTTATTTTATTTGTTAGGGTAATGGTTTTGGTTAGGTTCCCAAGATATTTTATTCAAAATTTTTTCCAAAGTAATTGATTACAACTATATTGGAACTTGCACATCTCTCTTTTTCATTTCAATATTTTATTCAAACTTTTTAAAAATCAGAATTAATAATGATGATGGATTCAAGTGCAAAGCTTCTACCAAAAGTTACTACTATAAAATAATGTGGGCCCAATTTTTAAAAAATTAGTGGAGAGTAATTAACTAAATATATGCATTTGCAATTAATGTAACTTTTTTTTTTTAATCTGCGCATGTCTTTTTTTCCATTTTGAATACTTGATTAGATTTATCAAGTCAAATAACAAATCTTTAGAAATCATATATACTACCTCCGTCTTAGTGTTTTTATTACGTTTGGTTTTTTGGCACTATTAACTGTTTAACTTTGATTCGAATTTTTATAATAGCTATGTAAGAAAAAAATATAGTCAAGTGAGATCTTGTTAGATTCGTCTAATCTTGTAGTTTTGGACAATTAACTTTTTATAACTCTTCGTGGTACACAATTTAAGTTATTATCCGTTAAAAATGTGTATTGGCATACGTGCTGGGTGGGTCCGTAACAAAAATAGTGAGACGAATGTAGTAATAATGATGAGAAGATTCCCAAATAAATTTAAATTTATAGTTATATAAGATAAAATATATTCACTGGACTTTTAAATATAGTTATATAAGATAAATTATAGTTAATTAAGATATTGTTAATATGTATATCAACAGTGGAATTGATTATATAACTTATTTGGGATTCCCAAAGATAATAATTATGTTTGGAATACTAATTTTATTTACTTAGGGTAGTGGTAAATATAATTTTACTAAATTACCAATATAATAAAATTTTGGATGTTTTCAAAAGAAATCATCATTACGCAAATTTTGCTAAAATACGGCAACTACTGACTTACATAAATCTTTGAGATATATATAATATTTTATTTGTTAGGGTAATGGTTTTGGGTAGGTTCCCAAGAAAATATAATTTCTTGTGGTTCCAAAAGTAATAATTTTTTTAGGATATGTATATTTTTTTTTATTTGTTTAAGATAGTGTCAGATCTAATTTGGCTATGTTACTACAGTAGGAGTAATTCAAATTTTTTATTCTCTGAAGCAATCATTATTCTCAACACACTTTAAATTATTGCCGTTTAAAGGACAATCATTATTTTAGGAAAATATATTTTTTTGTCTTTTAGGATAGATTATATATGTAATTGAATATAAATTATATCTTTTATACTCCCTCCGTCCCACTCAACTTGTCTTGTTTGATTTTTGCACACAATCCAATGCACATTTTCAGCCGTTAATATCTCAAAATATATACAACAAAAACTTATGTGAAATATATATTTTAAAACTACATGATTATACGAGTCTAGCAAGATCCAACTCGACTATTTTTTCCAAATATATACTTGCAATAAAATTGAGTCAAAGTTGAATAATGAACAGTGTCAAAAAGTCAAACAGGACATGTTTGATGGGACGGAGGGAGTACTTTATAGTATCATTAATGGAGAGCTAATCATTAATTTAGAGTATGAATACACATTTTTTCTAAAACTAATAAACCAAAAACCAATTCAAAAGCTATATGCTAACAAAAATATGAGCTTGAAAGTTCATGTGACCATATCAATAACATTAGTGAATCTTACAATCTCTTCAATCCTCAACAGTTGCAGATTCAGAATTCAGAATAAAAAATAATTATAATCAATTAAAAAATGGAAAATGTTGTCCAAGGATACAAACACAACGATCCAACCTCAAATTGAAACACATCAAACATGAAGTACACGAATAGAATACCCGGAAGGTTAAACAAATATTCATGTTAATATTTTGAAACTGGAACTGATTAAAGGTATTGCAGCCAAAAGTAAACCGGCTACAACACCACCTATTACACGGCCATCAAGGCTGGCTAGAAAAGGACTGTTATCCCATATATTTATGCTTCACTATTGCTGGATTTATCACTTTTACTGCTTTCTGGATTTACCACCTCTCTGATTAAAGGTATTTATGCTTCACTTTTACTAACTTATCATTTTTATAAAAAAACAAACAAACAAACAAACAGACCCATAGTTTTGCTAGATTCCCAAGATGATTAAATTTTTGAGGTTTCCAAAAAAAATATTATTTTTTAGATGCATATATATGACACTGTGTTGTACCCATACTATAATATAACATTCTTTATTTTTTAAAATATAACATGTAAATGTTAATTGCCAAATATATCAAGTATTAGATAGGATTTATTTATATTACATCCAAATATTACAAATATATATATTTTTATAAAATAATGATGGTAATGATTTAAACTATGACATCATTGGAATAAACATTTATTCTGTCAAAATTTTGTTGGAGTTGTTTACGATCGAATATTAACATCACAATTTTTTTTTGATAGCTCTCCAAATTGGAGTTTGTTAAGGGTAAAAACCCAACATAATTTTTTTTTGGATATACTTCCTCCGTTTTTTTTGTCAGCTACGGTTTGACAAATGCTACTGTTCACTTATATACTTTGACTTAAATTTTATCATGAAATATAAGTTAAAATATAGACAAATGAGATCTTGTTAGATTTGTCTCGTCTTGCAGTTTTTAAATATCGAACTTTTAGAATTTTTACTTGCACCGAATTTAAGTTATTAATAATTTAAAATATACATTGGACTGCGTGTTGGGTGGGTTCGTAGCAATCTTTAGAAAACAGATGAAGTATATGTTTTCAAGGCAATTCAAATATTTGAGGTTCCCAAAATATAATCATATCATAGTTCACATCAACATGACTTTATAAAAAAGGGAGTTAAGACAAAAAAAAAAAGGACTCATTAGTTCTTTTAAAAAATCAATATTTTATTGTTTATATTGAACAATTAATCTGAATGATAGCTTTTCAAAAAAAAAATTATTCTGAATGGTACCAATCACCAATCACTCATCAGTATCACTTTATGGAACCAACAAAATAAAAATTTATTATATCAAGGATAGTGAGCAGGGATGACATCACTTTATAGAACCTACAAAATAGCAATTTATTATACCAAGGGTAGGGAGTAGGGGTCTAGGAAGACAATCATTAATTTTGGGTTCCCAAAAATTTAATTGAATGTACTGTTCCTTCTTAAATTTAAATATATCAAATGGATCAAAATATTTTTACTTATTCATTCCGTATTTCAAAGCTTAACCAAAAACTAATGTAAAATAATTAATGCAGATGGATTACCAAAAGCTTGATTACCTATAATATTATATTATACTATACATTAAAGTCATTCATTGCGTGCATCATTAATTTAAAATACGATGATAAACACAATTTATATTTCTTATAAAGTAAACCCTATATAAAAAATAAAGTATTAATAGAAATAAGCATTCATTAATCTTATTAAGAATATACACAATTACACACCATTTCAATCCAAAAATACAAAGCTGTGCTAATCAAATCAACAAACTTGAAGAAATACAAATGCAATCATTCAAAAACTCCATTGTTCTTCTTGGGGTCGGCATAATATATGCCCGAACATCAGATCCAAAAAAAACATTCAAAATTAAACAAACAAAAAACAAAGATAAAATGGTCGGCACGCGTGAAGTTTTTTTTTGAGAAGAAAAGCTTTATTCCATACAAAGAACTGATACAACTGAGGGAAGAGCAGAGCCCTCATGTCATTACAAAATGGCCAAAACATAGCAGCAACAACCATTAAAACAACAATTAAAGCATAGCAAAACACAACAAACTTGAAAACTCCTTTGACCGACTCACTAACACGGACAACTACAAATCTCCTAACTATACTGATCAGTGACCATTTCAACAACCAGTGCAGCACCAACGTCCAGCTACACTGGTATCAATCCACCACAGTAGCCCCATCTCAAATGAAAATGTCTGGAACATAAAACTGGCAAAACTTCTTCATCCTTGGAGGATATGCAATCGTCCCAAGAGCGAGCCCTGGAGAGGGAGACATCGGGGGCAGATCCGGAAAATCCAACCCTAGAATTGAATATAAAACACAAATCACCAACAAAGAAAGCAAAAAATAATCTGGAGTGAAGATGAAATGCGCTACCTTTATGGCATATTTCTTCGATCATTTGCCAAGAGCCGCTACCGCTAGGGCTTGCCGGAGGGCCAAGGAGGGCGGAGAACAGCGGCGAAAGAATAGGAAAGTGATTACTGGGGAGAAGATGAAAAGGAAAATAGGGCTGGAAGCTTGAAAAAGGTAAATGAGAAAATAGGGCTGGAAAGAGGCAATTTTGGTTTGGACCTCTTCATGGTGTGGGAGAGCATATATTTATAGTAGGGTGGACAATTTCCATGTCATTGTACATTTTTTTTGTGTTGAAAGTGGTTGTTTTAGTGGGTGAAAGAGAAAGTAATAAAAAATTGTTTGGGTGAGGAAAATGATAGAGGCGGGAAAGTGTGTGTAGAATGTTATTAGTTTATATGTTATAGTAAAGGATAAGGTATTTATAGACAAATGATTACATGCGTAATCACCCTTAATTGATCATCTCATATCATAAACATATGCTGCGACATAATAATTTTGACTATTGTCTTTATTCAAATAATAATTAGTTTAGTCATAAATGTAACCATAAATAATTTAAAAAAAAAGTATTAACTAGCCCTTAAAACAACCCAAATAAAGGAAAATGATAGGAATTTAGTATATTTAATGATGTGTTTATTAGTATAAATGAATATATTTGTATGAGTGAATACAAAACAGGATAAATTGACCTCATTCAAGTAGTAGTTATGCTACCATTGACTACAAAGATTTTAGCCGCTCTACCCAACAGTTTGCTCAAAGTTCTATTTGGATATACACCATCTGCCTTCATTCTATCAATGAACCCATAAGCTTCCAATCCCCCATTTATATATAGGCCTCAAGGAGCAACTCGTACGCCCGGTGTTGGCCAGCGAACCCAGCCTCTTTAAGAATGTGGAATATCTTCTCAGCGTTGTGCACGTCCCCTCTTCGTGCATATTGATCCATGATTGCCATATATGAATTGCGAAAAGGTCTTCCCAGTTTCTGGTTAGTAGCTTTCTCCATAATTGAGTCCGCTTTCTCTACTTCTCCGAATCCTATATAAAGCCTCACGATGCTGTCCAATATCAGTGGTTCCATAGTGCACCCATCCTCTTCCATTCGCTTCACAAGATTCTTTACCTTGTCCAACATCTTGTGATTTGCATACACATTCAGTAGAACTGTGTAATGCCTGGAAGAGGGCCTTTTTACTATTTGCAAAATGTGCTCAAAGACTGCCTCAGCCTTTTCGATTTTATTCAGCAGTCCCCAAGCTTCAATTGCAGCTGTGCTTTCTGTCAACAATGGATTGGACCCGCAGACTTTCCAGATTCTGTCGACTTCATCTTCTCTCCCTATAGAAGCATACAGAGGAAGTAACACACATCGCAGCTTATGATTTGTGGTTATATCGCTGCCTTCCATTTGTTTCAACACACCTTCAGCTTTATCTTTTAAACCCGAAACAACATAGTATTGTGCTAGCGATGCCTGAATTTGATGATTAGGTTCATACCCGCCTAACTTCATTGCCTCGATAATCTTTTCCAGTCCAGTTATATCTTGGGATGTCCCTTTGACATCTATCAAAATCTTGAAAGTGAACAGGGACGGTTTTATACTATTATCCTGCATCAGTTGAAGAACATCAACAATTTTCTTCTTGTCGGTCCTCTTGTAAAGTAGCAGCAACTGGTTGCAAGAAAAGTTTGTAATAGGAAAACCCAAAATTTTCATTGTGTTGAATATCTCCTCGGATTTCTTCACATTGGTTGCGGAAACACAATTGGCCAACAGAGTGCAGTACACTGTTTCACCTCTAAAAGATTCAGGAATCTGGTTAAGGTACTCTTCTGCCTTGTAAATACCTTGTACTTTCGCAATAAGGTCAAGATGAGAGACATAATCACTCTGAATAAATTCAAGATGCTTAGCTGATTTTGCCCATTCTAACAACTGCCACAGAGACAGAGAAAAAAATGAGAGTGATGATCATGCAACTGCAATATATATATATATATATATATATATATACTTTTATATATATATAAAGTGAAACATCCTATGAAGATGTAAGAAGACAAAGACCATAGGAATATAACATAAATTCCCAACCTGCAAGGCCTTGAAAAACATGCCTTGTTTCCGCAAAATATGCAGGGTATTTGTCATTTCCATTCGGGTAACTTTATTTCCTTCGTCAATCCATTTATCCAATATTGTTCCCACTAACAAGCCAGAAGTGCCTAGAATAGCTTGCTTCATTGATGAAATAGTCCAACTTCTGGTGGGTTCATTTTCACCAACATTAGTCTCAATAGAAACTGCATCCAATTCATTATGCGTATCACCAGAAACACTCTCCTCGTCAAACTCAGAAAAACCATCCTCCATGTCATCATCGTCCTCACCACCTCTATTAACCCCTACTTGTGATGAAAAGATGCAAATTTCCCTGTACAACTTTGAAGGACTGCATGATGTATTATAAATTCTTGTAGTAGGTACCAATCCAGCAGTTATATTTTGATTGTTTTCTAACGGTCCAACTGATGTAGCACTGCTATTCTCTGAAAACCTTTTTGTTGTTCCTAATTTCCCACAATATATTTGAGCATGCCCCGACAATAACTTGTGATTCCTAGAGCGCATGAAAATATACTCCATCTCATATTTCCCGATACAAAATATGGATTACAATAATGCATGCTTGTTTTTTTTTTTTTTTGAAAAAAAAAAAACAGATCACAAATTGTGCGACATAACAATAATAGCTCCAGGCAATGGCAAGCCTCTGAAGTCTGAGCAACCAGAACGTCAAACAGCAATACAAGCCTCAATAACAGACATAAAAACACACCAATTTAAGATATAAAACTGCCTTCACAAAGAGGACATATCAAAACCATCATAACAGTGCTTCATAATATGCATTAAAAACCAAGTCATGGTTTCAAAAACATGAGAAATTCATATAAGGCAAATACCAATATATCAACTTGCAGAAAGAGATACCAGAAACCTTGCATTATCCAGCTTTTACCAAATCAGCTGAATAACAATGCCAAGGAATGCGGAAGAATCCAACAAATTAACTTCAACCACGGAAATTATCATCCCCAATCATCGGAAACGTCAGCTTTTCAAACACATGAAAATCATCCAGATAGAGAAATCAAAATTACCTGAGATGCACGGAGGATTTTTGAAGTGCCCACATTTCTCTTCCCAAACTCCCCACTTCAGAAAAGCTTCGAACACGAATCAAAACCCCTGATCAAAACCATATTTTAGTAGAAATGAAGCGTTTATTTGGGCCAGGCCCAGATATTAATTCCAAAGCCCAATTTTTATGGAAGCCCAGGCCCATTTTGGATTATCCTATACGTAGAAAATAATCAAAATATCTCCAGTTGTTTCTCGACTTTCTCCATTTATACATATTGGGAGAACAGGATTTTATTCTTTCCAGCTTTATTCCCAAGCACAGAGGCAGAGTAACGGATAAGCGCGAACCCTAATAGTAGTAGGCTGAAATTGAAGGAAAGGCTTTCGCATAAGTGGTTCGTTTTGCATTATTTTTGGTAGCTCTTCGCATTCTTTTTTTTCTCTTTTAGAGATTGATGCGTGGGTTTTCTTTTGTTGTATTGATTGATATCTTTGCTTTGATTGAGGTTTGTGTCAGTTGCTATTTGTCAAAAATGCGTGTGTATGTATATGTGATTTTGGTGATTTTGCTGTTGTGTTGCGATTCTTTACTCGAAATGAGTTCTAATGCTTTTTACCCTTGTAGGGTTTAAATTAGGTATTTATGGATACAAATATGAGAGGAAGTTCGGACGCGAAGGCTGAGTTTCGGAAGCCTTCGACTGATGCTGCTAATAGGAAGTACCGGCGTAGATCTCCTGTTGATCGGTCATCGTCTTCGTCGGATGGTCAGTCTCTTCATATAGTTTAGATTCATTTCGAGATATAATAAATAGATAAACATATACTCCAGTGTCTTGGTATTTTGTTTTCTGGTTTTCGGTCATAAGTGAAGTGGTCGGCTATACAAGGCTGCTTACAGCGACTGTATTTATTGGCTTCATCATGCGAATATTTGTGTTAAGCTATTTTGTTGGTCTTAGAAATATTCTACTTGGGAACTACTTATGTAGTTCTTAATATTTCTGAAATTTTGCACCTGAAAGAGGACACTGTTGATTTTTATTTTTTAACTCCACTGTTAGTCTTATTTCCTAATTCTTAATAGATGTTATCAAATTTATGAGTATAACTCTCCACCTTCTAAAGACAAAAAAGAATAGGTTTTTGAGTGGAAGTGAAATAAGTAGCTTTTTTTTGTGCTTCTCTAGCTGTTTTGATCCCCATATATGAAATAGGGTAATAATGGTGCTAACGATGCTATGGGCATGTAGATGTTACACTAGAAAATACTCTTATTATAAAGCTGGAATCAGATGAGTAAGATGTGTATTGAATTATCATTTCTGAAGATAACTAGATAACGGGGATTTTTCTTGAACATTGTATCAACATGTTACAATTGAGCCCTACTCCCATGTGCAGTATTTTCCTTTTTCTTTTCCCTATACTTGGTTGTAATTAACAATTCTTTTACTCCTATAGCTTCCTTACCTGTATTCAGGGAGTCCTCGTCGGGATCGTAGCTCAAGTCCAGTGCCAACTAGGAAGGATATTACCAAGATTGCGGACGATAAACACAGGAAGGATGATGATAGGAGCTCTGGCCGTAGTGCTGAATCGCATAGACATTCTGACCGGCAATCATCTAGGAACTACCATAGGTATGATGACTATAACAGACGTGACAAGCATGTGGATGATTATGATCGAGGTTATTCCAAGGGATCATATCGTTTTGGCCGGGATTCTCGAGAGCATTTTAGGGTGGAAACAGAGCATCGATCTAGAGAATATGTTAATGATGCGGATACGTACTACCATCCAAAATCTGAAGGTTTAGGCCATAAAGCCAGGGATAAGGACTCACATGAGAGAGCTGGATCTTGCAGGAAGCATGACATTGATGAAAGTCACAAGGATAGAGACAGGCATAGGGAGGATAGAGGTGATCGATATGGGAAGACAGATCATAGAAGGACTTATGTTGATCACAGAAAGGATCATTCACCTGCTTATGAAGATACAAGGGGTGAACGAAACAATTCCTCTCGAAGAGACAATACTGGCCAACGTTTGAAAGAAACCTCAAAGAGAGATGGCAAGGATTTAGATAGTGAGGGTTACACAAATAATGAAAAGCGGAAGCATGAGGATCCGTGCATCTATAAGGATCAAGATAATAAACAAATGAAGGAGCGTTCTGATGTTTTATCCAGCAAAGGTCAGGATTCTGTTGCTAGAAAATCAAAGTTTTCTGGCCCCACCGATGCATTCCAAGGGACAGATGGTATGTTTCATCATTTTCTTTACCAACTTTCTGGGTTATTCAGATTTTGAGGTCTGACATCTTTCTGAACTTCTGATGCAGGTAGCTCAGGGCAAGCTTATGTGACAGATTCTGATATCGATGCTGCTAAAATTGCTGCTATGAAAGCTGCTGAGTTAGGTAAGTCTATTACTGGGGTATGACTATATATATCCTGCAAAAGGATACAATATAATCATCACTTATGTTGCTAAACTTTGGATTGAAGCTATTTTATGCAAATCAATCAATGCTGCATGCCATTTTCTTTATTATCTAATGTTAGGTGAACTAAGTAAAATTTTCATCATAAAGTGTGATAATTTTCTGTCGTTTGAAGGATTCTATCATTTGCAATATGCAGTTTTTCATGATGTACTTTTATATTGCTTTTCTCTTATATCTTTTGCCTTAGTACTTTGGGAGCCTTGGTCATGCAGTGGGGAAAGCTGTTCAATTTTCACGTTTCACTGATTTACAAATTATGGAGTTGACATGATATGGAAAATGCCATTTTCACAATTTTATTTCATATTTGTCATCGTATTATGTACTTAACCAACAGGACTATCAAAAAAATATTATGTACTTAACCAACAGGACTATGCTTTGCTATTTTACCAACTATCATTTATTCTCATTTGATCTGGTGTGAAAATACAGTCAATAAGAATTTAGTTGGAACTGGGTACATGTCTACTGATCAAAAGAAGAAGCTTTTGTGGGGTAACAAGAAGAGTACAGCTGCAGAAGAGGTAACTAAGCAAAAAATCCTTGTAATTTATTGGCTTGTTCCCTCACATGAATGTATTTGTAATTTTCACGTTCAAATTATTGTTGTACGGAGCTATTTGTTTACGTTGGTCCATATTCAGATGTGCAAATAATTAATTATCTAATTTCAACTGATACCTTCTAGTGGGGCTGGCGGTTTGCAATCTGACCCGTTTATAACCCAAAAAAATCAATACAATAAACCTCAATTTGACCCTTTTTACATCCGGATTAACTGAAGACAGATTTTTTTGGTTCCATTTGAATATGTTATACTTGATTCACATTTCTTCTCCATATCTTGAACCAACTCTATCTGATTGATTTGCACCTTTACCTTGCAAGATCTATTATATACCCATTTTTTTCAGAACTGTTGTTTTCTCTACTATCATTTTATTATGAGGTGTGTAGTGTGATTCACAAGTTCTATTTTCTGAAATGTTTAATATGATGTTCCTTATAGTCTTCTCATCGCTGGGATACAACTACGTTTGGTGACCGTGAACGACAAGAAAAGTTCAATAAACTCATGGTAAATTGTTTTCCTTGAGATCTTCCTTTGCTGTTGAGCATACTTTGTATGTTGTGTTGTTTCGTTAGAGTTTCTTCCCATGTACTGACACTCTTTTAGAGTCTGAGGTTGCATTGGTACCTATGGCGAATTGTAGGGTGTGAAAGGCGACACAAAGGTGGAGCTCAAGTCAGACAATCCCGATGTGGAGAAGCAGCGAGAGCAGCTGCAGATGGAATTGGAGAAGCAATACACAGCTGGACTGCGTCGCAGAGACGGTCGGACTGTTGGACTTGGTCTGTAGACAATTCTTTTAGGTATGCTCATACTTGTGGTGGTGTGTTTTGGCATCGTACAATTGGGTTATATTGGATGAAGAAAGTAGCTGGTAAGACATTTAAAGTCCATCTTGTTGGGATCCCTCTACTGTTGAGCATGACTCGTATGGTTCTTAGTTGTTTGGTACATTTTAAACCGTGTGTCCCTGGTGTTGTATGTTGGATATATCTATCTAGTATGTTCCGAACCTATATTCGGAGTGATTTTAAGGTTGATTGCTTCTGGAATTCACACTCGTGGAACTTTTGAATGAGCCGTGACTAGGTTTTGCATGCTTTCTCGGAAACATGAAAGCTTTTGTAGATTACTGAGCGCTGCTATTAGAAATTTGGTTGTGTTTGCTGGCAAAATTCTGAAACAGAAATCTGGTTCGGTTTTGTTTGGGAATAGACGCTAGCGTTTAGCTTTTAAAATACGTACTGAAAATAGTTTATATATATATATAGGAAAAAATGACAAATATATCATTTTTGATTAAAAAAAAGCCAAATCTATCCTTTTTCTATTTTATTACCGAATTTATCCTCTACATATGCTAATTATATCCGAAAATATCCTAAATTCACTAATGGTGGAATGCCTGTTGAGGTGGCAATAAATTAACTTAAACCCTACACGCTGGATCGAATTTGAAGTGTGTCTCAATTAGGGCTGGGGAAAAATACCGAATATATTGCATACCGCACATACCGTATCGAAAAAATACCGAAAATCTCGAAATTTTCTGTATACCGTAATTTTCGGTATGGTATCATACCGTACCATAATATTTAGGTACGATAACGGTATAAATTTTTTGATACCGCGGTTGTAGGTGCAAAAAATGCGTAGACAAGAAACTGCAAAACACTTTTATTAATTTCACAATAAAATCGTCTACAAATTACAGAGAAATTTTAATATCAAAGAATATATAGAAAATCAAACAATATGGGTTCGACTTCTGGTACTCCTTTGATTCCTCCAACTTTGAAGACGTCGAGATGCTTTTATGCTTCTTCTCCGGCTTCTCGGAATTTCTACAGCGTTTTGTTGCTGTAGGATCTCAAGTGTATGAGTCTTGAGAATGAGTAGACGTGTATGAGTCTTCTCTCTGTGTCTGAGCGTATGAGTCTCAGAGTATGACTGTTTAGAGGTTGTAGAAGTGTATTTGATTCTTCTTCGCCTCTTTAATATTTCTGCAGCGTTTTGTTGCTGTAGAATCTCAAGTATATGAGTCTTGAGAGTGAGTAGTGTATGGAGACGTTGAGGTCTCTGAAAGTGAAGAAGTCGTAGTCCCAATATGTGACAGGGTGCCCCTATTTATAGAGGGAAAAACCCTAGGGTTTGTGGATGATGGACCGATCGATGGGCTGGTCCAACCCACATCTCTATCGGGTCAGTGAGCATGTGGGCCTTTCATCTGGGCTTGTTCACATCGACTGATTTCCATGGGCTGGCCTGCTTTAAGTGTCCATTGGATCATAGGCCTGTGGGTCTTTCATTTGGACTTGTCCACATTGGCCTAATATAATTAAATCCATTTGGCTTGATGGATCCAAATGGCCCAATAAATATTAATAATTATTTCAAGCATTTAATTTATTTAAAATGCTTAAAAATAATTAAATTAATATTTAAATTTACACGTGTCGCATTTTTAGTGGCGAACAAATTTCACGTGTTTACAGATGCCCCCTCGAGACTTGTTTAGGGCGAAATAAAATATTTGAGACGTAAACGAGTCTCGAAATATTTGTTGCATGCCTACCCAATTTTGCTTGGGCTCATGAAAATTTTTTTCTTTTGGGCCAATTTTTCCTCTTTCTTTTTTTTTGTTTGGCCCGTTTCTCCCTTTTTTTCTTTTTTTTTTCCTTTTTTTTTTCTTTTTTTTTCAAACGTTTTTTTTCCTTTTCCTTTTTTTTTCTTTTTTTTTTCAAATCAAACATTATCTTCAGGTGCGAACACATATTCGGTTCTCAACAATATTTCACAGCCTGTTCGTCATTAAATCTCTCTATTTACATCCAATTGGAGACTTGCTTGTAGATATCCCATTTGCACTGAAATAGATGATCAAATATATCACTAAAGATTTCTCATATCTAACCAAGCTTCACATCTGATTCGAGTTGAAGTTGATACTTTGAACTCTGTAAATCTTGCTCAGATATTTGCCCATATCGAACAAGCTTCGCATTTGGATTTAAAATTTGATTCAAAATTAAATTATCAAATATTCTTGGTTCAAATCTTCAAATCCGTTTCAAGCCAAATCTAACGAGGATTGTATCTTGATTAAGATCTCCACAAATCTGCTGGGACTCATATTGGCTTCTATAAATTAGACCCATATTAACAAGCAATCGGTCTAATTTTCACACCCGAAGCGACAGGCAAGAAATCGCCCTCCCTTTTGGTGTTTTTCTTTCTTCCCTTTTTTTTTTTTAATCTAACCCGTAACTGACATTGAACGCAGGCAAGAATCAGAAACGGAAACAGGAAACACATAAGGCATCCATCACCTTGGCAATCAGGTAAACAAACACTATATTTTTCAATCGCACTTTCTAATTCCATAGACACGGGTTTTATTTTATTTTCCCTGCTCCTGCACATTTCCTTTTCTTCTTGCTAGCTATTCTTCTCTCTTTTTTTTTTTTTTTTGTTTTTTTGTTTGTGCCTTGTTTCTTTTCTTCGTTTTTTTTTTGTCTGTTTCTTTCTTTCCTGTTTGTTCTGTCGTTTCTTTGCATTTTCTTTTTTTCGAACAAACTCAACAGAACAGGGAATCCCAACCCCCACAACGAGATTTCAGAAACAAGACTTCCAATCAACTCCCGCTCCAATTCATCAACAATGCTTCAACCCCCGATCGACCAACTCATCAACATCAAAATAAAGCTCGTCTCCAACCGGATCATAATTCAAAGCGAAAGTATACCTGTTTGTCGTCATGGTAGACGGGATGTTTGGTCACACGGCGCTGCCGTTGGCCTCTACCCTAACCTACCCGCCATCAAGAAGCCTTTGACAATGGCGGTGTTTGGCGACATGGCGCTGCCGTTCGCCTCATCCGTTATTTGTTCAAAAGGCCGGCCGCTCGTTTCGCACTGCCGGAGGAAGAGACGCCCGCCGTGCCTGTTGCTGTTTGGACCGCCGCCGGGCTCGTCAGTTTGCTCGCGCCCCGCCGCCGCTACGCTTGCCGGGTGCCGCCACTGCTGTTGCGTCGGAGGGAGGAGCAGCTCGCGCCGCCGGAGGTGGAAGCGCCTGCCGCACCTTCGCTCGCCGGGTGCCGCCGTCCCGCCGTGAAGATTGGCCCTGCCGCTGCTCGTTGCTCGCCGGGTGCCGCCGTCCCGGAGAAAAAAACGGAGAGGGGGACCGCCGCTGTTCGTGCGCGAAGGAGGGAGGACCGCCGCTGCTCGGAGAAGGAGGAGTCGCTGGCGCCGCCGCGTCCTCGTGCGCAGGGGGGAGTCGCCGCCGCTGTCGGATCGAGAGGAGAGCCGCCGCCGGAAGTCCTTCGCCGCCCGAGCCGCCTGCCCTTCGCGCCGCCGCCCGTCGCCGGAGTTGGATTGGTTGGGGGAGGAAGAAGGGCTGTTGGGAAGAAGGGCTGCTGGTTTTTCACAGATTGGTGATTTGGGGAAGATGCTGCGTTTTTGTGTTTTGAGGGAAGAAGAGGGAGAAGTTTTGACATATTACACTTTGGTCCCCTAATTTTGAAACCCTAGAATTTGAGTCCCCTATTTTAGGAAACTGAAATTGAACCCCTAGGCTTTCTAAATCTTAGGATTTAACCCTTAGTGTTTATATACTTCAAGATTAAACCCCTATATTTTGGGAAGACTAAATTTCAACCCCAACATATTTGGTATTTGAGGATAGGTCCCAAAATATTTAATCTTAAGTCCATAATTTAGTAATGAACTTAAAATTATTTTTAAACAATATTTAACATGTATTTTTTTGTTTACATGTAAATATTATTATTATTTTTTTTGTACTGCCCAAAATTTGATTTCGTGGAAATTTAACTCTAAGCCCAAAATTTAAAATGAACTTAAATTAATTCCCAGACTTGACATACATTTTTTTTTTCATTTATTGCGTTTTTCTTGCAATATATTTTTTTTCATGTCAAAATAACATCGCCTTTATCTTGCAAATGTATTTCTCTTTTTTTTTTCTCTTTTTTTTTTTCTTCAAGGAAATAATCCCCCCTTTTTTTTTGCAGTGGAATCATTGGCATCAACTTGAAAATTATTTGGATAATCAACTTGAAGCTGTTGCCATGTTGGTGGACTATGGGAAGCATCACAAAGAAGCAACTGTCAACATTTTTTAACGTAGCGGATGTGCTTGAATTCCTTTGTTGTTTTAATTTCCTCCATTGATGTCTGTAATCCTCCGATGTATTTGCAATCAAAACTTTGACGTAACGAAGATTACTTTTGTTTACGTGTTCACTCTTTGCCTTAGTGTTTCTCTTCAATTATTCATCTCTTGTATAGCACACATATTGACGAAGAAATCAACCTTTTTTTGAAATTTTGGCTCGATAAAATTTTGATGGAATTTGCGCTATACGTGGAATTTGGCCAAGTAGCGTTGGTATCTCTTTTGAAAATCAAGCCGCGTCGTAGTTCAAGTGATCTTCTTTTACATCACTTTTTTTTTCTCTTTTTTAATACTCTTGCAGGCGGAGAGTGACATGCAGCTTAAGCTCGTGTGTCAAGGAAAGCTTTCCTTGAAATTTTTCAAGACTTTGCAACAATCATGTCAACCACCTTCTATGCTGATGGTTCGTCGCATGAACTTTAGGCCATTGCCCCCAGTCAGCTCCCGTTGGACAATTGGACTATGTTGAAGATGCGTTTAGTCTCCAAAATTATGTCTTCGGCGTGTTACCTTGAAATTTTGTGTCAAGGGCCTCAATTTGATGAAGATCCACGTGATATGCACTTGACGCATACTATGCAGACTTCGGGATGGATTATTGGTATTCTTGAAGGTAATTTGGTCCTCCAAAGATACATTTCCTTGCTTCGACATGAGCATTAAGTTTTGATCATCACATAGGCTTGAAGATTATATTGCTTGAAGACAGGCTTTGAACTTGATCCTTATGAAAACTTGAAGAACTTCCAGAGGGGCTTTGAAGCTTGTTTCTCTTGAAGAAGTAAACGATTGAATTTAATCAACCAATTTACTCAATTTTTTGACAACTAATGGATCAATTTAATTTATCCAATTGTACTTGATTTTTTTTTGTCATGACTGAACTTAGAAAAATGATTTCCGAGTTGCCTACGTACCCTGTGAAGGGATCAAGCCATTACGTAGTTCAAAACAAATTGAATTTGTTTATTTTGAGCCGTACACAGTTTATACTCTTGCGGGCCAGGAGTATTACATTTTTTTTGCATTTTTTTTTTTTTTTTTTTTTTTTTTTTTTTTTTTTTTTATGACGTGCAGTTTAGGCTCGTGCGTCAAGGAGCATGACTTGTGCATTCTTCAAGCGTAGAATCTCTTCAGGAATCGTCCATTTATCGGTCCGATGCTTACTCCGTCGTTATCTATCATCATGTAGGCTCCGTTTGTGAAGACTTCCGCGGTGACATATGGTCCATCCCATTTGGTGGAGAACTTGTTCCCACTGCGGTAGTTGATGACAATGGGTCTCCGTATGGCAAGGACGAGATCTCCGACTTGAAACGACCGCGCCTTGACCTTTTTTGTTGTAGAACTTGGACAAACGAGATTGGTAGCATTCCAATCTTTGTTGTGCTTCGAGCCTTCTTTCATCAAGGGCTTCCAATTCTTCCAAACGCAGTCGGGCGTTGTCTTCTTCAGTGAGTCCTTCTTGGATGGCGACTCTTAACGACGGGATTTGCGTTTCCAGCGGCAACACGGCTTCCACTCCATAGACCAACGAGTATGGCGTTGCCTTGATGGGTGTGCGAAAGGTTGTGCGATATGCCCACAGAGCTTCATTGATTCTTTCATGCCAGTCTCGTTTTGACTTGGGGACAACTTTCTTCAATAAACCGCATAAAGTTTTGTTGAAGGCCTCTGCCAGTCCATTTGCCGGCGGGTAATATGCAGAACTCTTTCGCTGAGTAAATCCAAACTTCTCACACAACTTGGTGATGGTGCTGTTGACAAATGATCGTCCGTTGTCTGTCATGATGTAACGCGGGACGCCATAACGGTAGATGATGTTGATTCATATGAAACTTGCATCATGTTCCCCTTTGACTTCTCTAAGGGGTGCAGCTTCAGTGCACTTGGAGAAGTAGTCGGTTGCGGCAAGGATGTAGACATGCCCCCGGAAGACTTTGGCATTGGTCCAGCGATGTCCATTCCCATGCGTCAAACGGTCATGATGCCACAGTTGGATGCAACGGCTCGGGAGGTTGGTGAATGGCCTCATTTTGATGAAGATCCGCGCAAGACACGTTTGACATGGACCATGAAGAACTTTGAGATGATCTTTCGACATCTTTGGAGGTGATTTGACTCTCCAAGAATGCATTTCCTTACTTCAATAGGGGCTTTTGGGCTTAATCCTGTTGAAGGCATAAAATTTTGAAGAACTTTGGGAGGGGCTTTCGAGCTTGATCCTCTTGATGGGCTTAAGGACTTCGAAGGACTTCAGGAGGGGCTTCGAGCTTGATCCTCGTGAAGGTTTGAAGACTTGAAGGACTTCAGGAGGGGCTTCGAGCTTGATCCTCGTGAAGGTTTAGAGACTTGGAGATTTGACTGCTTCAGGATGGACTTTGAGCTTGATCATCTTGAAGGATTTGAAGACTTGTTTTTTAAGGCCTCATGAGGGGCTTTGGAGCTTGATCCTCTTGAAGGAATGAACTTGAACATTTTTAAGACATCATGAGGGGCTTTGAGCTTGATCCTCTTGAAGGTTTGAAGACTTGAAGTGCTTTCGGAGGGGCTTCGAGCTTGATCCTCATGAAGAACTTGAAGATTTGAAAGACTTCGAGACGATGGACGACTATCTTGGGGTCCAGCTCGGGCATTTCTTTGTAGGGCCATGCGAAGACGTCTTTGAACTCTTAGAGGAGCGCCACGTACTTCTCCGCTTCATTTACGGTCAGTAAGGCACTGATAAACGTTGGGCGAGGATCTTTTTCATCGCCTAAGTTTATCTCACGCAGTTCATCCACCGTGACCTTGATTTCTTCTTCAAGTTGCATTGGTGCTGCGTTAGCACCTTCTTCTCTTGGCTCGCCATGTCCAACAGTGATATGATTGATGGACTCAACTCCGTCAGCTTGGTCATCTTCGTCATGCTTTGTGAAGATGATGGTCCGCTTCTTGAGCTTTAACCATTCATCGGATGAGACAGTCTACTCAACTTGGCGTTTCATACGGGAAGGTACCGTGCTTCTCACATCGTTGCCGTAGTTCGGGTCGTCCAATATTCCTTGCTTTGCTAGAGACCGCTCTTTGCTTACCGATGCTTTGTTTTGTGATTGGCGTTTTGTAGAACCTAGCCTTTTGAAGACGGATTTTGCAGAGTCTTCTTTGGCAACAGCCCCGAGTCTATCAAAAACAGTTGGCTTCACTTCTTCGTTTTCTCCAAGCCGGCGGAAGACGGATTCTTTGCGTTCGGCTGTCTCCGTTGACCCAAGTCTATCATGGACACACCGTTTTGGCTCTTCTTTTGATGGACGACCGATGCGATCAAATGCTGACTTTCGTGCAGGTTGGTCCTTTGGAGCATGATCCTTTTGATTTGCTTCTTCGGTGATGTAATTGGCCGTAGCTCGTTTTATAATGATACGAACCGGTGCCTTCACTGTTTGTTCAGCTTTGACGAATATGGGTGCCTTCGACGCTTGGGGCGCCGTGTCGAATTTCGCAACATACCCAAGTCCACTCCGATCACCTTTTCTCCGATTGTTGTCCGGGAGCTTTCCCAACGGCGATGGCTCATTTGGGTTGAAGCCAGACTTGGCGAGCAGCTTGAATGCTTTCGGACCGAATTCTTTATCGTTCTTCAGTCGACGTGTCTCACTGCCTTTGAGTTGAATCTTCAACACTTTCTGTGATGTGCCGGGATCAATTGGCGTTAGCGGGAGTGTAAGTCCTTCGAATGCTTCTTCCAGGATGGATTTTCCTTTGTCTTCACGGGTTGGTTGACTTTCTTTACGTTCTTCTTCCTCCAACGAATGTGCCGTAGATTTGGGCGAATCAAGGTAGTATTTAGCGTCTCCATAGTAGGACTCAGCTACCGCAAATGGTTTGTCATCGGCGATAACTCTCTTGACGACGCCGTTGTGCATGTACTTGAAGCACTGGTGCCATGTTGAAGGAACAACGCCGTTTTCATGGATCCATGTCCGGCCAAGAAGCATGTTGTATGATGTCCTTGCGTCAATGACGTGGAAGTATGTGTTTGCAACCATCTCATCAATTTGCAAACAGACTCGGGTTGTGCCAAGGGATTTTTGCCCCCCTTGGTTGAAGCCTTGGATCAACATTTTGCTATTGGATAGTTCTTCCTCTGAGATGCCCAATTCCTTCAGGGTGTGAAGTGGCATGATGTTGACGGCAGAACCTCCATCTATCAAGACGCGTTTTACTCGCTTGTTGTCTACGTATCCAACGACGAACAATGGTCGGTTATGAGCCTTCGAATTTTCCAGCTCCATCGGCATGTCGTCGTCATTGAACGTGATGGAAAGCATGCATTCGTTGAGATGTGAATGATCCACAACTTGTTTGGTGTGGTTTTGCTTTGACGTGCTCCCGACTTCGAAGACGGTGTTGCACGTTGTGGACTTGTCGGGAACTTTGATCTCGATTGAGCCAACTTGGATGGAAATGGTGTTGGCAGTCTCCGCTTCGTCTGCCAAGGTGATTTTGCCTTGTTTGAGGAGATCCATGACTTTGTCTTTGAAAACGAAGCAATCTTGGATCGTGTGGCTCACCAAACGGTGGTACTTGCAGTATAGTGGGTCGTTGCTCATCCCCGCTTGCTCGGGACGTTTCATCCTTGGTAGCTCGATGAGGTTTTCTTTCATCAAGTCATCGAAGATGCCCGGTAAGTCGGAGTCAAGGAATGGGTATGTCTTAGCCCGTCTATTTTCCAACGACGACCTTTGACGTTGAGCTTGTGGTGGCTTTGGCTTGTCGCTTGTCACCGGCTCCTTCCCACGTACCTTTATGAAAGTGGCGCTTGTAACCATCACATCCTTCGTTGGCGGCGGCTTTGACGGTGGCTCACCTCTCTTCTCCCATTCGACTCGGTTGTTTGTATGAGTTTGTTGAACGGGCGGACCATAGGCTCCACTTGACGCCAAGCTTAGCTCTATGTCGTGAGCACGGGTTGCAAGCTCCTCGAATGTTTGGGGACGAATGCCTTGTAGGATGTATCGTAGGCCCCATTGCATGCCTTGTATGCACATCTCAATCGCCGACGTCTCAGACAAGCGATCCTTGCAGTTGAGGCTCAGGCTTCTCCAGCGGTTGATGTAGTCAATCACCGGCTCGCTCTTTGATTGTTGCGTGTTCGTCAATTCTATCATGCTGACGGTACGCCGAGTGCTGTAAAAACGATTCAGGAACTCTTGTTCGAGTTGATCCCAACTGTCGATACTGCCGTGTTCCAAGTCAGTGTACCATTCGAATGCATTTCCCTTTAGCGAACGAACGAACTGCTTGACGAGGTGATCTCCAAACGTTCCCGCTTCGTTGCATGTTTCCACGAAATGGGCGATATGTTGCTTGGGGTTCCCCTTACCATCAAACAGTTGGAACTTATGCGGTTGGTAGCCTGTCGGCATCCTTAATGAGTCGATGCGGGCGCTGTATGGCTTGAGATACGTCAAGGAGGATTTTGATCCTGCCGAGACCTCTTCCTTCAGCGTTCCCGTGATGAAATCCTTCAGTTGATCAGCCGAGATGAAGCCGTCAGGAGTGACTTGGACGTCAGCGATTGCTTTTCCTTTTGCCGAAGCGCCTTGCCGGGAAGTCTCTCCATCGTCGCGAATCTCCACGGGCTTGTTCACCGCTTGGCCGCCGTTAGAGCCATCCAGTCTGTTCATCATTTGCTCCATACGTGCATCTTGCAACTCGGATCTCTTCACAAGCATTTCCACGATCTTTGTCAGGTTGGACATTTGCTCTTCAAGAGTGCTGGCTTGGGTAGTCATTGCAGCAGCATGACGCAGGGCGGATGTTTCTTCTTGATCTCCCCGCAGGCTTGACAACGGCGTGGAAGATCCCGATCTATGGTCGTTTCCTTCTTCCAGCAGCGGCATATCCGCATCAACTTCTTTTTCGCGCGCAGCATCGGCGGCCTCCATTGCTTTCTTCATGTTCCTTGTGGTGACATTGGGTATAGCGGCACCGGATGTTGAAGAGTTGCTCTTGGAGGTGTTCCTTGAAGCCATTAGATTTCGTTGACGACGTCTGGAGGAGATGAAAGGCAGAAGCGTCCCACTGGGCGTGCCAAAATCTGTAGGCATAAAATGCGTAGACAAGAAACTGCAAAACACTTTTATTAATTTCACAATAAAATCGTCTACAAATTACAGAGAAATTTTAATATCAAAGAATATATAGAAAATCAAACAATATGGGTTCGACTTCTGGTACTCCTTTGATTCCTCCAACTTTGAAGACGTCGAGATGCTTTTATGCTTCTTCTCCGGCTTCTCGGAATTTCTACAGCGTTTTGTTGCTGTAGGATCTCAAGTGTATGAGTCTTGAGAATGAGTAGACGTGTATGAGTCTTCTCTCTGTGTCTGAGCGTATGAGTCTCAGAGTATGACTGTTTAGAGGTTGTAGAAGTGTATTTGATTCTTCTTCGCCTCTTTAATATTTCTGCAGCGTTTTGTTGCTGTAGAATCTCAAGTATATGAGTCTTGAGAGTGAGTAGTGTATGGAGACGTTGAGGTCTCTGAAAGTGAAGAAGTCGTAGTCCCAATATGTGACAGGGTGCCCCTATTTATAGAGGGAAAAACCCTAGGGTTTGTGGATGATGGACCGATCGATGGGCTGGTCCAACCCACATCTCTATCGGGTCAGTGAGCATGTGGGCCTTTCATCTGGGCTTGTTCACATCGACTGATTTCCATGGGCTGGCCTGCTTTAAGTGTCCATTGGATCATAGGCCTGTGGGTCTTTCATTTGGACTTGTCCACATTGGCCTAATATAATTAAATCCATTTGGCTTGATGGATCCAAATGGCCCAATAAATATTAATAATTATTTCAAGCATTTAATTTATTTAAAATGCTTAAAAATAATTAAATTAATATTTAAATTTACACGTGTCGCATTTTTAGTGGCGAAAAAATTTCACGTGTTTACAGTACCGAACTTTGCTATATACCGCGGTTTCGGTATATACCGTGATACCGTTATATACCGTAATATCGGTATGTTGGTATATAGCAAAAGTTCGGTATGCCGGTATATACCACAATACCAGTATGTCGGTATGTAGTGAATGTTCGGTATGTCGGTATATACCGCGATACGGTATGTCGGTATGTACCGAATGTTCAGTATAGCGGTATATATCAAACTTACCGGAATGTCGGTATGGAAATATTTCATACCGAAACTTTCGGTATACCGAAGATCGGTATACCGATATGTTCGGTACGGCAACGGTATGAAAATTTTCATACGTAAAGTTCGGTAAGGTATACGGTACGGAGAATTTTTTTCGTTATGATACCGTACCGAAAATTACGGTATACCGAAAATTTCGATATTTCTTTTTTCGATACGGTATGTGCGGTATGCGGTATACTCGGTATTTTCCCCAGCCCTAATTGAGAGACACTTCAAATCCCATCCAGCGTGTAGGGTTTAAGTTAATTTATTGCCACGTCAGCAGCCATTCCACGATTAGTGAATTTAGGATATTTCCGGATATAATTAGTATATGTAGAGGATAAATTTGGTAATAAAATAAAAAAAAGGATAGATTTGGCTTTTTTTTTAAAACAAAACGGATATATTTGGCCTTTTTTCCTATATATATATATATGTAATGCACACTAATTTCGGTAGGAAAAAATGCCAAATAGGTCCTTTTTTTTCCAAAAATTCAAACCAGTCCTTTTTCTATTTTACTACCAAAACAGTCCGCTACAAATGCTAATTATGTCCAAATCAGTCCCTTTTCTTTTATCTTTTGCCGATTCAGTCCTAAATTTTTATTTTGTTTCATTTAGTCATCTACCCAAATCAGTCATTTTTATGTTAACTAGCCCCCATCCTTTCAAATTATTTTATTTCTGGCCAAGAACCTTAAATTTTTTTATTATACTAATCCATTTATCAAATAAATGTCCAATATACTTCCGTAAATAAAATTAAACAACAAACCTCATGCATTGGGTTTTATTGTCCATGCTTCCTACATCCATAACCTTCCAAAAAGTAAAATTAAATCATTTACACAAAAATCAAAATTAAATCATTTACTACATATATATTAAGGTAGGAAACAAAGTATGCTTGTGTTAATTGTTGCTGAAGGAAACCAGAACCATCGATTACGGTCGGATGGTTAGAGAGAGTCCGTAAAATCCCGGTTCTTGGAAAATCCGGTAACAAGACAGTCAAACCTAATGTATGAGGTTTGGTGTTTAATTTTATTTATGAAAGTATGTTGGCATTTATTTGATAAATGGATTAGTAGTAATAAAAAATTTAAGGTTTTGTGCCTGAAATAAAATAATTTGAAATGTTGGAGACCAATTAATATAAATGACTGATTTGGGTATAGGACTAAATAGAACAAAACAAAATGTTTAAGACTAAATTGACAAAGGATAAAAAAAAAAGGCCTAATATTATGCGCACGTGTCAGGTTTAAATTTAAACCCTTGCCACGTCAGCAATTAGAGCATAATTAGTGAACAATGGACTGATTTGGACATAATTAGCATTTGTAGCGGACTGTTTTGGTAATAAAATAGAAAAATGACTGATTTGAATTTTTGGAAAAGAAAAAGGACCTGTTTGGTATTTTCCCAATTTCGGTAAATGCTGAACTTTAATTTCGAAACTCAAAATGCTCATTTATCCAACTGATAGCTTTTCAAATTTCAATTTCTAAATTTTAATTTTGAACTCTAAAATTTACTTCCTTTGTCTTATTAATTCGGTCTCAAAATTTTTTGATACGCCGTTCAATGCATTTGTTTAATAGTTAATATTTTAAAATATGTAAAAGAAAAAATTTTATAAAATATACTCTGTGTTTTTTTTTAATAATCTCTCCATTTCTACAATGTATGAAATCCAATGTATATTTTCAATCATTAATATTTCAAATATATATAAATAAAAGTTAAAAAATTTTGATATTTTAAAACTATGCGATTAGACGAATCCAACATCTTGTTTGATTATATTTTATCTTAAATAACCGTATTACAAAGTTGAATCAAAGTTATTTAATAAATAATATCTACTATGCAAATGGTAGAGTTAAAGAAAAACGGATGGAGTATATTCCAAAACTATGCGGAAAAACGAATCTAACAAGATTTCATTAGACTATATTTTTTTATATAGAATTGCGACAAAATATTAGATCAAATTTATACAATGAACAGTGTAAAAAGTCCAAATGAGTAACTAAATGCGACGGAGGGAGTAACTTAATAGTTAATACGATTACTTAAACTATTTTAATTAGAATTGTAAATTCTAATTATTTCACAAACATAAATATAGCCGAAATTAACTTGAGATAAATGGTCAGTTATTCAATATAGAGTTGTTTATGTTATAGTAGTAGTTAATAATCGGGTCTGGTTATGGTCATATTCAGGTTGTGCAAAATTGCTAAGATCAAGCTTCATATGTGCTAAAGTTAGTGGAATACATTCTTTTTTTTTTTTGGTAAGTGGAGAGTACATTTATTAGGTGGATATTCTTTCTATTATTATTATTCTCACTAATTGTGCATTATCTATAAGTTATTTAGGAAAATTGTTTTTTCTTTTTTTGGTACAATTGGTAAGAAAGGAAATCATCCGCCGAGGGAATGTTCCAGTATGAGTAAATAATGATGTGTGCTAATTTAATATGTAGTTAGTGCTATGTATTTTTAGACCGTGAAATTAATGATGAAAAACTTACTAATAATATGTACTATGGGAATAATACTACCTCCGTTCTTTTAGGTTTGCAGCATGTAACATAGTCACGCATGCCGATACACATTTTTAACGAATAATAACTTAAATTGTGTACAATAAAAAATTATAGAAAGTTGGTATTCTAAAACTACAAGTTTAGACGAATCTAGCAAGATCTCACTTGACTATGTTTTTTCTTCCATAACTATGATGAAAATTTGAGACAAAGTTAAACTGTGAATAATGCAAAAACTATCAATGTTGCAAATCTAAAGAAACGAAGGTAGTATATGAATGTATGTGTCGGAGAGATGTTCTGTATGTGTTAATGAATCACACTGGTAGTGCTATGTGTTAGTATATGAATGTGTGTGCTAACGAATTGTATAGCTAATGCTATGTTCTGTATGAAATAATATGAATGTGTGTGCTAACGAATTGTATAGCTAATGCTAAGTGATGGTATAGTATATAGTTATGTGCGCTTATTTAATGTGTAGTTAGTGCTATTTGAATTTATCAAATAAATATTTAGAAACGGCGCACAACGGGGATGAAACCGAATAGACCAATTCCAATTAGATTTTTGTATAATTAATGCTAAAGACATTTATGAATTCACTAACGTTAATTTATCAAATTATGGAAGGAATAAATATTACCAAAACCATCGTGGAAACAAATTATCACGTTACCCAATTTAACACGGTCTCATAATTGGGAATTATTGCAACATTACACCGGTTAGCACGGCGTACACTATCGACTAGCACATTCTACACCTAATGAATTATTATTGTTCTGCAGGTGTTGGCGCCACCAAGGATAGTGGGCCACGGAGAGAAAATTGGCCATAAAAGATGGGCCGAAGGGGGATTTCTAAGGGGAATCGAGTTTGAGATCCATTGGGCCGAAGAACTAAAAGAGAATGATCCAGAAAAGCAGAAGAAACCCGAAAGGTAGAAAGCTCCGGAAACTAGGATTTCGGCCGAAATGTTATCAAGTCAGCCGATTGAAGCGAACAGTGAAGTCGGCTTAGGGGAATCGGCCGGAGAGCGGTTATTTCAGCTCCGGCTATAAATAGGGGATGCCATGCACAAAATCGGAGAGATCAATCCAACCCCTAAAATCCCTTTATCAAATTTACTTCTTTGTATCTTTACTGCTTTCCTTTAATGCTTTCCTTTACAGCTTTTCCCTAGATTCTAGTTTAGCTCATAGCGGTTACTTCCAAGTCCACCGTTGTTTCTCAACAACCGGTAGTTTGGTTTTAGTTTTCCGGTGAATTCGCCGTTGTTTCTTAACAACAGGTAGATTCTCCGTTGTACTTTGTTGCCATTTGAATATTAAGGAACATTCAGTCAAGTTTGGGCGTAATTAGTCAAGTTTGGGCGCATTATCATTAATCCGGACCCGTAACTGGTTTAATCCTTTTCCGGTAGCCTCCCTTGAGGAGAAAAAGGTCCTTTCTCGGCAACAGGCCAGAGAAACAGCGGCACGCCCAGTGGGACGTGAAATGGCATTCGAACAAGCAACTCCAGCGGCAAACACGGCGGCGGGGACTGATTTGCCGCCGATTCAGGAAGAACGTGCTGCAGAAGCCGGAGAATCCCCCCCAGGGTTCCCCGTTCCACAATCAGGAGTTTTCAAACGATGATTTAACCCCGCGGTTCCGAGATCAGGTTCAATTCATGGTGGAGGCGGCGGTTACTAACTCGGTTCGCCAAATTGAAGGAAATATCCTGGCAGCGATGCCAGCAATGTTCAGAGCCGAAATAGCGAGGAATATGTATCCGATGGGGACGCAGCAAGCTCCAATGGCGCAAAATCCACCACCTGCAATGCAAAATCCTCATAATTTTCAGCAGCAGGCCTTTCGGCCGCCAGGAGGGCACGGAGCTCGGCCTTTTGTTCCTCCGCAGCAAAGGTACGATCAGCAACAGAATCAACCGCCTCAACCAGCTGTTCAACCACCTGCTCCAGTGGTCCAACAATACGCACCACAACAGCAGAATCCACCACAACTGGTTGACAGAGAGTTAATTGCTGAGATTATTCGTGCTCAGTTTGGAAATATCATCGGCCAGGAGAATAGACCGATGTATCGGAAACCTTATCCAGACTATATTGAGGAGCAGTATCCACTGCCTAGAGGGGTAAAGGTTCCAGATTTTAACACTTTTTCTGGAGAAGTCGGCCGCTCTACAATTGAGCATATTGGCCGATTTACAGCTCAATGCACCAGAATCGCGCAAAACGATTTTCACAAGTTGATATTGTTCAGCTTGTCGTTAACTGGCCCAGCATTTGAGTGGTACATTAATTTGCCAGCAGGATCGGTCAATACATGGGCCGAGATGGAGCGGTTATTCCATGACCGATTCTATAATACCAGTCCTGAAGTTTCGGTAGTTGATCTAACGTCAACCAAGCAGAAGGCGTCCGAATCAGTTACTGAATTCATTGAAAGGTTTTATGCAGTAAAGGCTCAGATGAAAACAATGCTGCCTGAGCATGAATATATTCAAATCCTGAAGCAGAATTTGAAGTTTGCCATCAAGGACAGATTGATGGTAACAAGACCAAGGACTGTGTCCGAATTAACGGCCGAAGCTATAAGGATGGAGACTTATTTTGCGGAACAAGCGGCTTTCAAATCAAGCCGAAGTCAAAGTGGGAGATCACAACCTATCCAGTCAGCCGCCTCATTCGCTGAGTCTCTGGATAGATGTGAAGTCCAGGAAGAGTACAACACGGATGATGTTCCGGCATTAGCCGAAGTGGCAAGGGCAGAATTAATCATAAAAAAGCCTATGACTTGCCCAGCACTTCGGCCAGCCAGAGACAAGGAGAAAGAAGGGGGAGATGAATCTCAAAGGTTTTACTCTTTCGACTTGTCACAAATGCGCGAAATATTTGATTATTGCAAGAAGAACGGATTGTTAGAGTTTAAAGGAAACCATCCACAGCCCACCAAGGATCAGTTGGAAGCCGGATGGTGTAGATTCCATGGATCGGCTACTCATTCCACGGCGGTGTGTGGACATTTTAGGAAGCTGATTCAGAAGCATGTCGATGATGGGAAGCTGAAGTTTCCAGAAATGCTTATGGCGATCGATAAGAATTCGTTCCCCGTTGCCAACATGGTGATGGTGCATCCCGACCAGAATAGATCTGTGCATGACCGATTAGGGGATCAAACATCATCTAGCAAGAGTTCTGTGCACGATCGGCTTGGAGATCGGCCATCGGCTCAGAAGTCAGGAGTATGGAAACGATTAGGATCTCCGAAGGGAAAGGAGAAAGTTACAGATGTTTTCGACCGACTGGGGAATTATGAGGTAAAGGAGTGGATCAAGCAATCGGAGAAACATCAGGAGATCGAGATCGGAGGTAAGAGTGAGAGGCCAATGTTGAAAATCATAACCAACGGATGGGATTCAGAGATGAAGTTAACAGCTGACAAGCAGAATGGAAAAACTGTGATTCAGATCATAGTTCCCGAAGAAGCTGTCAGTCCCGAAATGAAGAAGCTCAGAAGGCCACCATCAAATACTCAGGTAGGCCGATGGGTCCAAAATTCTCCGGAAAGAAGGCATTTCGGCCAACGCCGATTTGACAATTCAGCCTGGAGGGCAGAGGAGAAAAAAGTCCCGAAAGGAAAGGGATCATATCGTACTTTCAAACGAAGAATGCAACGGCTTAAAGCAGCTGCTGTTTCTGAGCAAGAGGAGTACGATATGATGTATATGGAAGAGGACTTCCCAGATGACTGTTCGTTCTCGGAAGGAAGAATACTCAATAGAGTATTTTCGGCTCGTCTGAAGTCTGAAGGAAAAGTAGAGGGGAAGCCGAAAGAAGGACAGGATCGGTTGAAGAACAAAACTGAATTTCGGCCGAAAGTAATACAGCCGAAAATCGAAAACGAGCAGTTCAAACCAAAAGAAGAGTGGAAGCCTAGGCCAATCCGAACAAGGGAATGGAAACCAAAAACAAGTATTGTTCCGAATAGTGATACACCTTCAATCGGACAGTTCAAGTTTGGCTTCGGGTCTAGTGCAAACGTGGTAGGGGTGACCACAACAGTAGAAGAGGAATACTGGTCTGATTCTAAACCAGCCGTGGTCTTCTGCCAGAAAGAGGGAGAATATTTTGGCGATGAAGAGCCCATTGTGGACTTCTGTTTCGCTAAACTTGAAGCATTTCGGCCTGAGGCCGAAAATGAGAAAGTAGCTGAAGAAGGCTATGAGGCGTTCGTCCCGGAAGCTCAACCAAGCACGATTTTACCGCCGACTGCAAAGATGTCTCAACATGTGAGACCTTTGTATGTGAAGGGTTGGGTCAATGGGAGACCGCTCAGAAGAATGTTTATTGACGGAGGAGCAACCATCAATATCATGCCATTGGCTACACTAACAAAGATAGGCCGTTCAAGGGAAGATTTACTCCCTACACGGATGAAAGTATTGAGTTTTGTGGGAGCCCAAACCGCGGCCGAAGGGTGTATTTTGGTGGATGTAACGGTCGGAACGATATCAATTCCGACCATGTTCTTTGTTGTAGATGCCGAAGTTCCGTATGCGGCCCTTTCAGGCCGATGCTGGATACATACATCTCGTTGTTTGCCGTCAACGCTGCACCAGAAAGTATGGTTCTGGAAAAAGGATGGCACAGTTGAAGAAGTGCAAGGAGACCAACCTCCGTTTCCAGTCAGCTCAGCCGGCCGAATTGATGCGGTGTTATATGAAGAACCCATACAACCATTCTTAGCGGTGGTAGGGGATCGGTACCCGCAGGTGGTCGAGTGTGATTGGACAGATTTGGGGTTTGAGGTCAGATATCAGGCCGATGAACGGCCAGTTGAAAAAGAAAAGTAAATGATGGATGCACAACCAAATCAAGCGATCGAGTTCGAATCGGCCGAACTCGGAGTTTCAGACGACGAAGCAGGATGGAGCGACTTAATGGATGCGATCCCAAAACGAACACCGGATTTCAAAGCTCAAGTATTTTCGGCTCATGCCAGGTCAGCCGAAGCTAGAAAGTGGAACGAAGATAACTGGAAGAATAAAGAAGATCGGTTGAAACACAAAAGTGATTTTCAACCAAAAGTAAAAGAAATTCCGATGAAAGAGTATCTAGGAGAAATATAAGAAGAGTGGAAGCCTAGGCCAGTTCGGACAAGGGAATGGAAGCCAAAGACGTCAATTGTTCCGAATAATGAAACTTTTTCAATCTGTCAATTTAAGTTTGACTTCGGGACTAGTGCTGGTATGGTAGGCATTACAACGTCAAGTGACGAAGAGTATTGGTCCCATTCAGAACCGGCAGTAGTATTCTGCCAAAAAGAGGGAGAATATTTCAGCGAAGAAGAACCTATGGTTGACTTCTGCTTCGCCAAGTTAGAAGCAATTCGGCCAGAGGCTGAATTGAGAAAAGCTTGGAAGAAGGATATAAGGCGTTTGTCCCTGACACTCAACCTAGCACTATATTGCCTCCTACCGCGAAGATGTCTCAACATGTGAGGCCTTTGTATGTAAAGGGTTGAGTTAAGAAGAATGTTTGTCGATGGGGGAGCGACAGTGAACATAATGCCATTAACTACTTTGGCCAAAATCTGCCAAACTAGGGAAGACTTGTTACCCACTCGAATGAAAGTATTGAGTTTTGTGGGAGCCCAGACGGCGGCAGAAGGATGTATATTAGTTGATGTGACAATCGGAACAATCTCAATTCCGACTATGTTTTTCGTAATAGATGCTGATGTTCCGTATGCAGCCCTGATAGGCCGATGCTGGATCCACACAGCTAGATGTTTGACATTAACCCTTCACCAGAAGCTATGGTTCTGGAAGAATGATGGCTCAGTAGAAGAGGTAGATTGAGATCAACCTCCATTTCCAATCAGCTCAGCTGGACGAATTGATGCAGCCTATACGATGAACCCATACAACCATTCCTGGCGGTCGTAGGGTTCAATATCCTTAAGTTGTTGAGTGCGATTGGACGGATTTGGGATTTGAAGTGAGATACCAGGCTGACCCACGACCGAGCACCGAAGAAGATAAATGATGGAAGGAAACAGAAAATGGACAACCGAGCTCGAACCTATGAAGGAAAAGGCAAAGTGGAGCGAATTGATAGACACGATTCCGAAGCGGACACCAGACTTCAAGGCTCAAGATCCCCTGAAGACAATCAATGTTGGAACAGATGAGAATCCAAGAGAAATTCCAATAAGCGTAAACTTGGACTAACATGTGATCAGCCGATTCGGGGAAGTCTGGATCGAATTCAAAGATTGTTTCGCCTGGGATTATACAGAGATGCCTGGTTTGGAAGGGTCAATTTTGGAGAATAGGTTGCCTATCAAGAAGGGGTTTCGGCCACACAAACAACCAGCCAGGAGGGCTGCACCCGAAATTGTCCCGAAAATTATGGAAGAAATAGAGAAATTGCTAGCAGTTGGGTTTGTTAGGCCATCTAAGTATGTAGAATGGTTATCAATATTGTACCGCTGATTAAAAAGAATGGGAAATTGAGAGTGTGTATTGATTTCCGAAATCTCGATATAGCAACTTCCAAAGATGAATATATGATGCCTGTTGTTGATTTATTGATTGATCGGCCGCAAAGCAAGGAATGTTATCCTTTATGGATGGCTATTCTGGATACAACCAAATCTTTATGGCCGAAGAAGATGTACACAAGACTGCATTCAGATGCCCTGGAGCCATTGGGATTTATGAATGGATAGTCATGCCATTTTGCTTGAAGAATGCAGGGGCTACGTACCAGAGGGCCATGAATTACGTCTTTCATGACTTAATAGGAGATTTTGTAGAAGTCTACATCGATGAGGTCATGGTCCGATCCAGAGACGTAGAAAGCCATTTGGCCGATTTAAGAAGAGTATTTGCCAGGATGAGGCTTCATGGAGTCAAGATGAATCCAACCAAGTGTGCTTTTGGGGTACAGGCAGGAAACTTCCTGGGATTCTTGGTGCGTAACAAAGGTATAGAAATAGATGCAAATAAAACCAGGGCTATCCAGGAATCCAGATTGTCTCATGATATGAAAAGTCTGCAGAAATTCTTAGGCCAGATCGGTTTCCTGAGAAGATTCTTGGCTAACGTGGTCGGGAAAGGAAAACCATTGACCGACCTGCTAAGATTAAAGAAAGAAGAGGAGTTTAAGTGGGGAGATGACCAACAGAGAGCCTTTGAACAATTAAAGCAAGCTTTGATCAATCCACCCGTGTTGGTTCCTCTAGTCCTCGGCCGACCATTAAAATTATACATAGCAACGACCGAAGAGTCCATAGGAGCATTGCTGGCTCAGGAAGACGAAAAAGGTAGGGATCGGGCGATCTATTATTTAAGCAGAATCCTTAAGGACGCACCGACGCAGAACATAGGTATTCACTGATTTACAAATTATGCCTAAGTCTATACCATGCTTGCCAGAAATTAGAATATTACATTCAGCCGAGACAAGTAGTGGTTGTGGCCTCAGTTGATATAGTTAAGATCATGATGAATGATCTGGTTAGTAGCCGAAGAATGGCTAAGTGGGCCATGAAGTTGAATGCGTACAATTTAAAGTACAAACCATTAAAGGCTATGAAAGGACAAGTTGTGGCTGATTTCCAAGCGGATCATCCAATGCTTCCAATACCAGAAGATACTGCAGAAGGGATTCAGCTGACTGAAGGAGACAAAATAGGAATAGTTTACCTACAACCATGGCCGATGATGTTTGATGGATCAAAAGCAGCCTCAGGTGTCTGAGCAGGGTTCACACTACATACACCGGAGGGCAAAGTATACAAATATTATATACAATTGCCCACGTCCTACATCAACAACCAAGCTGAGTGCAAGGCATTGATCTCGGGATTACAACAGTTGAAAAAAAATGGGTCAAGGCTATAACAATTAAGGGGGATTCTCAGGTAGTTATTTAGCAATTACTTGGGGATTTTTTTGTTAAAAGCTCGCAGTTGATTGGGTTGTATGAAAAGGCAGTTGATTTGTTAGCGGAATTCGATGAAGTGTACATAGAGTATATTCCGAGAAAAGAAAACGAATTGGCTAATGAATTGGCTCAACATGCTACAAGGTATAGGATAATGTCGGAGGCAGGTAACATTGAGGTATGTTCGGCCGAAATTGAGAAGGCCGAATGGATTAAAGAAATAGTACAAACTCTAGAGGATCCAGCTAAAGCCAATCCATCCGAAAAGCGGAGAGCGATGGATTATATCCTAATAGGAGGACTACTCTTTAAACGAGTTATCGATGGAGTACTACTCCGATGCGTGGGAAAAGAAGATGCTAAGAGAGTAATGGGCGAAGTACACGAGGGAATTTGTGGTGCGCATCAAGCTGGAAAATCAATGAAGTGGAGTATTATTCGGCTAGGATATTACTGGCCGAATATGGGAGCCGATTGTGAAAGATATGCAAAGGGATGCCGTGATTGTCAAATGCATGGGCCGATTCAGAAACTACCGACCGAAGAATTGCATATCATGATTAAACCATGGCCGTTTCGAGGTTGGACCATGGATATTATTGGGAAGATTTATCCTTCCTCTTCAAATAGACATGAGTACATTTTAGTGGCTACTGATTATTTTACAAAGTGGGCCGAAGCACAGGCTTATGTCAATATTTCTCAAGAGGAAGTTATCGAATTCATCAAAAGGCAATTGATCTATAGGTTTGGAATTCTACAAACGATTCTGACAGACAGAGGAACCGTTTTTGTTGGAGATAAAGTTAAAGTCTTTGCTGATGAATTTGGAATGAAGATTGTTCATTCATCCCCATACTATCCATAAGGAAATGGGCAAGCAGAGGCTACAAACAAGCAATTAATAGGAATTATTAAGAAAATGATTGAAGATCAGCCGAAGAATGGCATGAAAAGTTGTTTGAAGCACTATGGGCTTATCAGAATGCCAAGAATTCAACCACTGGTTTACGCCATTTCGGCGGACTTATGGAATGGATGCTGTGTTACCGGCCAAAATTACAGTACCAACTCTGAGGACAATTCATGCAAATCAGTTTTCGGCCGGACAATATGAACAAGCCATGAAGGACGAATTGATGGATGTTAATACCAGTCGGGTTGAAGCATTTAGAAATTTGCAGAGGAATAAAGATACTGTGGCCGATTGGTATAATAAAAGAATTAGAGTTAAACGTTTTGAAGTTGGAGATTTAGTTTGGAAAGTTATATGGCCACCCAAGCAGAAGGACAGACTAATGGGAAAATGGAGCCCCAATTGGGAGGGGCCATTTGTTATTAGGACGAAGTTACCAAATGGAACATACATGTTAGTGGACGAAAATGGAGAGCAAATGACAAATCCAGTAAATCCAAGGTACATGAAGAAATATTATGCTTCAGTATGGGATTAGACAGAAAAAGTAAACATTTTATTTCATGGACAAACATTACAAAGAGGAACTACTTCGGCCGAAGATGGCATGAGTAGTCCGAAATTACAATATACAAGGGGAACGTCCTATTCTACACGAGCGTATACAAGGGAAAGGTCCTAAGAATGGTTACGAGAGTAGAAGTCAAGCTCAGGTATAAAGCTGCCAAGATACATCGGCGGAACCAAAAGCGGTCGCGAGACCGATTATTAGAAATGGTTACGCCGGTTGTTCCAACAGCCGGGCTTCAACCACTAGGGACGCAAAAACAAATAGTGCAACATCCCAGAGTAGAAGTCAAGCTTAGGTACAACCTCCCCAAGATATCAGTTGGATTGGGGAAGGTTACTACCATGGCAACAACCAAGGTGGTGGGAAAAGGGAAAAATGCAAGAATCATTAAGGGCAATGAATCCTCCATTACGTAAGATTCGGACGGATATGCAAACGCGAAGTAGAAAAACATCTTACCAGCATGGCCGTCGAGATCAAGGTTAGAAAAGGTGTCTAGAGACCCTCTCCTGCACGAATACCGCAGTGGAGACATTAGCTGAGTTCGTACCACTCGAGCGGAGATTTTTCGTACCACGCTTGGAAATCCTTGCAAGGAGATCTCTCCTGGGCACCATGGAGGCACTGGCAGAAAGTGATCGATAGAAACAAGAGAAGAAGTCGTGCTCGTAGTCAATGGGTGAGTAGGCATGTTAAGAAAAGAAGATTGTGAATGGGAAAGCTTGAGGAGTCGAGGTATTTATAATGGGAGATAATAGCTGCGATAGGCAAGGATGAAGAAACGGTCAATATTAAAAGCTATTTATGGGAAAGCGTTTTGATTAATTCCCGAAAAGACTGTCACCAGTTAAAGGCTGCCATAAAGAGGCCCGGATATCACGGGATTTCTGACCAAATGTGTGCAACAGAAATAAGTAAGATCAAAATAAAGATATGATATGGATATGAAAGATCAATTGTACACACGTCAGCCAACCTACAGTAGTAATCCAGAACCGGAAGTCGGCCAAAAGGGTGAACAGCCGACACATATAGTCCAAAAATTATCAGAGTATTCACAAATGTCAAGAAACCTGAGATACACGAAAAAGATCAGTGATCCTGACTTTCGTCAAACTGCACATCTTCATCAAGATCTTGTAGAGCACCAATTTGAGGGTCAATTGGGTTGTAGGATCAACTCTAGAAGTAGGATCCGCCGTAGAAGAAAGTATAGCCTTTGATATTTGGGGAGGTGGATGGTGAAGTGTCGTGATACCATCATCAGTACAATGAGGAGATGGTAGAGACTCAGAAGCATTCATAAGGAGAGTAGATTTCCCTAAAGGAAAAAGATTAAAGTAAGACGACGTGTAGTTATGAGGAAATGATGGGAGTACTCGAAAAAGGGAATACCTGGAGGAGCTTTTGAAGAAGAGGGAATGTCACGAGGTGGGGTGGCCTCAACTTCCGAAGGATCTAGGGGAAAGATGTCCGGTTGAGGAATGATATAAGCAGTAGGCTTGGCCCCCAAGCTCTTAATAGCTGAATACAGATGTTCAACCATAGATTGGGTCTCAGCCCACTTTTCTTGTAAAGCACCGAGGATGTGATCGTTGAAACTAGATCTCATGGCAAGTTAAGAAGCATTCCGCTGAGAATCTAAGAGCTTAGCCTTGGGAGTTTCAGCCGACTTTTGAAGTTGCTTAATCGAACGTTTAGGTCGGCTGACCTTTTCTTCACCACATCCAGAGCCGACTTCTGTTCTTTCTCTTTTTGTTGAAGTCTGACTATTTGTAGTTGGGTCAAAGAGAGTTCCTCAGTGTATTTGAGTTCACAAGAACTCATTTAAGAAAGAGAAATCATATGAGTCTTGTATTCGGCCGAATATCTATCGAATTCAACCTGAGAGGAAGTTATAGCTTCCCATTCGGCTAAACGTTTATCCCGCATAACTAAATATGCTGGGACCTCTTGGTCCAAGGAGAGAACAAACTTAGTTATCGCCTGAAGAGTAGCATCCAAATTTAGGGAGACAATCTCCTCATGGAAATGTTGGTCAAAGGTGAGATAAAAGAAGGAGAATTGGCTTCGGATATACAAATTCCACGTCAGGCCGGTTGATAATTATATTACATAACTTTCCTAAACAATCTCCTAGGTGGGCCAAAGGGTCTGATGGTGATGGAGATGGAGGAGGAGGAGAAAAGAAATCGTCCAAGACTTGCCTATCAGGAAACGGAGACTGAGGGACGTCGGCAGAAAATGGATCATTTCCCCAAGGGGCGGAAGTCATCAGATCGTAAGCCTCAGCTTGAAGGCTAGAAGATGACTCGAGTTCAGAAGGTACAACTGAGAGCTTAACCAACTCTGTAGGGCCACTAGGACGGTCCGATCGAGAAGGCGAAAGGTCCGAAGCAACAACAGTTGAAAGCGCACGAATAATAGGAACAGTCTCGAAAACCCGTTCAACGGAAGTATCTTCATTTATCCTTTGTAACTCACCCATACGGGGGTCGGCCGAGATGGCCGAATCTTGTTCAATTACTCCCTGCAATTCAGTCAAACCAGGATTTGCCACCACGGTTGAAACTTGAGAAATTGCAGATTCCCGAGAGTCAGAAGGAGCCTAAAAAGAAGAAAGGGAGGGGGGTCACGCGCATCACAAGGGAAGATACAACAAAAAGATTCGATATACCGTCTCATGAGCAACAGTGAATCTTCCAGGAGGTGAACGGGACGATCGCCTTTGAGTTTTGGCAGAAGGGAAAGAACTCGTGGGGCTAGCCGTAGGGTTAATGATTCTCTTGCGGCTGGAGGAGGGTGCAGACGCAGGAGAAAGAGAGTCTGAAATTGCAAGAGATGAAGTGTTTCTCTTCAAACCTACGAAAGAAGCACGGATAGGTTGAGGAAGGTAATTAGACGGTGAATAACCGTAAAAAGAAACATATAAATATATATATATATAAATAGAGAGAGAGAGAGAGAGAGAGAGAGAGAGAGAGAGAGAGAGAAATTTACCTTCATGAAGAAGAGGGGATTTGTTGAGATCCTCCCTTGAGGGAGAGTCAGATGAAGGAATGATCAAAGAAGGGGATGGAAGTATAGGGGTGAATCCACAATGCCGTAAAAGAGAGTTGAAATCGCGCTGAAATAAGTACGGGCGACGTCATCCCACCACTGGCGGAAACGATCCGTTGAGAGTCCAGCACGGACGATAAATTTCAGAACCTCGAAATTTATCAGGCGCCGATTCCAAGATGCACAGTGATCTCTGCTAGTCGAGGGGGAAAGCTGTCTATCAATACGATAAGCTACCACTAAATCCTGGGCAATGCAGAGCTGACGGCGGACCAGATGAGGATTATATATTTTGACAGGGATGGTAGTGTCAGCAAGGGCAGTGAAACCATTGAAAATAGGACGAGGGAGGATACACCTATTCAAAACCTGAGCCAACGGACGAGAAGGAGATCTCCAAAAGGGAAATTCAGATATCCTTAATCCAATTAAAATCAGCTTTCCATTAGGAGTAATGAGAGAAAGGTTGATCAGCAGTTCGGCCCATGAAATAGTCGATCCAATGAGGAATCGACATGGCGGGGAGCGATGTCTTCAGTAAAATGGGACCCACAAAATGATCCGGGTGAATAAGGAGGAAAGCCAGATATATCTCGAAAGTGCCAAACCAGCCACAAATGAAGAAACCAAAGAGGCCAGGGGCCTTGTCTGGAAAACCACATTCCCAACCAGAAACATAGGCTGATATGCCCGCATACAGATGAGCAAGGAAAAAATCAGCCAGTGGGAGAAGGGTCATGTTAGGAATTTCGTAAGCTCAGGGGTAGGTCCCGAGAATAACTGCCTTAGAAGGAGCACACCAAAAGAAACCGCACAAGGAAATACATCATGAATGCAAGTGGTTCCTGAAAATGGGGCTCAGCCGAATCGGGACTACTTTGATTAGTAATAATCCAACTATGGTAGGTGTTCTTAGAAGGAAAACCGGTGGTCTTTTCCTTCGGTTGACCACAAGATGCGACACCAAGATTGTCTCCTCGAACAGAGAGATTCAAGAGGAATTTAACGTCTTGAACCGTTGGGGTTATCATGCCCAGGGGAAACAGAAGCAGTTTATGGAAGAATTCCAAAAACATAGAAGAGCTTGAATGGGACGAAGATCGGTAGGGAAAAGTTCAACGCTTAGTCGAATAAGGCGGAGAAGACTTGCATTGAACCAAGACTCACGACAATGGGGTTCAAGGTGATGGTACCAAGCCAGTAATCAGCCGACGGCTAGGTAACGAGCAACAGAGCAAAGAGCCTCGAAGAAAACTACGACGCATAGAGGGGGATGGACCGGTTCTCAAGAATACGGGCAGTGTACTCATTAACTTCTTCAGGGATCCCTAGCGGACCCTAAAGAGTAGAAACCTTCAGGAATTCGATGGACTGCGGAGCAGGAAACAGATGATTTCTCAATCTTCGCAATTTGAGAAGAAGGGACCGAGATAGATTGCGGGTACATAAAGAGGAAGAGGGAACGAGAGAAAGAAGAAGAAAGAGGAAAGACGGTTGTCGAGGGAGAAACGGTTACTTGAAGAAGGGGAATGGAAAAGACGGCGTGATGATGATTAATCACGGGATAAGGAGAACAATGATGACCGGATTTTTTGGAGAAAGTGTTAGCCGTCAACGAGATATATAATCAATTAATTGGGCTACTTTTACTCGAAAACCAGCCCAAGTAAGGAGCGCATCTGTTGTGACCATCCAAATTGATGGGTGATAATGGCTAAAATTGTCCATTATTTCCAATCCATTTCCGTGTCTGAGACGGACATTTTGATCGCATTCCCATCTTATTTTAATAAGAAAGCAGTTGAATTCGACAAATTAATGCGAGTTTGTAAAAAAATAAGCTGGTAATGAAAAACACAAAAATATACAATTTTAATTGCATTTCTGTTAGAAAAATCCAAAAACATGAAAAAAAAGGAAAAATAAAAGAAAAAGGAATGAAAAGATGGGCAAAAGAATAAAATAACCCACAAAAAATAAAAGATGGGAAAAAGAATGAAAAACCCACAAAAAAATGAAATTTTGGCCAAGTGTTGAAAGGCAATTCGGTTTAGGCAATTCGATTTACACCGAATTGCCCATATAGACCGAATTGCTGAAGAATAAAGAAGAACAATAGACCAAGTGTTGAGAGGAGAAACAAGATACCCAATTCGGTTTAAACCGAATTACCCATGAAGACCGAATTGATTCAAGACAAGAAAGCCAAGCAGGAGACCATAAGCAATTCAACAAAATGAATTCGGTCTACACTATACCGAATTGACATTGAAGACCACATCCCATCCAAAGATTAAGAAAGAAAGACTTCAAGCAATTCGATGTCCACCAATTCAGTCTATACCGAATTGCATGTGGAGACCGAATTAAGCTCAAAATACACCCAGATGAAGCTGAGGAGCACGTGGAAAAAGCATGCCATTGCTAATGGGCTCTGATGGGCCTAAGGTTTTGAAGAACAAGTATAAAGCCAATTCTCACCAACACTGAAGATATCTCACAACACAGAACACAGTTCCAACCCTAATTCTTGGAGAGGACAAGGGGTACCAAGTTCTTCACCCCTTAAGGGTTAGGTAGGTAGATTAGTTAGATTATTTTTATGCACCTTAGATTAATTTTTGCTGTCTAGATGTTAGTTTAATTTGTAAAGCTGTTACTACCACTTAGAGTAGCCATTTTCCATATTTTTAACATGCTTTGTAGTTAGAATGAATCCAACCTTCAATCTAATGATGGTTTCGGTTATTTACTTTTTCAAGTGTTTAATGCAATGAAAATTTCCAGAAATGGATTTTGACTCATGTGTTTCACACTCTTTAAATGCTTTCCTTAGCAATAAATATGGTAGAATGAATGTTTGTTCCAACTAGGTTACATTTATTATGTTTCTAGTTGGCATTCATTCTTAATAAATGCATGTTAAGTGGATTTTTGGTGTGTTTTTATGCCTTAGAGCTCAAATAAGTGTTCTTAGGTGTTTAGATAATTTAAGGCTTTATTTTAATTTTCTTTGTTTAGATTTCTTGTTTAAGTTGCCTTAGATAATTTAAGTGTTCTTATTCTTTTATGCATGATGTTCTTAGAATTATATTTGTTTAGGTTATTTACTCTTCGAATTATTTGTTTGTAGCCTTAGGTTTTACTCCATGCTTTTATCCACTGAACATGCATGATTATAGAAAACCACAAAATATTTACAAGTATGGCTGCGAGATGACATTGATGTGAAATGAGTGATGGGATCAATCCCATCTATCATAAACCACATCAACTTAGAAACCGCAGTGATATTTATAAACATAAAAAATACACATGTGAAAATGCCATGCAAATTCGGTCTAAGGCAATTCGGTCTATACCGAATTGCCCATGAAGACTGAAGTGCATGACACAAAATGTTTGTTTATTTCCTTCATGAAAAATTGTTATGTAATTCGGTCTAAGGCAATTCGGTCTATGAAGAATTCGGTCTATGAAGACCGAATTGCATGATAAAAATGTTATGTGTTCACACCCTCATGAAGTTCCCATGCAATTCGATCTATGCAATTCGGTTTATACCGAATTGCACACATAGACCGAATTGACTTGGAAACCTCATTGTATGCATTATCATCCCTTAATGCCTTAGTTTATTTTCCTTGTTAAACCAATTTGGTTTACCAATTCGGTCTATACCGAATCATCCTGGTAAATCGAATTAAACACTCCTTTTGAAGCAAATGCCTTAGCTAAATTTGAGTAAGGGGATAACCCTATCAATTCGGTTTGTCCAATTCGGTCTATACCGAATTGCTTGACAACCCGAATTAGATGATGTTATTTCCAAACCTTACTATGATTAATTGGGTAAGATAACACTTTATTTCTCATGCATAGGCAATTCGGTTTATATTACATTAGACCAAATTGACCTCCCATCTCTATTTTAAGACTTCAAAAATATTTTATCTTTCTGAGTTGTGTAAGTTGCATGGATGTATTGGACTTAGGCCCATTGCATTTAATTTTATCCATTACACACCTCAACCCATTAGTGTCTATATTATTGTGTGATTGATACTTACACAATACCCAAAAACATTCTTTTAATTTCACATTTTCTCATTACTTGTGTGTATGAACGGGTAATAAGAGATATCACAGATCAATGTTGGCAAAAAGGTCCCTTCACCGGGATAACGATTAGCTCGTCTTCTGTGTATTAATTATTACTCGTTATTTTGCATGGTCTGGTTAGTGATTGGTGGAAGCTACGACAAAAAGGTCCCTTCACGGGGATAACGATTAGCCACTCAGCCAATTCCTAACTAGATACAGTTTTCTTCTCTTTATGTTATAAGTATCGTTAAACAGTGTCGATCAACACTGTTATAATCGTACTATAGCAAGAAAACATGTGGGTCTTTACTCTCTCATGGGTAGTAAGACTCTTGATGGAAGCGATCACTGTCATTAAGGGTTTCTTACTGTCTAAAAACCATTCCATCGGGAATAATTGGGAACTGGATGGCAGATGTTTGCAGTCCAGATAACCCCAGTTATTTTTGGCACTCTTTTAGCCAATTCTTCTTATCTCAAGGCTAGTCCATCTTTGTGTATCAAATTCTGTCTAATCCCACCATATATTTTGGGGTATTTTATTTTACTTCTCATATACATGTATGCATGATACTATTATGTAGATATTGTGGTCTATAATATTTTGGGGATCCTTCTCCTTGGACATAGAAGTCTTGATTTAAATCAGATGCTGCATAATAAATTTCCGCAAAAATCAATTTATCAAATCCGGATCTAAGTAAGGGATAAATTCACAGTTATGACTAATTCATCTTCTACTGAGGGTTGATTTTGGGAAACTAGAAACAGAGTCAGCGATTAGGTCTCATCTAGACTGAAAGGATCTGTGCTTTAATTGAGAGTCTAGTACCTGTGTAGGGAATGATTTTCAAATATCAATTGTTTTCTCAAAATTACTGTGTGTTGGAAATCTTCTAACGGAATGAGATAACTTTTGAGGCTTCCGAGTGATAGGTTTTTAAATGCTTTCTTTACTGCTTTCTTTACCGCTTTCGTTTAAATGCTTTTATAGAGGTCACTCGGAAGAATTAGAGGCTGGCCGCCGGTTGTAAGGTTTAAGAGTTGTGGATTAGTTCGGGATTTTATCTAGACTATTGGGTGTGAAAAGGGGGATGACAGGAGTACTTGGCATGTCAACTAATGATGTGTTAGGTGTTGCTTATCCACCATGGAAAAATAATATACCTCGGCAGGGGGAGTTATATTCAGTGGTATCTTAGAAATTGAGGTCTTAAGAGCATGCAAATTCTGACTGTAAGTACCTGTATGTTAAAGGGAACAAAGTCTAGAAAGCATGAGAGTTAGCTAACTGATGAACTATCCCAAGCAAAGATCTGTGTAATTAAAATGGAAGTTTAATTGTGTTTCATCTGAATCTTGTCCAATCTTTATTATTTTCTCCATGTCCCTTCTGTCACATTTTAAATCTGCTTTCGTAGAATAGATTTAACTGCTTTCTAGATTAACTTTATTATGCTTTGTAGTATAACTTTTATTGCTTTCATAGTCTAGTTTAAATTATGTCAAGTAGTTTTAAAACCCAATGCAAAACCTGAAACGAGTAACCGAGTGGAAAATTTTAGTAAACGACGTGGGCCCTGCTTCTATCGCACATCCTCCAGTGAACGATCCGGTCTTACTATAAATTACTGCAATTTTTTACTCCGTGTGCTTTCGGGGGCACAGTTTCCTACATGAGTATATAAAAACGTGAAAACCTATAAACATATCCCTAATCCCAACTCCATCTTCATAATTGATTTCATTTAATAAAATTAAATCGGGATTATTATTTTTCAAAAAAAAATACTCATATAGTGGGAAATTGTCAAAAGTTTCATGGCGCCGTTGCCGGAGAGGATGCAGCGCCGTTTATTAAGAGAATTACACTGCTGATTTACTCATAGATAGTTTTTGCATATACTCTTGAACCATTACTAACCTGGGGGTTGCGCAAGTACTGTCAAGTTAAGATATAAACTGCTTATGCAAAGGAGGAAGGATACATTGCCTGAGCTACCATTCGATCTAGAAATAGAAAAAACTGCTCGACAGCTGAGAGCACAAGCAAGATTGTGTAATCAAAAAGAATGGAAAGTTGAGAGTTTGCATCGATTTCAGAAATCTTAATATAGCTACTCCTAAAGATGAGTATATGATGCCTATTGTTGATTTGTTGATTGAATCGGCCGCATAACAGGGGATGTTGTCATTCATGGATGGATATTCAGGATACAACCAAATCTTTATAGCCGAAGAAGACGTTCATAAAACTGCATTTCGATGCCCGGGAGCCATAGGAATATACGAATGGGTAGTAATGCCATTCGGTTTGAAGAATGCAGGAGCTACTTATCAAAGGGCCATGAATTATATTTTTCATGATCTAATAGGCGAATGTGTTGAAGTCTATATCGATGATGTCATGGTCAGATCAAGAGATATGGAAAGCCACTTGGACGATTTGCGGAGAGTGTTCGCAAGAATGAGATTACATGGAGTGAAGATGAATCCAGCTAAGTGTGCTTTTGGAGTGCAAGCAGGGAATTTTCTTGGGTTCTTAGTGCATAATAAGGGTATAGAAGTCGATGCAAATAAGACCAGAGCAATTCAAGAAGCCAGGCCTCCACATGAGAAGAAGAGTCTGCAGAAATTCCTTGGAAAGATCGGTTTCTTGAGACGGTTTTTGGCAAATGCGGCCGGAAAGTCGAAACCATTAACCAATTTACTAAGGTTAAAGAAAGAAGAGGAGTTTATATGGGGAGGTGATCAACAGAGAGCCTTTGAACAATTGAAGCAAGCCCTGGTGAATCCACCGGTGTTGGTCCCTCCAGTTTTGGGTCGACCGCTCAAATTGTACATAGCAGCAGCCGAAGAGTCTATTGGAGCGTTTTTGGCCCAAGAGGACGATGAAGGAAGAGATCGGACGATTTATTATCTAAGCCGAATCCTTAGGGATGCCGAATTAAGGTACTCGCCGATTCATAAATTGTGCTTAAGTCTTTATCATGCATGTCAGAAGTTGGAATATTATATTCAGCCACGACAAGTGATAGTGGTAGCTTCGGTTGATATAGTAAAAATTATGATGAACGATCCCATCAGTAGCCGAAGAATGGCCAAATGGGCCATGAAGTTAAATGCATATGACCTAAAAGATCAGCCACTAAGGGCTATGAAAGGGCAAATTGTAGCCGATTTTTTGGCCGATCATGTAATGCTCCCAGTATCCGAGGACATCGGGGATCAAGTTCGGCCGAAAGAAATAAATTAAGAAGGAATTGTATATCTGCGACCATGGATAATGATGTTCGATGGTTCAAAAGCCGCTTCAGGAGTTGGAGCAGGGTTTACTCTACATACACCGGAGGGCAAGGTATACAAGTATTTCGTACAGTTACCGAAGTCTTATACGAATAACCAAGCCGAATATAAGGCGTTAATCTCGGGATTACGAAAACTTATAGAAGAATGAATAAGGGCTATCGTAATCAGAGGAGATTCACAAGTGGTTATTCAGCAGCTGTTAGGAGATTTTTCGGTCAAAAGTTCCCAATTAATTGGATTGTACGAAGAAGCAATCGGTTTGTTAGAAGAATTCGATGAGGTATACATCGAATATATTCCGAGGGAGAAAAATGAATTAGCTAACGAACTGGCTCAGCACGCAGCTAGGTATCGGCTAATGCCGATAGCGGGAAATTTGGAAGTATATTTGGCCGAAACTGAAAAGGCCGAATGGATAAAAAAGATTGCGCAGACCTTGGGAAATCCATCCGAAGCTAGTCCAGTCGAGAAGCAGAAAGTGATGGATTATGTAGTGATAGGAGGGTTACTCTTTAAGCGATCCATTGATGGAGTGTTACTCAGATGTGTCGGAGAAGAAGATGCTAGAAGAGTAATGGGAGAAGTCCATGAAGGAATATGCGGCGCGCATCGTGCAGGAAAATCGATGAAATGGAGTATTATTCGGCTGGGATATTATTGGCCGAATATGGGAATTGATTGTGAGAAATATGCCAAAGGATGCCACGAATGTCAGAAGCACGGGCCGATTCAAAAGATACCGGCCGAAGAGATGCACATAATGATTAAGCCATGGCCATTTCGGGGATGGGCTATGGATATAATTGGGAAGATTCATCCTTCTTCATCAAAAAGGCATGAGTTTGTGCTAGTGGCAACGGACTATTTTACAAAATGGGCCGAAGCTCAGGCTTATGTCAGCATTTCGCAAGAGGAAGTGATCGAGTTCATTGAGAGACAGTTGATATATAGGTTTGGAATTCCACAAACGATTCTAACAGATAAGGGAACTGTATTTGTGGGAGAAAAAGTCAAGGCCTTTGCTAAAGAGTATGTGATAAAAATTGTGCATTCGTCACCTTATTATCCGCAAGGGAATGGACAAGCAGAGGCCACAAATAAGCAGTTGATAGGAATTATAAAGAAAATGATAGAAGATCAACCAAGAAAGTGGCATGAGAAGTTATCAGAAGCGTTATGGGCTTATCGAAATGCCAAGACTTCAGCCACTGGATTTACGCCATTTCGGCTGACTTATGGAATGGACGCAGTACTTCCAGCCGAAATAACAGTGCCGACCTTAAGAACAAGCCAAGCAGATCTAATGACGGCCGAACAATATGATTGTGCGATGAAGAATGAATTATTGAAAGTTAATTCTGATCGGATGCAAGCCTTTGAGAATTTGAAGAGAAATAAAGATATTGTGGCCGATTGGTATAATAAGCGAATTCGTTTGAAACGATTTAAAGTCGGCGATTTAGTTTGGAAAGTTATATGGCCACCTAAACAGAAGGATGGCCGATTAGGTAAGTGGAGCCCCAATTGGGAGGGGCCGTTTATTGTTCAAATAAAGTTACCGAATGGAGCATACATGTTGGTGGATGAAAATGGCGAACAGATGTCAAATCCAGTAAATGCAAGATATATGAAGAAATATTATCCATCAGCATGGGATTAAACATCAAGAGAGACGAAAAAGTAAAGATTTTATTGCGTAAACAAGCATTACAGAAACGGTACTACTTCGGCCGAAGACGGCGTTGATAGTCCAAAGTTACAATATACAAGGGAAACGTCCTATGCTAAGCAGGCATATACAAGGGAAAGGTCCTTAAAGAATGCTCAGCCTTGTAGAAATGCCGCTAAAACTATCGGCAAGACAGAAACAGGGCACAGTTGCTTGCCCCAGAACAGTATTGCCGATTTAAGTCCTACCACCGAACTTCTACTCTTGGATACGCTATAACGGCTGGTACAACGTCCCAGAGGTAGAAGTCAAACTCGGGTACAGCATCAGCACGACCTCAGACAGAAGAAGGAGGAGTGCAGCGAGGCAGTCACCCAAAAACGGTGGAAGGGGGAATGGATGGAGGAATAACTAGGGGTAGTTATTCTCCCCATTAGAAGGTCCGACCAGGTATGCAACCACAAAGTCGAAAAGAGGGACACATCCGCATAGCCGTCGAGACCTGCATTTGGAATAATAAATAAAGATCCTCGCCCATACTGGCATGATGAGAGAAGTGTTAGCTGAACTCGTGTCGCATGGGCGGAAAGTTTTCGTATCACGTCTAGAAATCCTTGAAGATACATGGGTCAGAAACCATGGAGGCACTGGAGATAAGGGATTGAATAAAGGAAAAAGGAAAGCCATATTGAGTTGAAGAGGTGATGGATAAACATGGACAAAAGCCAAGTATTTATAGAAGAAGGATAAATACTTGGCAGGGGAAACGGTCAATATTAAATGTTATTTATGGGAAAACGTTACAGCTGATTCCCGGAAAAAGCTGCTAACATCCAGGAATCAGTAGTGAAGAAGACCGAAAAAATCGCAGAATGAATCAGATAAGAATCGTGTTGCAGAAACAAAAAGATACGAATCCAAGTACATTCCGTCGGCCAATACAATTTACAAAAAAAGGGGGGGCCGACAACAGTTGATAGAAATAAGTGGAGATTTATATGCAAAAGCAAAACAGGGCGAAATTTCGGCCCATATACATAGTCAGGAAAAAAAAACTAATGATCAGCGCTGTCGTCAAAATGGATATCGTCGTCCAATCCTTGGAGAGCAAACAACAAAAGGGGAAAAGATAAAGTACCTGCAAGAGCTTTGGAAGATGAAGGGGCATCATCTGACGGAGAAGATTCCATCTCCGACGGGTCCAAAGGAAATAAAGTTGGGGGAGAAAGAACATAAGCAACACTTTTCCCACCAAAGCTTTTAATAGCCGAATCGAGCGGGCCGACTAAGGATTGAGTTTCGGCCCATTTTTCTGGAAAGTGCCGAGTATATAGTCATTAAAACTGGACCGCATGGCGAGATAGGCAGCATCCCGTCGAAAGTCCAAGATCATGGCCTTGGGGGCTTCGGCCGATTGACAAAGAACTTTTATCGATTGCTTTAAATCGGCCGATTTTCGTCTAGTCTGGTCCAAAGCTGATTCCAACTCTCGCTCTCGTTGTTGAAGTGCGGTTATCTGTGAGCGAACTAAAGAAAGATCTTCAGAATGTTTATGTTCCAGAGACTCCGTTTCAGAGAGAGCATTCATTGTGGTCTGGTATTCCGCTGAGTAGTTATCAAAGATAGATTGAGAAGAGGTCGCAGCCTCACGTTCGGCAGCAAGCTTGTTCCGCATCACCAAATGAGCTACTAGCTCCTGGTCTATAGAAAGGACAGACTTCATAATCATCTGAAGAGAACTACTCAGGTTTAAGGAGACCATCTCCTCATGGAAATGTTGTTCAAGATGAGACAAAAGGAGGAAAATCGGTTTGGGGTTGACAAATTCCACATTGGATTGCCTGGCGATCAGATTACATAACTGGGCCAAACACTCGCCAAGATGAGTCGAGGGGTCCGATGGAAGAGGAGAAGGAGGAACAGGAGAAAAGAAGTCATCCAGAATATGCCGATCAGGAAGTGGAGATGAGGGAACTTGATCGGCGGAGGCATCACCAGTAACTGTGCCAGCCAGAGAAGGAATGAGGGGTTCCAAAGCAGCCAAGGATGAAGACACAACAGAGTCTCCAGCAGGTTGGGGAGGATTGACCGAGGGAGAAATAACAGGATCAGACGAAATAGGGTCTTGGGCCAAATCTGCAGGAATGGCCGAAGAAAAACCAGCACGGACAACTGAATTATTACCATCTGGTGATTTGCGTGATTCGGTTGAAAGAGCACTCGGAGCAATAGTCAAGATCGGAAAGGTACTCGATACTGGTAAGGCAGAAGAGACGTTGCCAAAAGGTGAACGAGATGAGCGCCGTCTAGTCTGAGTTGGAGGGAAAGAGCCGACAAGAGGGTCTAAAGACGAAGCGGGTCTCTTTCGACCAGGATCCAAGGTAGAAGAGCGAGGAGCATCTAACATCAAAAAAGAGAGAAAAAGAAATGCAAGAATGAGAAAGAACATTTTTTTTAAAAAAAAAAAGAGGGGAAAAAGAGAAATTTACCTGGATGAGAGGAAGAAGACGAACCAAGAGTGCGCTGGGGGGTAGAATTCGGCGAAGATGAAAGGTGCAAGGGAAAAGCCAGAATAGGAGAGAATCCACCACGCCGTAAGAGTGAATTGAGATCAGCGCCGAAAAAAGTACGAGCAACGCCGTCCCACCAAGCCCGAAAATGAGAAGTAGCGAGTCCAGGACGAACAGCAAATTTCACCACCTTGAAGTCAAGTAAACGCTTATGGTACAAGGAACATTGTGCACGGCTAGCAGAAGCAGAAAGGCGCTTATCGGCCCGGAGGGCTACTACCAAGTCTTGACCAAAGCCGAATTGACGGCTAACCAAGTGGGGATTATAAACCTCGGAAGGGATAGCAGTCTTGGTAGACAAAAATGAAGAACCGTTGAAAATGGGGCGGGGAAGTATGCATCTATTCCACATCTGAGCAAAAGATACGTGAAGGATAGTCCCGAAAGGGGAAGTGGCGATTTCCCTCACCCAGTCGAATTCGGTCTTCCTATAATGGTACTGGGAAAAAGACTGATCAACAGTTCGGCCTAAGAAATAATTGATCCAATGCGGGATCGAGAGGGCAGGAAGGGATGACCTTAGGAGATCAGGAGCGGCGAAATAACTAGGGGAGATATCTTGAGCAGGGAATTTGGAGATATCACGGAAATGCCACACCAACCATAAATGAAGAAACCACAATGGACCACGGGCTTTATCAGGAGAACCCTTTTCCCAGCCCGACACAGTAGCCAATATACCCGAGTACAGATGGGCGAGGAAGATCGGCTAAAGGCAGAGCAACAAGGTTGAGAATCGCCGAAGCCAGAGGTTGAACCTCGAGGAGAACTCCTTTCGAAGGAGTACACCAAAAGAACCTCGTGAGGAAATACATAATGAAGGCCAGGGGCTCCGAGGGATGTGGAGCAGGTGAAGCAGGATCACTCTGGTGAGTGACAATCCAATCCTTGAAAGAATCACCGGAAGAAAAGCTGACATTTTTCTCCTTGTGAATGGACATAACACCGAGGTTCTCTCCACGAACAGAAAGGCCTAAAAGGAGCTTTACATCTTGGATAGTGGGTGTCATCATACCCCAGGGGAAACAAAAACAGTTTACAGAAGGATTCCAGAAATAAAGGAGAGCCTGAATGGGACGAATGTCAGACGGAAAAGGCATGGTACTGAGAAGAATCATGCGACGAATACAAGATTTAGACCAGGATTCACTGCAATGAGGTTCAAGGTGACGGTACCATTCCACATAATCAGAGGAATCCAAAGGCCAATTAGCAAATGACGGGGAGAAAAGCTTGGAAGAAAAACAAGAAGAATATAATGGTATGGAGCGATTTTCGAAGATATGAGCAGTACACTCGTCAACCTCTTCAGGGATCCCTAAGGGACCGACGGAATAATAGCCTTCAGGAAGGAGACGCATAGCGGAGGTAGAAGCATACGTGTTCTCGATCTTGAGAAGATCTGAGGAAAGAGCAGTGACGGGAGGAAGATCCATCGAGGAAGACAGATCCATCGAGGAGGACAGACAAAGAGGAAGTTGAAAGGCAATTTATTACGAAGACAGAACGGGATATGTAAATAGAGTGATGATAACAAGAGCCCTTGAGGGAAAAAGATAACCGCCAAAGAAAAAGAGAGGAGTTACTTGAGCTCTTTTCCAGACGAAAAACCGCCCAAGTAAGGAGGGCATCTGTTGGGGCCACCAAGGATAGTGGGCCACGGAGAGAAAATTGGGCCATAAAAGATGGGCCGAAGGGGGATTTCTAAGGAGAATCGAGTTTGAGATCCATTGTGCCGAAGAACTAAAAGATAATGATCCAGAAAAGCAGAAGAAACCCGAAAGGTAGAAAGCTCCGGAAACTAGGATTTCGGCCGAAATGTTATCAAGTCAGCCGATTGAAGCGAACAGTGAAGTCGGCTTAGGGGAATCGGCCGGAGAGCGGTTATTTCAGCTCCGGCTATAAATAGGGGATGCCATGCACAAAATCGGAGAGATCAATCCAACCCCTAAAATCCCTTTATCAAATTTACTTCTTTGTATCTTTACTGCTTTCCTTTAATGCTTTCCTTTACAGTTTTTCCCTAGATTCTAGTTTAGCTCATAGCGGTTACTTCCAAGTCCACCGTTGTTTCTCAACAACCGGTAGTTTGGTTTTAGTTTTCCAGTGAATTCGCCGTTGTTTCTTAACAACAGGTAGATTCTCCGTTGTACTTTGTTGCCATTTGAATATTAAGGAACATTCAGTCAAGTTTGGGCGTAATTAGTCAAGTTTGGGCGCATTATCATTAATCCGGACCCGTAACTGGTTTGATCCTTTTCCGGTAGCCTCCCTTGAGGAGAAAAATGTCCTTTCTCGGCAACAGGCCAGAGAAACAGCAGGCTAACATAACCCATTAATAATCTATTGAAAATTTCCTAGAAATACATGGAAAGAAAAAATTACTTACTACTAGGGGTGAAAACGGGACGGATACGGGCGGATAGTACTCATCCCGTATCCTATCCCATATTTTTTTGTCGAATATGGAATCGGATACGAATAGGCCGGATACAAATACGAATTCGAATATTTCGGGAAACGGATACGAGACGGATTCGGATTTTAACTCGGATAATCTTATAATTACTAAAATTAAATTTTTTTATAATTTTTTAAGTGAAATCGGAATATACTACTATGTAAGCTAAACTAAATTTTTAAATTTTCCAAGATCATTAGTTATTTCGTTCAAAACATCTAAATAACATCACTACAAGATGTTACATACTACAGTTTGATGCAAAGAACCTAATGATGCAGTTGAGTTGATTGATATGATTTGATTTAATAAATTACATATGGCTTTCAAGCTTTTGATTATATTTATACATATAGTATTACTTATTTATTTTATAGTTAATATAATATATTATATTATTCATATAAAAATATATATAAATTTTCGGATATTCGGATAGAAAATACGGATAATATCCGCATTATATTCGGATTTTTCGGATACGGGCGGATATTTACAATCCCATATCCTGTCCCGTATCCGCCGGATATAAAAATTTCGAATTCGGATTCGAATATAATCGAATACGGCGTCGGATCGGGCGGATATTATCCGCCCCACTTTCACCCCTACTTACTACAACTATTGGGAAAGCTTCCAAGCCTTTTCGGATAACAGTTCCCCTAAGAAATCTATAATATATAAATATTGTTGATGTTGTGAATAGTGTTTTTTTTTTTTATTTCAAAACTAATTCCTCATTTATTACCAAAACTTAAATATATTTATTCTTTCTAATGAAATTTATCTTATCAACATTAATTTATCTATTTCACCTTATTAATAATAATAATAATAATAAAATATACTTTAATAAATAAATTCTTTTAATATAGATAAGTTTGTTACATAAACTATATGATATAAGGTAAATTAGTAGTATAATATAAAAAATGGTAAATTATTCAAATATATTATTTCTGCGAGTTATTATAAGATTTTTTAAATATTTAATATTTTAAATTTATACTACGTTGTCTATTGAACTTAATATTTATAAAACATATGGGATAAAATAATTTGATCTCTTTAAAGATTATATTTAAACATATGGGATAAAGATTATACGTTGGCTTTGGAGGAGTTGTTCGCACTGGTGCTGGCCAATGGGTGCAAGGCTTCTCGGGGTCGATTGGTGTTGCCACCAACTTGGTCGCGGAGCTGTATGGGATGTGGAAGGGTGGTGATGCTGCATCAACATGGTATTGGAATGGCCTTGTGTTTTTCTGATTCACAGGAAGCTATTCGGCTCATTCACAAAGGAGCTCCTGATGCTCATGTTTTGGCTCCCTTGTTGAGACACATCAAGGATTTGTTAACGTTGCATCCAGAGTACAATTGGCGTCACATCCTTCGGGTAGGAAATATGGTGGCCGACACCATGGCCAAACGTGGGGCTCATTCAGCTGACTTCTTTACGACTTGGGCGTTCCCCCGGATGACGCTCGCACGCACCTTGCTGCTGATCGTGCGGGACCTGGTTCCCTCGTTTTTAGTTTCTGCTTTGTTACTTTCCTTGCCTCCCCTCCCCCTCTGTTTCTGTAGTTTTTTCTTAGTTTTCTCATTTAGCCGACGTTTTCACGTCACCCTTATCCAAAAAAAGATTATATTTAAATCATTGATGAACGAAAATTTATTTTCGATGGCTCATTTAAATTATGTTCAACCATTTCATAATCTGAAGGTATTTATAATTTTGACCATCATTTTATTGTGTACCTTTATATTGTATTAATTATTGTATTTGAAATTTAAGTGTTAATAAATCATTATGTTAATTATTAAAGAATTTTACTTCTTTATATGTGAAATATATCAATATCTAAAATAAGTTTATTATAGGAACAATTAGAAATATGAAAAATTATTTTATTATTTATAATTGGATTTTATTGATTCACAAATAATTGATTTATAACACTTAATAAATTAAACTGACATGGGGTTAATATATACTATTGTGGATTAAATATAAATAATTTGTTTTATCAATTTGCTGTTGAAAATTCAAGATTAAGATCTTTGAGAAATGAAAGGTTTTCTTTTGATTTTCCCTCATAAACTTTTGTTCAAGCATGTTTCGAACAATTTTATTACAATTAGATAAATCGGATAGTTTGTTTATTATACTTTGTATCAATTCTTAATTTATTTATACAAAATATTCGCCCGAATGTACTAGTACTAGTAAAACCCATAAATCATTAGTACACTATTTCCCTCTTTCGTTTGCTTACTACTCTACTCTCGTAGTAGTACAAAGTACTACTGTAGTATTTAGAAGAGCACCACACAGTCACACACACATACACCCATGACACATCCTTCATTTCCAAATACTACTGGTTATGGAGCACTGAGACCTTGTGTGTGAATTATTATGCTTCATTTCCAAATACTGGTTGAGTACGGAGACCTATCCATCCTTTTTATTCTGGTGTAATTCACATTTATAGGCTGTTAAGGAAAAAATAATTTTAATAATAAATTTAGTCATTTAGTGTTGAGTGTAGACTCACGCTGCAATTGAAGGCCACAACCTCAATTGTTTTTAACGCAGCCACGAAAAATAAAATCTAAAACAAGAATTTTTTTTATTTTTTTTTTTTTTTTTGCATTCTCGATTATTACGAAGCACATGCCCTATTGGCCCATTCCACCTCCATTTCAAATATAATTAAAAAAATCAACTTACGCTACTTCATTTTAAAATAAAATTTTATTTTACATTAATGCATCAAATCATTCTTAAAAACGGTGTGAAAACTTATGCAGACTAATCCATATAAAAATTCAACTGATGGTAATCTACAATTAAATTTATCTATCATTACAAAATATATAAGCTAAAACTAATATTTTAACATACAATCAGTTTTACTTTATAATATAACACATGAATAATTATAACAATACATCGCCAAAGTCATTTGGTATGTGTGGTTTGGGCTCCTACACATATTTGCCGACATATGAGTGTCAATATTTACCAAAAAAATATCAAATTATGAGCCTAAATCATCTATATATTTTGGGATTTGAATAGGGTGACATTCAGAGTGTGCTGATGTACTGATCTTATGAGGTGTGTGTTGTGTATTTAATGGTGTGAGGTGTGTATAAAACACGCAGTACATACAAATAACTCATATATTTTGTAATTAGCATCTATATATGTTGTGATGTTGAATTTATTGTTTTTAACACAACAATTTATGGACCTTTCAATTAATATATTCAGTTAAGTTCGATATAAAATAAAATTCATCTAGATAGAGTGAAGCTTTCATCTATGATTTAATAATATTAATCTAATTAGTTATGAAATCTTACAAATTAAATGAATTTGACAAATCTAATTGGGGTAGGAATTTACCTTAGTGGTCAAGTCGCTTGGGTTCGATTCCCCACCCGGTCCTTATCTCTCTCCTTTATTCCTTTTGTAATTTATGTGGCATGGTTTCTCACCACCCTTTCCTAACCAGGGCTGTATATGCTTTTCAGCAAAAAAAAAAAAAAAAAAAAAAAAAAAAAAAAACAATTGACAAATCTAATTATTGTAAAATTCTATCTAATTTCTTGTACTAAACTCATATGCATGGCATTCGTCCATATTTTTAGAATTATAAATCTAACATTTACTATATTATTTATCTAATCATTTGGGAACACTAATCATTTCTAAAGCAGCAGCAGCAACATCAATGATCAAATCAGATTCTTCTTCTTGATCTGCATAAAGAGTATATAACAGTTTATATAGAAAATTGAAAAATTATTCCTATATGAACCATGCTGAAAACATAGATTACTAAAATATTCAAAATAGATAAAATATATTTAGAATAAGGATGAAACATACTCAAGAAATAGATGACTAGCAAACAAAAATTGTATTTTGAATGTTCTAAAACATTGTCTTTAGATGATTATATTAAACATCCAACTTGTCAACATAGTTCAGTGGATCATCATATTCTGATTTCTTGGACTCTCTATAAAATCAAATGATTAACATCTAAGCTTGTCAATATAGTTCAGTGTACACTGTACACAAAATTTATTTATTTTTTTTTTCTCTTTGAACAATCTATATAGGCAAGGAAATGAGTGATAAAAATTTATGTCACACAAATTTAAAAGGGACAAAGGGGGGATAGGAGGCGGATAGAAAATCAAATCCCAACCTGAAGGTTGGAGGTTATGGGACTTGACTATTTGGCCAAATCCCCATCCCCGAATCTACTAGTTTACCTATATAGTGAATCTAACAATTAATTTTAATATCAGATCAACAATTGATAACCATCCCCAATACATACTTTGTGTGAGCCGGCGCCGGTCCGGCACGAGCGAGATGCTTACTGGTTGTGTATAATGTCAGAAGGGATCAGCATTAATTAGTTGTGCTTGACCACGGCAGTAGTCTATCGAGAGGATAGGCGCACTGTCGGGTTTCACACTGGTTGGGAGCTGATCCCATTTCCCTGATGAGACCACGGGAGGCCGAAACCAATGAAGCATCGGAGATGAGAAAGGCTGGAACCTCGGGTGTCCGAAGAGTATCGAGGGAACCCGAGGTGCCGCACGGGTGATGTCCGAGACGGAGCGGTCACCCCGTGACAGTTGATATCAGAGCCAGATGTGTGCTAGCTGTGGGTTTGCTCTTGCCATGCAGAGATTCGAAGAGGGCCAAGCGCTTGTATGCCGAAGGGCGAAAGGCTTGCCAAGCGCTTGCATCGCAGAGGCGAATAGAGTAGGCAGGAAGCCGTATCAATCGAGGAGACAAGCGTTTATGCAATGAGAGAGTAGGCAGGCACCCAATGCGTATGAGATCGAGACGGGTGGCCAAGCGCTCGTGAGCATGAGATGAGTAGGCAGGAAGCTTACGTGAAAGCCTATCGGAGTTAGCAGTGGGCCAAGTGGGAAGCTTTCCAAGCGCTCATAAATGGGCAAAAGCAGGCAACAGTAAAAGTTCGCCATGCGCCCGACACAAGTGGGTGGAATGCCGGAAGAAGTCCGTATAGTCATGCAGAGGTGGCCAGGCAGGAGGCCAAGATGCCAGGACTGCGGCTAAGGCTGAGGCATGCTACGTTGTGTGGATAGGCTACGGAAATTGCACACACCCCTCGAAGAGAGAGAGATGAAGAGACGGGTACTCCCCAGCATGCACGAGGACGTGCATCGAGTTAGCTGGAGGAGAATGTGAGCCGGCGCCGGTCCGGCACGAGCGAGATGCTTACTGGTTGCGTATAATGTCGGATGGGATCAGCATTAATTAGTTGTGCTTGGACCACGACAGTAGTCTATCGAGAGGATATGCGCACTGTCGGGTTTCGCACTGGTTGGGAGCTGATCCCGTTCCCCTGATGAGGCCACGGGTGGCCGAAACCAGTGAAGCATCGGAGATGAGAAAGACTGGAACCTCGGGTGTCCGAAGAGTATCAAGGGAACCCGAGGTGCCGCACGGGTGATGTCCGAGACGGAGCGGTCACCCCGTGACACTTTGGCAGAGCCTCGTAATCACTTAAGTAACAATATTTGATATAATATAAATGTGTGAATTCAAAGTAAGAATTAAAACGTGTATTATTGTTAACCCGACAAATACTTGAGCCTATACATTTGGCCCAATCCGCAACGGTCCAATATCTTACCTAAGTACTAGCCCAGTCCACAATGCAGCCTAGGAATTATCGACGTAAAAAATGAATGGCGGCTAGACAGAGGGACGGTTGCTGGAGGATAAGCAGTCAATTGGCTGTTTGAAGGCACTACACAGTCAAGAGGATCGTGGTGGATGCAACAAAGACGGTTGAAGACTAGCACTAAACCACACTCTAGGACTTTTATAAATACCAAAGTCGGCATCAGATGGAAGGGACCTCAAATCTATCTCAAAAAAGTCGCCTTTACATTTTTTACTTTCTGCAATTCCTTTTTTATTTATTTATCACTTTCTGCAGTTCCTTTGTTTACCGCTTTCTTCCATTCTGCAGTTTTTGTTCTTTCATTTATCGCTTTCCGTTCTTGTTTTTTTTTAAAGCTTTTAGTCCATTTAATACAGAAGTTCATTTCTGTTCCTTCGTTTCTGTTTCATCAGCATCAATTCTAGTCCTGAAAATAGTGATATAATAACACACAATTTCACGGTACAACAAATTGGCATGCCCAGTGGGATTCAAGTGGAAACTATATTCACTTAGAGTTTATGCGTATGAGATTCGGTAGACTTGTGAGTGATCTTACGCAGAAGTTTGAAGAGATGCCTCTGCAGAAGAAGAAAACATTTAGAATGCTGGCATATGAAGCTGTAGAAATCAGTTCTCAACCGCAACAGGGGATTATGCAGACCCCTACAGTTTCCGAGTAAATGTTGTTGTTGATAGCCGAGTTAATACCGCTACTCACTAAGCATCTTATGGATGTACTACGGCCTGCTATGGCCGACCAGATTGGGAGAGTATGTGGTTTATTGCGTCTCCAGCAAGATGGAACTACTCCTATGAACGGCGCAAGTGTACCGCCCAGTCTCCCATGTCCAGGGCCGTCAGGCGGCCAGCAGAGGACTTGGGAAGCCACACCATGCCAACCGCACACTTCGAAAGTCTGGCCACTTGGCAAGTCCGTTTCCATTCCCTTACTAGACTGCTCACACCTCCACGCCAGCGGTGCCTAGTGTGCATAGATTTGCTTACGCGGTACCTTCAGTGCCGATCTATGTGTCACCAGGCTGTCTGATAGCCTCCAGTGTTTCACAAGGTTGTCCAGCGGCCTCTTGGGGACCTAGCATGCCACCACGTCAGGATGCACCTCATATGCCGAGCATTCCAACCGCACCATATGTAGCCAATTACTCACCTATACTCGCGCCATGCCAAGCCCTAATTAGACACTGCCAAAGCTAGGGGACAGACGCCACATCCATACAGGATGGCTTTGACACCTGCCACACCACCCACAACCGCCATGCCTCCTACACAGGCACCGGCGGTATCACCTGAGTTGCTAGCAGATATGATGCAGCAACACTTCGGGATTTAGTTGAGGCCGATGGAGCGGCCCACATACATGAAACCATATTCTGATTGGGTAGACAACATGCAACCCTAACCAAGTGGATTCAAGATGCCCGAATTTACTACATTATCAGGGGACGATGGCAAGTACATTGTGGAGCATGTGGGCAGACTCACCACACAATGTGCTGAAGTGGTGGCCAATGATTGGCTAAAGTTGAGAATGTTCAGCTCATCCCTTACTCGACCCGCCTTTGCATGGTATGGATTTTTACAGCCTAACTCTATTCAAAACTGAGCCGATCTAGAGAGGGCATTCCATGACAGGTTATTCACGCCACTAACACAAGTGAGTCTCGCAGACCTCACAAATGCTAAACAATTTGCTGATGAGGCGACAAACATATTTATTAACAAACTGCAAAGGCTTAAACGCCAATGCACGATGGGTTTCCCCTAACAGGGAGATAGCCAGTATTGTATTGGTGAATATGTTGTCAAAACTGAACAAATAGTTAGTTGTGCAGGATTCCACTGACCTTGCTAGCTAGCCAAGAGAGCGGCCCGCTTGGAAAAGTTTCTTAGGGAACAAGATGAGAAGTGTCGGCCTATACATGAAACTAATTTCAAGGAAGTGAAATCTTGTAAAGAGGAAGACGAACCATGATGGTAGTTGCTGCAGTGATCTTAGGTGGAAACAACCCAGGCTAGTGGCCCTAAAACGCCTCGGCGACCCTGGAGGCCGGGTGCCTAGGCGATGGCAGCCGGCAGTCTTCGACGGCAGCAATATGCTAGCGACGAGTGGAAATGGCGGCTAGCAGTTGAGGGAGCGATGGTGGCTAAAGAAGTCCTCACCACCTCGAAGCCATGCACACTAAGGAGTCTCCTAGAATAGAAACTATGGTAGCTAAGGAGACTCCCGAAATGGCGAATGGAGGCTAAAGAGTCTACCAGTAACTGTGGTGGCTGACGGCATGGCATGGCGGCTGAGGCAATGACCTATGGCGGCTGAGCATCGGAAGCCAGAGCAAGCCGAAGAGCGGCTGGGCTCAGATAACGGCAGCTGAGACAGGTGCTAACATGGCGGCCAAGCAGCGGTGGCCAGAAGCAGTCAACGGCAGCTGGAACTCCACAAACGGCGGTTGACGCTTGGAGACGGCGACTGGGCGTGAATGGCGGTTGGCTCGATGCGAATGGCAGCTGGCGACGTGCGAATAGTGTCTGGAGTGATACGAATGGCGGCTGGCGACATGCGAATGATGTCTTGAATGATGTGAATGGCGGCTGGCGACGTGCGAATGGTTTCTGGAACGATGCGAATGGCGGCTGAGCTCATACAACAGAAAGCCTGGCGGATTGGGAATGGCAACCGAGAGGCAGAAAACAATGGCTGACCAGATGGCGGCCAAGCAACGGCGGCCAGAGACAGGTAGTGGCGACCAGGACTCGACGCACAGCGGTTGGCACTCGTGGACGGAGGCTGAAACTCTATGAAGGCGGCTAGCGGCTAGCATTTGAAGATGGCAGTTGGGCGTCCAGCGGCGACTGGCGGCTGGAGAACAAGGCTGGTGTGCGAGCAGCGGCGCCTTGCGGCAGACCGAGCAGCGGCGGCAGGGCTTGGAGGCTGGCGCGAGTACGCGGCGGTTGAAGGGCTCGAGCTGCGGCTGGGATGGCACCCAGCGGCTGGGATGTCCCGTGACCATTTTTATCCCATCAAGAATGCACATATTCTGTCTCAATTCGTAATCCACAAAAAGCACAGGGGGAATCTGTTAACCCGACAAATACTTGAGCCCACACATTTGGTCCAATCCAATTCGGCCCAATATCTTACCTAAGTACTAGCCCAGTCCACAATGCAGCCTAGGAATTATCAATGTAAAAAATGAATGGCGGCTAGACAGAGGGACGGTTGCTGGAGGATAAGCAGTCAATTGGCTGTTTGGAGGCACTACACAATCAAGAGGATCGTGGTGGATGCAGCAAAGCTGTTGAAGACTGGCACTAAACCACACTCTAGGACTTCTATAAATACCAAAGTCGGCATCAGATGGAAGGGACCTCAAATCCATCTCAAAGAAGCCGCCTTTACATTTTTTACTTTCTGTAATTCTTTTTTTTTTATTTATCGCTTTCTGCAGTTCCTTTGTTTACCGCTTTCTTCCATTCTGTCATTTTTTTTCTTTCATTTATCGCATTACGTTCTTATTTTTTTGTATGCTTTCAATCCATTTAATACAAAAGTTCCTTTTTGTTCCTTCGTATCTATTTCATCAGCATCAATTCTGGTCCTCAAATAGGGATTTAATCCCAAACAATTTTATGGTACAACAATTATATTCTTAAAGGTACTAGATCATTTACGTACTACTCCCTTCGTTTTTTAAAAATATTAACGTTTGCATAGTAAATACTATTAATTGAGTAACTTTGATTCGAATTTTTAACACAGTTACATAAGATAAAACATAGTCAAGTGAGATCTTGTTAGATTCATCTAATCACATAGTTTTATAATATAAAGTTTTATAATTTTTTATTTTATAAAATTTGAGATATTACTCTTTAAAAATATGTATTGAATTGTGTGAAAACAATGAATATTAACAATTTTTTTAATACGGAGGAAGTATTAAATTAGAACTATTTGGAAAATGAAAATCCCAAATTGGAACATTTAATAACTTGAAAGAAGTGAATAAAACTTTTAAATAATTTCCCCAATATTATACTCCATCTTTATTTCGATTATATTAACTATTATTGCCAATTTGCAGTAAACAATGTTATCCAAAAACAAAATTTGCATTCAACAATAATAATATAAAGATGTATAAATTTGATGACAATATCCATATCTAATTTGTATGCGATATTATTCCATTTATGATTTTTTTTGAAAAAAAATATTTTAAAAATTAATATGGTGTAAATTTTGGGTAACAAGAGAAACGAGATATATTAATAAAGAGATGAAAAAATATAGTAATAAAATAAAAAGGAAAATATTTTTATTGCGTTTTCATATATTAATTGATAAAGAGAAAATAGAGAAGTGATATTTCCTATCCACAAGTGTTTTAAAAATTTAAAGTATATGTGGGTAGGGTTTTAATCATTTTCATGTGTTTACAATAATAAATATGTATATTTACGTAATTCAAATAATTAACTATATTAAAACGCTGCTCCAAATAATTATAAAAATGTGTATTTTTTTTCTAAAAAAACAATAATTTAATTCTAACCATTGAGATCAGAATTATCAAGATCCCGATATTAATCTTAGAATATATGATTCCCCCCGCCCCCCCTCCTCTCTAATATCGTGCAAGATCCTTATAAGATCTTAAAAATTATTTAGACCGTCATAGGATCACGATCTTGATCTTAGAATCATAAGATCAGTATGTCATCCGATTCTACTAAAATTTAAAATATTATATAATAAATTAATTTTATCATAAGATGTAGGATCTTAAGATCCGATCCTACATAATGATGTTGTGTTATGTTCTTGGTTCTTGCTTTTTTTCATCCCCGAAGACTGATTATATGCTTTGGACTAAACATGGCTTTTGTACTTTAAGTTTGAGGATACGAATCTTAAATTTATTATGTATAATGTGTACAAAAACACAATATTCATATTTGCGCACCATGATTAATGTTTAATTGTGATATTTTTTGTATGGTGTTGTTTCTGCTTCATACTTTGACATATGTTTTTGTGGAGTGGGTTCCTGTCCTGAGTCTGGAAATACACACGTGCTATGGGTAAGCATAAGTTGTGCTATTTTTTTTTTCCTTTAGCAGATGGCAGTAGAAGTTTTTATGTTTTTCTTTTTCATACTTTATTAAATTATGCTAAATGAAGGAATGTTGCCATTTTTTCCCCTGAAATCGTGGGGCATTTTTATGTGAGGTGGGCCAAGATTTTTGTCCAAATTTAGAAGATTCTACATATTTTTAAATTTTAGCAAAAGATTTTGTGTGGAAGATTCTACAACCAGTTCCCGTTGTGTTCAGTCTCTGTTTAATTGGTGTTGTAGCAAATAGTATTGGAAAATAGTAACTAGTATGTACTGCCAACCAGTTCACATTGTGTTCTGTCATCGAGCATCCATTTCTGCCAATTAAGTCTGAACCCCACAATGTGAATGCAACAATCACGCACTAATTACGTCCATTGACAGATCCATTATTCCTAATTAATAAATACCTCTAAATGAAATGAATGCACCTCATGATGACACATAGCCTACTATCCCTAATTAATAAATACCTCTAAATGGAATGAGTACACCTCATGATGACACATAGCACATCATGCACTTTGCTGGAACATGTCCGCATATGCAGATTTATAATAGTCAGTATAGTAACTTAATTGTGTTTTTGTTACTAAGCTATATGTGTGTATATGAAACTGTGAGTAGAATAAAGTTGTTAATTAACTGTTAGTTGTTATTGACAATTAACTGTTAGTTGTTAATTGAATATGTGAGAATAAATAAGTCAAAATTAGTTGTTTAGCAATTTTGAGACCAATTTTTCGTCTACAATAAGCTGACATCCAAAACACTATGGGCATATTTAGGAATAAGTTGTTAGCTGTTAACTGATTATGTGAGTAATTTGAGTAATAAATTAGTTTAAATTAGTTGTTTGACAGTTTTGAGGCAAATTTTATCTAGAATAAGATAATTCCAAAATGTTGCTATTTGCAAGGTTTCAAAAAGAACTGATTAAACACTATTTTAAGTTATTTTTTATTTAAAATAAGCTAATTTATCTTAAATTGACTAGAATAAGCTAATTTCATTTAGCTTATTTGCTAAACAGAGCCTGTAACTCTTTGCAGTGGATTTAAAAGGAACTGATTGTATACTATTTTAAGTTATTTTATCTCTTTAAAAAATCATTTTGTCTCACAAATTAGTTGATACAATGTCTGACATGTGATGCATAGTATATAAAATATTGTATTTATGTAACTATGTTGTGTAATTTTACACCAAGTATTAGAGGGATGTGCTAGGTATATAAAAATTATATATATATATATATATATATGTGTACATACTATGGGTCCGTTCTTCACATCGAGCTGTGGCTGTGAGCTGCAGTTGTAGGGAGCTGTTGGGAGCTGTGGGAGCTGTAGCTATCAGTTTTTGCATAAGTGTTCGGTACAAGTAGCTATAGCTGTCAAAAATTATAATTTGAACAGAAAAAATAATTAAATTTAGAAAGTAGCTTCCGAAAGCTTCCAAAAGCTCCCAAAAGCTACCTCTTGTAGCTTCTATAAAAAAGAAGCTTCCAAAAGCTCCCAAAAGCTAGTGTACAGAACGGAGCTTTTGTTTTGAAATAAAAGCTAAAGCTACCAAAAGCTCCCAAAAACTGCGTGCAGAACAGACCCTTTGAAAAATGTAAATTGATCAACTAGGAACATTCATAAACACAAAATTATGCATTCATATGTTAGTATGTACTCCCTTCATTTTTTTTGGGTTTGCACCACTCACCACTGACATGCATGCCGATACAAATTTTCAACGATTAATAATTAATTGTATACAATTAAAAATTATAAAAAGTTGATATTCTAAAACTACAAGTTTAAACGAATCTAACAAGATCTCACTTGACTATGTTTTTTCTTCCATAACTATGATAAAAAAAAAAACCGAAACAAAGTTACTATGTGAACAGTGCCAAAAACACTAACGTTGCAAACCTAGAAAAACGGAGGTACTATAATTGTTGTTATCACTTGTTGTAATTTCCTATAACTTTAGGATCCCGATCTTTCAAAGATAATAATAATAATAATAACAACAACAACAACTATTATTATTATTATTATTATTATTATTATTATTATTATTATTATTATTATTATTATTATTATTATTATGATTGACAAAGGATTCCCATATACTACTATATCAAGATATAAATCAAATTGAAAATGCCTAAGCTAAATTACTAGTATAAGGGCAAAAAGAAAGAAAGAATGAGGCTATAGGCTATAGCCTATAGGGGTGAGTGAATAATGTATAGGTTGGCCTAATACCCTAATGCAATAACGTTCTCCTACTTCTATTTCTTCATTTTCCCTTTTAATCTCTAATCTTATCCCACCTCACGTTTGCTGCTTCAATTAATAAATTAATTACTTGCACTACTTGGGTGTTTTTAATTTCACATGGTTTCAAAGTTAGGCAAAATATCTGATGGAATTCCTGTCCAGGTGTATCGTGTATGTGTAATGTATATTATGCATTAATTCTTAATAGGTGAGCTGTGACAACCACCACCCCACCTATATTTACCCATCCATGCTACTTCTTACTTATCACAACATTCATTTCTTTTTTCACTCTTTCGAAAATAATAGTAATCTGTAATTATCAATTCCAACACAGTCCCCAGTTAATTTTTAACTCTTTTAAAATTTAAAGAAGATATTTTCACCAAAAAAAAAATTAAAGATATAAACCCCTGCCACACATAAAATTATGCACGACTTTTTCCATTCTATTCATTCTTTAAAAAGATTTGATGTTGTATAATACTAATATGGTGGTGTTCACCAAGGTCCAAGAAATGCAATGCCCCACATTGTTTTTGCCAAAGGGCAAAGGGATGCTGCCTAGATTTGTCCTAGATTTGGAGTAGATAAATTCTTGTCATCCCTTCACTTGGATATTATTCCTCCATTTAAATAAATATAAACACCCAACCCCCACCCCCACCCCACCCTTGACCCTTCTTGAAGTTGAAGACCCCCCATTTTGTTTTCATCTTTTCCTTGTCATTTCTCAAACAAGTCAAAATAAAAAAGGGTTAAAAATACTAAATTAAGCTAGAATGGTGACGATTGAATGCATTGTATTTAGTGATTAGTGACCACACATAATAAGGAGTATTTAAAGGAGTAAATCCGGACAGGTTAGCTACCCCAACCCAACCCAACCCTCCTCCTGGATCGGTTTCTTGTTCAGGGCGTTGTATCTCCCAACAATCTAAGCAATTGTCGGCTGCCTTGTCTGCTAAGTGTCCCTTTTACCTCCATTTCCTTGGTTTACTCCGCCATTTTATGCTCATTATAATAAACTTACTTATCTTTCAGGTGATTGTAACATCTTTGTTGCTTTTACAAGTCATAAAAATTCAATCTTTTTCCCCATTTTCCTTTTTCCTTTTTTAAAGTCACTATTATGTGTGTTGTAGAACTTCCTTCTTAAATGCTTCTGCTAGTCTGAGTTTCTCTGTTTCAGTGGTTGTCCAACTTTTTTGCTATTTGGGCATTTCTTATAGTTCAACACCCTTCACCAAACTATCCTCTTTTGAAGTGTAATTACTTTTATCAAATTCCCAAAATGCTGTTCTTCTTGGTTTCTTTCCTCTCTTTTATCCTCCTTTCCAAGTCCCTATTGTTTCCCAAGCGACACCCCAATTCAAAAACTCATTCAAGAATGTGGGATTTTTGGAAGGCATTGCAGAGATTTTTCACTTTTCTGAGCAATAAAAGGAGGGGTTTTTTCATCAGTGTTTTCAAGACCCCAAAATCATCAACATCAATTTTGAGTGCAAGAACATTAGGAGGGGTTGAGGATGAGGTTAATAAGGAGGCAAGGATGGGAGAAAAGGGGTTAGGGCTTCCATTGCTGGATCTGCCTGATTTGGCCCTAGATTGCATTCTTGAGAAGCTTTTGCCTGCAGAGCTGTGCAGCATGTCAGCAGTGTGCACTTCACTGAGGGAAAGATGCTCAAGTGACCACTTATGGGAGTCCTACTTGAGGCAGAAATGGGGTAGAATCATTGGTGATGTTGCCTTGAAAGAATGGCAATCCCAAATCCCTCCCAAATTCTTACATTCCAGAGCAAGAAAACACAATTTTCTTCTTTCGGCCCTGCTGGACTTGTTTGGCCACAAATCAAACATAGAAAATGACCCACAATGCTGCCCACCTCTAAACACAGCCAAGTCTTGCTATTTGGCCCTTGAGTCTGGAAAATTTTGGTTCCCAGCACAGGTGTTCAACAGGGAGGTATGTTCTTAAAAAAAGTTTTCAAATTTATAAGTTTTACATTTGGTCATTGTTTAATCATAAGCCCTTAATGTAAAATGTGGAGAATAAATGATGAAACATTGAAATTGGCAGAATGGGCATGTTGGATTTATGCTATCATGTTATGATGCAAGGCTGAGCTATGATTCCACAAGAGACAATTTCGTTGCTAGGTATGGATGACTAGTTCAAGTGTTGAAGTGCATTTTGAATCATGGTTTTGTTTTCTGGTGTTTTTGGAGGCCCCTTTGGTTTCAAAATTCGATTTTTTCTTAGGTATCCGGCACAGGGGAGGAGTGTGATAGAGCAAGGCATAATCTGGAGTCGAATAAGGGCACCTAGTTTGGACACTCCGGCGAACATTCTTCATGTTTCCAAGTGCTTGGATGAGCTTAAACCCGACGACCATATCGAAATTCAGTGGAGGAAAAACAAGGAGTTCCCTTATGGTATGTTTGTTTTCTTTGCCTTCATTGAAATGAAAATTGCAGCTTTCTTGCTAATGTTCCTTATAACTCAAATGTTCCAAGTAGTACTGTTTAATGTTTATGTTGTTTTCCGGGTTGAGAATTGAGCAGTCCGGTTATGGTACAGAGAGATTAGGGCAGTGAGATTCTTTAATAGATTAAAAATGATATATACTGTACAAAACCATGTCTGGACATCACCTTCATAAACATTACAAAATCAGTCGGGGCATCACATAATTACCTTGTCGCCACAAAAACACTTTGTTTGCATATGCAGCGTCTGCACACTAAAAACTCCGAGAATTGAGATCATGGGTCACGAGTAGCTTAATAATGAGGCAACCAAAATATATTTAAAGATGTAAAGTTTATTGCCAAATTGGGTTTAGGGTCCAACAGTATTGTTTAAGTGGGCCTAATCCTTTCCCACTTCCAATTTTGACACCCTCATTGAAATTAGAAGTTTTAATAAGTGACTAATTTTATTTTATTTTATTTTTCTTTAACTGGTAATGCGTGGCACTAGGCCTTCTCTAGATGGAGGGTATTTGAATCTCCAAACTTAGATTTTGTAAGTTAAAAGCATGTCCACAGGAGAGATTAATTTTTCATAAGATTATATAAAAAAACCTTAATATATGTTGAGAACCCACATCGATGAAGTTATATATGGACTTTTTCGTGGTTTATATGGGCATGAGCCATTCTAGTTACCGTTAATTTGTTTTGAGTTATATTTCCTCCGTTTTTTATTTCTTGCGGCATTTGGTTTGTTATTACTATTCACACACATACTTTGACTTAAAGTTTTATCATAGTTATACAAATTAAAATATAGAACTTGTTAAATTCGTCTCGTCTTGTAGTTTTTAAATATATAACTTTTAGTATTTTTACTTGTACTGAACTTTAATAACTTTAAAATGTGGATTGAATTGCGTGCGTTGTGGGTCCGTAGCAATAAATAAAAAATGGAGGAAGGACATATGTAATAATCTTGAAGGCAAAGTAGATCCATGCCAGCTAGACGTAGTCTTGAGTCTTGAGTCTTGACACACCTACCGGCTACCGTACTATTTTCTGTTTTTCTATTATTCTTATATTTTTATTATTATGTAGTAATATCTATAGGAGACATTAATGTGATGTATTGAAAAAGACTTGTTTTGGGGGTCCTGAGAAACAAGAGGGTGGGAATGGGAAGTAGACGAACAGAAATAGTACTAGTGTAATAGTGTGCAGCAAATATGAGGAAAATTTGTAGCCTCATAAGTTAAGAGGGGAAGGGAAGGGGAGTGTGGGTCTTTGTTTGTTTTTTTTTTTTTTTATTGGTGGGGAGAAGCATACCAACTGTCCTAATTTAATGCTGTAATATGATATGATTCACAGGTTGGTGGTATGGGGTTGTTGCTCATCTTCAATCCTGTGGTGGAAATCAATTCAATTGCCTCTGCCAATTCAATGGTACACTACACTCTACCCCCACCCCACCCTCACTCCCCTCTTTACTACTCTATTGACTCATTAAATTGTTCCATAATCTCTCTTTCACGTGCATTGCTTTCCCAACCAAAACCAAGTTTTTGATTCCCTTCTTGTTGAGAATTTTGAGATTTGGAAAGAGGTAGGCAAGTGGTAAATGGGTTGTTGATTATCCAACCAAACCTTAATTGAATATGAAAAATATCTTACAAATTTAATCAACTATGTTTAAAATATAGTAGTACATATGAAGTGTACAGTACACCACATGAGTATGACTTATAGGTGATGGCCTAGTGATAATCATGTCCGGCCGTGTTGAACTGCGAGTTGCTTAATTTGCTAAAGCCTAAAGCAGTCTTAGCAAATTAAACAATGTACTGTTCGACAGTGTTGGACAACCAATGTCCGAAAGGGTATATCCTTTGCAATTTCGCAAATTTTGAAATGGGCATCTGTATTTTTGTTTTATGTTGAGCAAAGATTTAATTTTTTTTTTTGTATGTTGTATTGTGCGGGGTTTTGATCAGATACGATAGTGTTGGAGTTCAAGCAGTATTGTGTAGGATCGCGATGGCGGAGGGTGAGGGTGAGCAGGAAGGATCATGAGGAGGTGGGAGACGAGACGGGCGGGTTCTACGGAGGAATCAGGAAGCTGTGCAGGAAACAAGAAATAGATGAATGGAAGCATTTCTGGCCAAACTGTACACTGGAATGACTGACTGGTTGAGATGCATTTGGCTTCAACTTGTAAACAATAGCAAATCAGGAATCTGAGCTAGACTAGGCTTTGCTTTTCTTTGTTTTTGTTTTGATTTGTTTTTCTTTTTTTATTCGGCATGGTTATGATGCTGATTTTTTTTTTTCTTTTTAATAATAATAAGGCCCTGTTCTCTAGAATTTAAATAAGCTGTTCTGATCTGAATTTTATAAGATCTGGTCTGATGTAATCTGAATTTGTCTGGTCTGATCTGATTCAATCCGGTCAATCTAATCTGATCTGAATTGGTCTAGTTTGGTCTGATCTTATCGTATTTTATTTTATCTATATATTTTTATTCCAATAATAATAATAATAATAATAATAATAATAATAATAATAATTAAATATAATAATGATAATAATTAATTACTAATAGTTAATTAATTATTTTCATTTCTTTTTCAAAGTATATCTCAATTATTATTATTATTTTTTATGTTATTCGTTAAGGGAATAAAGTGGCGGATGGCATGGCTAAGCATGGTACTTTAATGGAACAGTTCTACACCACTAGGGTTTTTCCTCCTGATTATTTGCTTGGGACTTGGTGGTGGATGCTTCCGGCGTGTGGTTCCCCGAGCCTTAGTTTTGCTTGTTTTCCTGTTTCATTGCCTTTTATTTTTGTTTTTTGGTTTCTTTTTCTTTCCTGCCTTCGGCTCTCTCAAAAAAAAAAAAAAAACTAAAAATTGTTTTAAAAGATTTATTTGTAGGGGATGATGACTAGTTCAAGCGGCCAAGTTCATGACTTCCAACCTTAGAGTTGGGTTTGATTCCCCATTCGGCCCCATATTTCTTCCCTTTTAATTGTGTGGCATGCGCTCCCACCACCCTTTATCTGGTTTCGGCTCCTAAAAAAAAGACTTATTTGTAATACATAATATTATTTTTTCTAGTTATTAAATTCAATTTACATGTGTTAACCAACCTAAATGGGATGCCAAGACTCAATATTTTTAATAATCACTTTTTTTTGTGAAAGGAAAAAATATACTCCCTCTATCCCACTTGAAATGTTCCATTTCATTTATGCATACAATCCAATGCACTTTTTAAATCGTTAATATCTCAAAATATATACAACTAAAAATTATATAAAATATATATTTTAGAACTATACGATTAGACGAATCTAACAAGACCAACACTCGATTATTTTTTTCAAATATATAATGACAATAATAATCAATGTTCAACAATGAACTGTGTCAAAAAGTCAAATGCGACAATTCAAGTGGGATGGAGGGAGTATAAAACAACATATTCCATGAGTCATATAAAAAGTATTCATCATTAACAAATTACTGTAAGTATATATTGTTTTTTTTTTCAAGATTCAAACATTTTGTATTTTTACATTTTTAAATAAATACTTCCTCCATTTTTTTTGTTAGCTACGTTTGACAAATTGCCATTATTCACTCATATACTTTGGCTTAAATTTTTATCATGGTTATATAAGTTAAAATATAACCAAATGAGATCTTGTTAGATTCGTCTCGTCTTGTAGTTTTTAAATATCGAACTTTTAGAATTTTTACTTGTACCGAATTTGAGTTATTTAATAGTTTAAAATGTGAATTGGACTACGTGTTGGGTGGGTCTATAGCAATCTTTAAAAAAACAGAGGAAGTATCATGTTATCATAATTAATAATTTATGTATTATTTATTATAAAATATTTTATTGATCTCCGCACACATTAATATAAAAAAATATAATATTAAAAAATTATATTAATAAAATATATTAAGAACGTGATTCGTATATTTAAATAATATTTGAATTGCTATATTCTTTGTTTTTTTTAAAAAAATATTATATTATAATTATATAATTTTATTATAATGATCTGATCTGGTCTGGTCTGATATGTCTGTTTTTGAACTGATTTGATTTTAATAAAAATAAGTAATAAGTCCTGAAAATAAGTACTCCCTCCGTTATTTTTAAGGTTATGTTTTAACTTTTTTACTGTTTATTGTAGCACTTTGACTTCTATTTTTGTTATAGTTATAGAAGACAAAATATAGTCAAGTGAGATCTTGTTGGATTCGTCTCGTCTTGTAGTTTGTAAATATCAAATTTTTAGAATTTTTACTTATACCGAATTTGAGTTATTAATCGTTGAAAATGTGCATTGACATACATGCAAATAAGAAGTGTAACCTTTAAAAAAAACGGAGGAAGTATTAGAGAACGGGGTTAAGTTACGGTGTTGATTGGTAAGCCCGAGAGTTGTTTGGGTAAACTAGGGTTAATTCCCTCTACCACTAAGTTTACAATTCTTAGCCCTTTCCAAAAAAAATTACCTTTGAGTTTGCCTGCAATGTAGTTTGATCTTTGTGTTGAATCCCATTAATCACTTAAGTTAAACCTTAAAACAACTTAATTTAGATGCTAAACCATTTAAATTAGATAAATTAATTTAAAATTCATTACCCCTTCACCTCCGGGGGAGAATTGGGTGAGATTGCGATAAAAACTCCAGCAATTTTGGTGAGTCTCCAGCGAATACTCCGGTGAAGGGTACCACACCATTGGTAATATATGTACCATACAATTATTGTAAGCTTACCAAATCATTAATCATAGGATACTACACCTTAACTAAGGTGTACCAGACCGGCATTGCATGCTTTAGAAGGGACCACACAGTTCCCATGGACCGTGCAAATAAGACCGTGATAGTAATAAAACTCTAGTACCACACCTCAAGTAACCTAGTATCACACCTTTAGACGCCGAAAACAACCGGCATTTCACGGTCCTAGAGTGTACCACACGGTCGGCGGTCCATATGGACCGTGTCACTACAAATGTGAGAGAATAAAAAACCTCTAGCAACAAAGTATCATAAGTCAAGTAATGGAGTACCACAACTTTAGTAAAGGCGTACAACACCAATAGTGTAAGGTGTACCGCACCTTTAAATGGAGGCGACAACTACCTTATTTGCACATTTTGGAATGTACCATACGGTTCCCATGGTCCGTGCCACTAAAACCACGATACAATACCAAACCTGAAACCTCTAACAATAGAGTATCTCACCTCAAGTATCAAAGTACCACAAATCTAGTATGTGTGGCACACTTTTAGTAATACGTGTGTCACACCAATATTATTCGGTGTAGCTGCAAGAACAATCATCGGAGCCGTCATCATCTCCGGTGGTACTCTACGAGGGAGGGGGTTTATTACTTAGTAGGTTAATTAAGTATTTTAATTAAATTAAAGCAAACAATAATTTTCTTGGGTTAGGTGGTTGGCTCAAACATTTAGGCCGGGAACTCTAAATGCCCCATTAGTTTTAATTGTGTATTAGTGTAAAAAAAAAAGAAAAAAAATGTTGTGCCCACCAATGCTTACGGCTAATTTCCGTCAAATTCGATGTCGTATTCAGTTATATTCGAACTCGAATCCAAATTCTGGCAGACATAGGATCGGATATAGAATTTGAAATATCTATCCATATCTAAAGAAATTTGAATATCGTCCGGATATTTATATATAAAAATAAATTACTTATATATTAAAAAACTATTATATCCATTAATCATACACATTACCTTTATTTCATGGCTCTACTCTAAAAGATGTAATTTAACTAAAAAAAAAAAAAATTACCCCCGTCATCTCCATCCTCTGTCCCTCCCCGCCGCTCACCGCCGGCTGCCCTCGGTGTAAGCCTCCAACCCCCTCCATTTCTCTTTGTGAGGACGACGAATTTCGATTTCATGTATAATGTTGCAAAGTTTCTTTTGCTATTTTGTTAATGTTATTTAAATTGAGCTAATTTATTTATTAAATATTCATTAAAAAATTAGTACTCCCCCCGTCCCATTTAACTTGCGTTGTTTCACTTTTGCACATAATCACTGTATTGTATTAGGGTGTATTGTATTATTTAATGCTGGTGTATAGTATTATGTTGTATTATATTAATATTGTATTAAATTAATGTCAGTTATACAGTGTTTGGTAGTGTACTATATTATAATTATACAATATTTTTGTATTGATGTTGTATAGATTTTAATTTATTACTTTTCTATTAAAATTATTTTCTATTAAAAATAATTTCTTAAATTTAATATTTTAAATATAATAAATATATAAATAATATATGTGGATGTAGTATTGTGTGATTTATTATTTTTTAAGTAATTAAATAAACAATTTCATGTAGATATATGCTTAATAAATAATAAATATAATAAAATATTAGAATAATTATTTTAATACTATAATATTTAATTTATAAAAAATAAAAATAATTATATTTTAATATTATAATATTAAGATATTTAATAATATTATTAAATTTATTATTTTAATATTATAATATTTATAATAAATTAATTTATCTATTATAAAGATTTTTGTGTGATTAATTTATCAATCTCATCTATTTAGAGAATGACGGATGTTAGCATGCTCTCTGTGGAAACTGCCAATCGACCGCCGGACCCGTTTGTGTTTTCCGGCAAACTTAAACCGTCCTTCAGGGACATGGTTATGGAAGGGAAAGATGCGGTGCCGGCTCCTCTCATGGAAGAGGCGGATAAGGAGAATATGGTGGTCTTGGACTTCATTGGCGGTGATCGACTTAAGCCGAGAATCACCATTGATCCGAGAATCATGGCTCGTATGTGTAAACCGTGGGAGGATGCGCTTATTATTTCTGTCTTGGGAAAAAAGGTGGGCTATGTAGCGTTGAAGGAGCGCCTGGAGAGGCAATGGAAAATGAAGGGCCGCTTCGTGCTCCGGGAGTTGGATGCAGGATACTTCTTGGTGAAGTTTAATCACCTTGCGGATCGTACAAGGGTTTTGAACAATGGGCCGTGGATGGTGTTTGATAGCTACTTGTTGTTAGCGCCGTGGCGGCCTGATTTTGTTGCAGCCGAAAACACTCCAAGGAAAACGGTCGTTTGGGCCCGCTTCCCAGGGCTGTGTATTGAGTACTTTGATGAGTTCTTTGTCACGAAGATGGCGGCAGCGCTTGGAAGGCCAGTGCGGGTGGATGATATGACTAAGGAGGTGGATAGATCAAAATATGCTCGTGTTTGTGTTGAAGTTGATTTGAGTCTCCCTTTAGTTTCAAGTATTCTAATTGGTGATCAATGGCACAAGGTGGCGTATGAAGGATTGCATCTCCTATGTACGTCATGTAAAAAATATGGGCATCAAAGTGTGCACTGCCCCGATCGGCAGGCTGGGACAGCAGCTGGGGAAAAAGTGACTGTGTCGATACAGCCTCCGAATGATGAGCATAGGGAGCCTCCGTTGACAGGTCCGGCGGTAGTAGAGGTGGAGAAAACGGTTTCTGTGGAGAACCAGGCTACTGGTCGTGGGAAGGAGGTGGTTAGTGATTTCACCACGGATCACGGTGTGGGAACTTCCACGATCCCGACTCAACCATCAGGAGATGAGTGGGTGAAAGTTGTTAGGAAGCGGTCCAATTTGACTTCAAAGCCTCCGGGCCGAACAAAAGAGAACCAGGGGACTCTTCTTAATGGGCCTCCTATTATTTTACGTAGGGCCCAAGTGAGAGAGAAGGGGAAAGATGTGGCTATTCCTAGACAGGCCCATGAGGGGAGGGTGCCGGCAAACCCGATGAGCTCCGTTCAATCCAAAGATGAAAGAGCTTCCAATTCCAAGCGTGCACGCTCATCTCCATCGAATGGGGATGGCTCTTCTCAAGCGTTGTCTGGCCGGGTTTCCGTCCAGGTTCCCCAGTCGTCGGCTACTCCAGAAGAGGAACCACCTGATGCTGATGCTGGGGCTCAAATGCAGCACTAGGTGTTGTTTGGATTTTCAAATAAGGTTAGTTGTTTATGGATTTCAATCAATTCAAAATATTTTCTTGGAATGTTGGAGGGATTCTCGGTCCTCAGACTAGGGGAATCCTGGTAGATCATGTGCGCAATCTGTGGCCGGATTTGTTGATTATTTTGGAGCCCCAGTCCAAATTTGTTAAGTCCCAGGTTTTCTTCCTTCAATTGGGGTTTGAACCTGTGTGTGTTCAGGAGACAATTGGGAAATCTGGAGGGGTTTGGATTCTTCAGAGAACCAGTATTACTTGTTAGGTGGTGGTATTTGAATGCTTGGATAGATTGATAACAGTTAAGTTAACTCGAGGCAATATGGTTTGGTTTGCCTCTGCCATATATGCCTCGCCGCGTTACTTGGAACGCCGGTCCACTTGGCAACATATTCATTCATTATCCGAGCGGATACAAGAAGCTTGGGTGGTGGTTGGAGACTGGAACCAGATATTGGGCGCAGATGAAGTTAGGGGTGGACTACATAATCCGACACGGGCAGCTGAGTTGGGGGATGTTATTCAGGATTGTGGGTTGATGACTGTGAACACTCAAGGGGGAACCTTCACTTGGTCTCGCCCCCTGGGTAATTCGGAACACATATATAAACGGCTTGATCGGGCAGTGTGTAATCTACAATGGTTATCTCAGTTCCCTTTAGGCTTTGTCCGTGTTCTGCCGCTAATGGGCTCAGACCATTGCCCGCTTATATTATATTGTCGAAAAGAAGTCCAGCATCATCATCCTCCCTCGAGACGATGGGAAGCGTCTTGGATGTTGATGGACAATTACAATATGGTGGTCAATTCTGCCTGGCAGGAGACAGGGGCTTCTATTACTCAGAATCTGGAAAATGTCCTTAAAGCCTCCTTGGAGTTCAAGAAGGCTAAGGGAAGTAATTTCAAATGGCGAAAGGTGAAGATTATGAAGAGATTAGAAGGGATAACTCGGGTTCTTGAACATACAGATTCTGTGAGACTCTTGTTACTGGAGAAAGAGCTGAAAGCGGAATATAACTCAATTTTGGCGCAAGAGGAGGTATTTTGGTTTCAGCGATCACGAGAGAAATGTGTGCGATGTGGGGATAGGAACACGACATACTTCCATGCTCGTACGAAGTGCAAACGGCATAGGGAGCGGATACATGGGATGTTCCTTGACAATGGCGATTGGTGTGAGGATGATACTGCCTTAAGGGATCATGCGAGATCTCATTCGCAGAGACTATATGCTTCTCCTACAGCTCAGTCCGCGCCCTGTTACAATGAGGATGATTATGAAGTGCCTGCTCCGCCCTTGCCGGTAGTAACACAGATTGATCATCCTAGTTTGAGTCAGGAAGTCTCGGAAGAAGAGGTGAGTAAGGTGGTGAAAGAAATGAAGGGGTTATCGGCCCCTGGGCCGGATGGATTCCCGGCTCTGTTCTATAAGCAATATTGGGATAGGGTTGGAAATTCAGTGGTGTCATTTGTAAGACAAGCGTTCCAGAATAAGAAGGTGCCTCATGAGAGCACTCGGGCGTTTATTTGTTTGATTCCAAAGGTGACGGCTCCCACTATGTTCTCCCAGTTCCGCCCGATTACCTTATCTAATGTTATTTACAAAATTCTTACAAAGGTAATTGTGAATAGAATTAGACCCTTCCTACAGCAGTGCATATCTACTCAACAATCCGCATTTCTTCCGGGGCGAGGGACTGTAGATAATGGGATGACACTTCAGGAAATGCTTGGATCTATTTCGGGATCACAAGTTAGGTCAAGGGCTGTAATTTTGAAAGTGGATATTGCGAAGGCGTATGACAGTGTTTTGTGGGGATTTCTGGAAGAATGTTTAAATGAGACTGGATTTCCTCCTCAGCTAGTTGAGCTCATTATGCACTGTGTGCGATCACCCTCGTATTCATTATTATGGAATGGTCAGGCACTTGAAGCGTTCCAGCCTGGGAAAGGATTACGTCAAGGAGACCCCATGTCGCCTTACCTGTTCTTACCGGTGATGGAGAAATTATCCGGCATGATTTCTGTAGCGGTTCAACAAGGAAAATGGAGGCCGTTTCAGTTCCCAGGATCTGATATTGGTATCTATCATCTGAGCTTCGCAGACGACCTAATTTTATGCTCTAAAATGGATCGTCTGAGTGTTGAGTACATGGCAAGGATCCTGGATAAATTTGGAACTCTTTCTGGGCTGAGGATCAATCCACAAAAATCATCTATGTATTTCTCCTCGGCAGTGCCACTGGAAGACAGGAATTGGGTCAGTGCTCGGCTTCATATCCCGCAAGTGGAGAGGTTTGGTACTTACCTCGGTTTTCCTATGCTTATGGGTCGACGGAGGATTCGGGATTTTGACTTCTTAATCCAAAAAATCGATGGCAGATTAGAGGGGTGGGCAGCCAAGCTCCTGAACAAAGCACGTCGATACACATTATGTCGGTCAGTTTTGGCGAGTATTCCAACATATTTCATGCAAATCCATTGGCTCCCGGAGGGTGTTTGTAAGACCATTGATCAGAAGATAAATAGATTTTTGTGGAAGGGCAGCCAAGAAAAGGGTCTTCACTTGGTAAGTTGGGAGAAAAGCTCTATGCCTCGTTCTCGAAGAGGGTTGGGTCTTCGGAGGACTCGATTAATGAATATAGCAATGTTGGGGAAACTTCTTTGGGGGCTGATTCACTCCCCAGAGAAGCTTTGGGTAAAGATGGCGGGTGGGAGTCAGCAGCCTAGAAATTCGCTGGTGACAATCCCCCAACGGCCCCGCTCCCCCTTATGGCGCCTTCTTCAGAAAGTGATTCCATATCTCCAGGATGGATTCCAGTTTCGTGTTGGTAATGGTGATGCTTCCCTCTGGTTTTCTCAGTGGTGGGAGAACAAGCAGTTGGGGCCCCGGATCCCTTACGTTGCCATTCAAGATATACATTTACAGGTGAAAGATGTTATACATAATGGAAAATGGAATTGGTCTCATGTTTACACGCCAATGCCACAACATTTGCTGAATTCCATTTGCTCGTCTCCTCCACCACCTCTGCATCAGGCGGCCAGAGATATTTGGATATGGAAAGGAACGGCGTCCGGCCGTTACACCGTGAAGACAGCCTATTCTTTCCTTGCAAATGACAATCCGGTCAGCAGTGGATGGAGTTGGCTATGGCGACCTGACATTCCTGAAAAGGTTTGTTTTCTCTTGTGGTTGATCAGTCACAACTCCCTTCCGACCAATTCCCTTCGGTTTCATAGAGGTGTAGCTGCATCTCCGCTTTGTATGCTGTGTGGAGTTAGCCCGGAGACTTGGGCTCATGCTTTATTTTATTGTCCATGGGCGACGTATGTGTGGAACTCGATGCATATTTCCCCTCCACAGGACTGTGATGCGATGCCTAGAGAAGCAATAAGGGGCTGTTTGCAAGGGATGGTCACAGTATTTGGCACCATGTTTCTGGCTACACTCTGGACTGTTTGGATGGAAAGGAATGCTAGAGTGTTTCGGGATAAGCATCAATCTCGATGGCAGCTTCAAAGAGAGATCGGCCTTCTCCATTTGGAATTGCTCAAGGCAGCCAGCCTAGATACGGAAGGGAGGGCATCTGTGCGACTGGTGCAATGGCACACGCAGAATGGGTTTGAGCGGGTTTTGCACGTTGATGGAAGCTCGTTGGGAAATCCTGGTCGTGCTGGCTTCGGTTTTGTGGTGAGGTCGGATGATGGGCAGTGGAGGGGAGGTGGATGCGGCTTCCTTGGACACAAGCCTATTTTGTATGCAGAGGTGGCAGCCCTTGCGGTAGGTCTATTTTTTGTAAGAAATATGGGGTGACGCGCATCTGTTGTTATTCGGGCTCTAAAACGGCAGTACAACTACTGAGGCAGCCAAAGGATCCTCTACATCCCCTCTATGCTCTTCTCTGTCAGGTGGAGGAGATCAAAGGAGCATTTGAGGAATGTGTCATCCGGCATGTGCTAAGGGAAGGCAACAATGTTGCTGATCGGTTACCGAAGCATGGAGCGTCGATTGAAGACTTCTTCACCACCTGGGCGTTCCCTCCGGACTTCACTCTTGGGGATTTAGCGGCGGATGCGTCCGGCGTGTGGTTCCCCAGAGCATAGTACTAGTTAGATTTTCTGTTGATTTTTCTTTTTGCTTTTGTTTTGCTACTTGTTTCCTGGCTTCGGCTACGCCAAAAAAAAATAAAAATTATAAACAACAAAACAAACCCCTCATTAAAATAAACCCACTTCTCCACCATATATTAAGTTATACACTTAATCTCTCAGTAAAATAATACTTATGCAACTCTAAAACTTGCCAAACACCATCTAGCATTATTTTTATACATAATAATAGTACTATGCAGCCTAATACATAGTACTACCAAATATGCCCTTAATCCACATAAATCAGTTCAAGCCCAATATGGCATAGGGGTGGGCACGGTTCGGTTAACATGAATTTTTCAGGTATTTGTATTTGTATTTGAACCGGACAAATACTTCATTTCAGTATTTGTATTTGTAACCGGAGTCCTCGGTTAACCGGGGATTCTGTTTCGATTCGATTCAGCGGTTAAGCGATTCGGTTCGAATATTTTTTCCGGCCCTCTAAAAATGTATAAAAGTTTTCATTTCTTAATTTTTAAGTTTCGTAGATTTTATTTTTGAGGTTATTACACTATAGAAAAAAATATATAACTATGTAATCCAATGCTTATTTTTAGTGATATCAAAATATGTTAGTATAAGTAATAAATTTTAGTGTAGTGGTATATTTTAATAATGGGGTATTCTTGAACACAAAAAAATCAATATAGGCTCATTATGGTGATATATTTTGATAATTAAATAATTAAATGCCTATAATATATACAATATATATAACTTTTAAAATAAAATAAATACATTCGGTTCGGTTCGGTTACTCGGGAAAAAAAATTAAAGTATTTATTTGTATTTGTATTTGAACCGGACGAATACTGAAATTTGATATTTGTATTTGCTCCGGGGTCCTCGGTTAACCGGAAATTCAGTTCAATTTCGGTTCGACTCAGCGGTTCAACGAGTCAGTTCGAATATTTTACCCACCCCTAAGATTACGGCAATTACCATTCTATCCTACCCGGTACCCACTATTTCACCTTACCCACACTTAACCCTACCCAATGAACCGACCCGGTCACCGTCCCCTTCCAATTCCGTTTTCCGTGGCGGCGTCCTTCACTCCTCACGCAGACGCATTCAGGCTCACGCTCACCGCTCCAGCCTCCGCTAGTCCGCCTCGCCGTCTTCGCCTGTATTGCTCCTCCGTCGTCCCCAATTCCCATTCTCCTGCCTCACCGTCGCCATCGCAACTTCCGCCGGTCCGCCGTCGTAGTCGCCGATGTCGCCCGCCGCTCGTTCCGGTGGATCGCTCCGCCTCCCCCTCTCCCGGTAGCTAAGGTATAACTCTTATATTTCTATATTTCGACTCCCACTGATTTTGCTTCACTAAGATTTTGCTACCATTGTGCAATTTGTGCTTACTGATTTTGCTTCAATTTGTGCTTCTTGATATTTTGCTTCACAGTTGGGTCAATTTATGGCTTCACGGATTTTGCTTCCATTTGTGGTTCGGTGTTGCTTCACTGTTTTGTCACTGGTTTTCTGTAATTTGGTCATTTGTTTGATTTTGCCCAATTTATGACTTCTTTGCTTCATGTTTGGTATGATTTACTCATAGGTTGTGAATTTGTAGTAGTAGTTAGAATTAAGTGAGTTTGGAAACAAATTGATATGGGAGAAAATTGTGTAACAATACTGGTTAGTTTGTTCTAATGTGAATGCTTGTGTTATTTGTGCGTTGGAAATACAAGTGTTTATCAGTGTTACAAATGAAGCTATAATCTATGGCTTTGAGAAAATGAAGATTCGTAGGGAACAAATGTAATCTATTTAAAAAAAATATTACTTTCATTTTATTAATTTTATTGTTCTTTTGTAATGTTTTATTTAATTATAATGACATTCAATATCCATCTATCCAGATGTTAGACTACCCGAGACGTAGACGGTAGACTTCACACTGACGTAGATGTTAAATTTCTTGATCCGCCACTGAGACAAGAATGAGGGCATTCCCCATCAACCGAGGTAAAGCTTTACAAAAATGGTTTCTTTTTATTCTTTTTATAGGATATTTGAAAACAATGAAACTAGAATATGATAGTTGATCATTTCTCAGATTTTTTCCTGCTTCAATATATTTTATTTTATTTATTTCTAAATGAGCATCAGAGGCATAATTCATAGTTACATGTGTAAATGATATGTCTAGATAATTTTTATTATGCTACTTTGTTCTAAGTTTTTTTTCTTCTTTCTTTGTGTGAGATATTTTGGTTCCATGTGTTCCTGCAGGGATAAAATTGCAGCTTCAACAAAAGTTTTACCTGTATAGCTTTTGTAAGAGGTTTTCATTTGCTAGCAATGAACTTTCTGAGGTGGCTTATATTGAAAATGAAGGGCCCTTCAAAGAAGGACAGTGGACAATCTCTCACAGTGATGTTGGAGATGGCCAAAATTTGAGAAAACACGAAGTTGTTAAACGAGATGTGGAGCATGTTTGTCAAATTCTGAATAGTGGTCCTTGGGGGCCTTCATTAGAGAAAGCTCTAATTTCGTGTGGCCCTAAACCTAATGCGGCTGTGGTCATAGGTGTGTTGAGGAGGTTGAAGGATGTTAATTTAGGTATCAATTACTTTAGGTGGGTTGAGATGGTTACTGAACAAGTGAACTATCCTGAAACTTATGATTCACTTCTTCTTTTAATGGCCAGGTGTAAGAAATTTGATCAATTTGGACATGTTTTTGAGGAAATGAGCCTTGCTGGATTTAGCCCTTCTTTTGAAACGAGCGTTGACTTAGTGTCCATCTGTGTGAAGGGGCAAAGATTGAGAGAGGCATTTGAGCTTATTCAAACAATGAGAAAGTTCAAATTCCGTCCAGCATTTTCAGCCTACACAACTCTCATTGGTGCACTGGCTGCTGTTCATAAGTCTGATTACCCTGATCTAATGCTTGCCCTCTTTCACCAGATTCAGGATTTAGGGTATGAAGTCAGTGTCCATCTGTTTACAACTTTAATTCGTGGATTTTCTAGAGATGGCAGAGTTGATGCTGCCCTATCCTTGTTAGATGAGATGAAGAGCAATTCATTTACTGCAGACATAGTTTTCTTTAATGTGTGCATTGACTGCTTTGGTAAGGTTGGAAAGGTGGATATGGCTTGGAAATTCTTTCATGAGATAAAAGTTAATGGTATGATGCCAGATGATGTATCATATACCAGCATGATAGCAGTTCTCTGCAGAGCTCATAGACTCGATGAAGCTATTGAGTTGTTTGAACAGATGGAGCAGAACAGGGCAGTTCCGTGTGCATATGCTTATAATACCATGATCATGGGTTATGGATCTGCTGGAAGGTTTGATGAGGCATATGGTTTGTTGGAGAAACAAAGGTTGAAGGGGTCCATACCAAGTGTGATAGCGTACAATAGCTTACTTACATGCCTTGGAAAGAAAGGAAAAATAGATGAGGCCTTAGACATTTTTAACAAGATGAAGAAAGATGCCATGCCTAACCTCTCGACGTACAATATTCTCATAGACATGCTTTGTAGGTCAGGGAAAATTGATGCCGCTTTAGAAATACAAAATGACATGAAGACAGCTGGCTTAGTTCCGAACATAACAACTGTTAACATTATGGTTGACCGATTATGTAAAGCTAACAAGGTGGATGAGGCTTATTCCATCTTTCAGGGCTTGGATTATAAAATCTGTGCCCCCAATAGATATACATTCTGTTCATTGATAGATGGATTGGGTAGGCATGGAAGAGTTAATGAGGCTTATAGATTGTATGAGCAGATGTTGGAGTCTGATGAGACACCAGATGCAATTGTCTATACATCCCTTATCAGGAACTTTTTTAAATCTGGAAGAAATGATGATGGTCATAAGGTTTATAAGGAAATGATCCGCAAAGGTGTCACTGCAGACCTTACACTCCTGAACACATATATGGATTGTGTTTTCAAAGCAGGTGACACTGAGAAAGGCAGAGCTTTGTTCGAGGAGATTAAGACTAAGTTTACTCCTGATGCACGGAGCTATTCAATTCTTATTCATGGCCTCATAAAGGCTGGCTTTGCTCGCCAGACATATGAATTATTCTATGCAATGAAGGAACAGGGGTGTGTTCTGGATACCCTAGCTTATAATACTGTAATAGATGGATTCTGCAAATCAGGTAAAGTCAATAAAGCATACCAGCTTTTGGGGGAAATGAAGGCAAAAGGTCATCAGCCAACTGTAGTTACTTATGGTTCTGTCATTGATGGGCTAGCTAAGATCGACAGGCTTGATGAAGCCTACATGTTATTCGAAGAAGCAAAATCACTTGGCATGGAATTAAATGTAATTGTCTATACTAGTCTTGTGGATGGGTTTGGAAAGGTGGGTAGAATCGACGAAGCATACCTCATCATAGAGGAAATGATGCAAAAGAAATTAATGCCGAATGTCCAGACATGGAATTGCTTACTTGATGCACTTGTGAAAGCAGGAGAAACAGATGAAGCCCTTGTTTGCTGGAACTCAATGAAGGATTTGAAATGCACTCCTAACATTGTAACGTACAGCATCATTATAAATGGTCTGTGCAAAACTCAAAAATTCAACAAAGCTTTTGTGTTTTGGCAGGAAATGCAGAAACAGGGGTTGAAACCTAATGTCATCACATATTTGACGGTGATATCTGGGCTTGCTAAAGCTGGAAATATATTGGATGCTGAAAAACTCTTCGAGAGATTCAAAGCAAATGGTGGAAAACCTGATTCCGCCTGCTACAATACAATGATAGAAGGGTTTAGCATGGCGAATAAAGCAATGGAAGCCTATAAGCTATTTGAAGAAACCAGGTTAAAGGGTTGTAAGATACACACCAAAACTTGCGTGGTACTCTTGGATGCCCTGCATAAAGCTGAATGTCTTCCACAGGCAGCGATTGTGGGAGCTGTATTAAGGGAAACAGCTAAATCGCAGCATGCTTCCAGATCATGGTAATAGTGATCACAGCTTTGTCTGTCAGCAGCAGCGTTTGTTTGCTTGCATGTACAGCCTATCGGTGATATCTTATCCGGGGCATGCCAAGTATGAGGCGATTCAGTATTCATGGAAGCTGCTCTTGGATCCACATTTAGCAGACGAACAGCCATTTTCAGAAGCACATATGCCAATCTATTGGCATGGCAGTCTGTTTTGTTCCTGGATGGAAGCAAGCTGTTGCGACTTTGTTCTCGGTTCCCTCATTCTCTCTCTGGGATCGAAGCAATGCTCAACAAGATTTGCTGTCAAGAGGGTGATTTGGACAAGTTTGCTGGTGGCTTATTTTCTGCCCCACTGTATCTTCTATGCTCACCCTCGCCTTTATAGGCTCGAAAGAATTGTATCATTGCTTACATTCGCCTACAAAATCGCTCATTTAGTCGTCTTTCATCTAGTTATTATGAATGTTGTAAAATACATGTAATTTACTATAGATAAAGATGCCCTCTATTCCTTCGAGTTGTCATTTCAAATAAATGCCTATGTATGAAATCCTCATTTTACTATGCTATTTCAATGAACATTTAAGGGACGTTTTCTTATTTAGTATTTATTTTCTAACTTTTGTTATTAATTAACGTGTATCATTGGTTACTATGCTATGTACGTTGTCAATTTTTGTCACCACACATCTAGAATTTATTTACCACACTTGGCATATTGGTTATTACATTAATGATATGTTGGTTACCACATTGTATATAGGCTAATACTCAGTATATTGGTTACCACATAGTCGAAATTATGGGAGGGACCTATCTCTGAGTTTGTGGAGAGTGGGCTTTCTAAAATACAAACTAAATAAAATAGGGCCAAACTCTAATAAACACAAAGTTGTTCTGGTAATTTGAGATACAGATTTTGGGTGACACCAGTAGGTTCTTAGGTTAGAATCCCACTATATTCCCCTGGCTAATGCCCTTGGTCCAGCTTTTAGAAGGCCAAATTTCAATCCCACCGGTAGTATTTTATAAGTTGGTTGAACAGAAGAGAATGAACCCAAGGATTTGTGCTTATCCTCAAGTTGTTACCGAGTTTAATAATCGAATGCAAAACATAATAAAAGAATAACAAGGGGGAGAGGTGGTGGCAACTGGCTAAAGTTGGGAGTAGCACACACAAATCACATCACATGAAGATATGAAGATCCGTACAAGAGTCAGAGTTTGAAAAGTTTCCATCATAGTATTTTAAAGAGAGTAATACTAACAGAACCAAAGAAAAACTGGAATAGAATGTAATGGTGTCTACTGCCTGCATGACAGCTTAAGAAGCAACTGTACAACAGCCTCTTTTTCAGTTTACATCTACTACTACAAATTAATTCCTGTCCGTACATGGAACCGTCAAAAACTCATACTCAACCCCGATTTCAACCTCAACCTCATCCACCTCATACAAAATATATTGATGATGGTAATACTAGGTTGTTTCTCCCCACAGCAAAGCACAACACAGGATACATTGCATTGAAAAAAGTGCTACCATATCAAATCCCATCTTTGATGCTTTAGGAATGTCCCGTTGACTCCAGTAGGAAGTTGGTTGCTGCATTAATGTCGTTCCTTGCACGTACAAGTGCTTGCCTAGCTGAGTTTCTGTCAAATCCCATTGCAACCAGTGTAGCTATGGACTCCTCAGTTGGTTCTCCCGTTGGTACAAAGGGACCCGGGTAATTTCCCTGTGCATATCAAAATTTGAATTTTACAAGCTTTTCACATTTTTTAAAAACAAGCATTCCATACTATCCGTATGGGTTGGTTCCCATGTGCCATTCCGATCTAAACAAGTGTCCTTTAAACTATGGAATTTTTGAACTACAGAAGGTCGCATATCCCAAGCTGAACAGTACCATAGGTATCTCACCCACAAGGTTCAACATCAAACTTCATGAAAAAAAATAGGAAAAAAGGAGAATAGCATATTGAAATCATCTTATTTACTACGTCATTGTTCTAGCCTATTTTGCTCATATTTTGTATCAAAAGGACTTGGAGAAAGGGGAGCAACAAGTCCTAGCAGCCTCGAGAAAGAGGATTGAAAAGGGGGAAGGTGGGTTCACAATATAGTTAGTAAGCCAAGCATTGTGAATAAGGTCCACCAGACCAAGTGCACAGGAAACTAAAGAAAATGAACCCAAAATAACTTGTTACCTTTCGTCCAACTGGATAATGACCAATAAAGAAATTACCTCTGCTGGTCGGCCACCATAAGATGGTGCATGTCCTACATTCCTAGAGGATCTAGTGGGTGATGTACTACTCCCCGTGGATGGCCAAGAAAGCCTTGAGAAGAATGAAGCAACAAATTCTGGGAACTGTAACGAAAAAACAACACAGCCAACCATAAACAATGAAAATCAGTGCCATGGAATGGGTTGGCATCAATCCTTACTACAAATCTACTCATAATGTTTAATGTATGCGTAGATGAAAACAATGAAAATGGCCAAACAAAAGAACTCCCAACACTAGACTCCTCAACTCAATGGTTAGGCCCAAAAGAAACATAGCAGATAGAGACATGAAATAGTGTTCACAACCCAACTGGCAAACTCCCCATTCCACAGTACTCACCAGAATTCTGATCAACAAAAGCTCATATATTACGCTTCCATTAGTAAAATGAACATGTTCAATCTATTCACAAAGAAATATTGATACTTTAAACTAAAAACGTAGAAGAAATTCAGAAATATGTATAATTTGGGATTCTTTGTTGAGTGAATGTAATATATGAAACCGTAGAGTTAGTAATCAACTGTAGTTAGTTGCAACCTTCATCCTCCGTATGCGAAAAATATTCAAGCGATACAAGGAGCCTGCTAGAATGCCACAAATCCCTGGCAGCATGGATCTTTTCCATGACGACAAAAACAACTGCAAGAACAAAGTAACCAGTTAACCACCAGAAAATGACAGCAAAAAAAATTAAAAATAAGCATTCAGTTATACGGTGATTTATCAGATTTGCCTCATTCAGAACACATTAGGCATAGCAAAAGAAAAGAATACTAATGGATTACCTGAAGACCAGCTAAATAAATAAAAATCTTGTCAGAGAAGTTAATGCCAAATGCCCGAAACCGTGTTGAAACAGGAATGTCGAAAAAGAATGGAACAAATGAAGAAAATATAAGGCTGTAGGGTCCTGAAGTAAGTATCTTCAAGGATGGATCTGCCAGAAAAATAATAATAAGAATAACAATAATAATAATAATAATAAATAAATAATTCAAATCAAAAAATCAACAGAATAATTGCAAAGAGAAATGTAAAGTTAGGAATGCCTCATACACATGAAATATATTCTAATCCACAACCATAATGATTGATGAATTGCTTATGTATAACTTCACCGCATGTTGTGATGTGCAAATGTCATCAAATTACTTAACTATAGCAAAGTACCGTAAAAATTATCATACCTTTTAGTAGCACAAGTGCAAGAACTTCAAGCAGTAAAGAGACAATGATAGAAAACAGGATAAAGACCTGATCAAGGAAAAAAAATAAAAAGACAAAGATGCGTAGTTAATATACACGGGATAAGAAATTGATGGTGGCAGGAATTATAATTTACTATTGTGTTGTGTGTTGTGTTGTTTTATTAGTATTTCTTGTTAAAGAATACATCCAACAACCTATTGAAAAGTTTCTGTTGGGCAAGGATAACTAGCAATTTCAAACATTCACAATGCGAATAATGAAATTAGTTCATATAATTAAGGTTATAATATCACTTGAGCCTAGCACTAATTCGGAGTTCGATTTGATTTAGAAACCTGAATTGGAAATAGAAAGTTTTTAATGGAAGGAGAATGATTTTCAATTTCTCCTATCCAAAACCATCCCTTATTGAAAGGTTTCTGTGATTATTAAAAAAAATATGGAAATGAAAACATTATCAAATGCTGATTCCAATACCATATTAATCAGATAACAGGAAAGGAAGTTATGCTACGAATTTGTTTCACATTATTAGGATTTATGCAGCATGTATTACCTACATTAAAAGTTTGGTAGTAATAGCATTTGATATATTATTGTATTCTCACCCAACATATAAAGTATTGTATCATTCAAATTTAACAAGAAAAATATGTTTTAGCTAGTAACAGCAACCATGGGGACGAGATACTGGCATATCTTGATTACAAAATTATGTCTTACCAAATGCCCCCTGGTTCTCCTCATTATATCAACTCAACACCACCTAAGTGATCAGGCCATCAAAGAAAGAAAAAAAATACTGAAACAGGAAGACATCCGCAGAGAGATTGTCTAAGAACATTTTATATTTCCATGCATAGCTTCACTTCCCTATTAAATCTCTAATAGCAGTTATCACTTAAAAGTAAATGCTTAGGAAGTAGAATATCATACTGCAACATTAACCCATAAAAAAAGGGTAAAGCAAGAACTAAAATCAAACAATAAACTACCGTGTATTTGTTGGAGCCTATTTGTCTCTCAAACACACGAAAGTAGTACAGAAGATACACTCCAAAAACCAGTTCTGGGGTCGATGCAAACCCAAAAACAGAAACTATGAGTTTCCATATTTGTAGTTTCTTGAAAATATCCTGGCACAAGAAAACAAACAAATTCAAGATGCTGATACTCAGAGAAAAGAAAATATCTTTTGTTCTTCCACAAAATGTGTCACAATCAATTACATATTGGGCTACTTTCCCCTCGTCGCATTATATATTCATGAACAAGGGATTTTCACAATATATCCTCAAATGAAGAGAGCCATACACACACACACACACAAAAAAATAGTGAATTCTTGAGTTAGAAATGAAACAACAATAGAATGCTTTCTTGAATTGTAGAGCATGGTAGTCGGGTAAACATTACACTCATGAGTTGGTAAAGATGTGTGGGAGCCCAATCCACACAAACTACAAAGGGGGATAAAGGGGAGGGATAGAGGGTCGGGTGGGAATCAAACCCCCAACCATAAGTTGGAAGTCAGGGGACATGACCACTAGGCCAATTCCCCATTCCCTAGATTCAATTAGTGTTGAGAGATCTTGTTATACCGAATTAGTTCTGTGAGTAGAATGAATATTTAATTAGAATTATGAATGCGTTCAAAAGCCATTTTTATTTGTCTTGGTTATTGTGTTGACAGCCCAATCTCTGTTGAAGATTAATAATCATGAGAATAAGAATCAACTTAAGGCTAGGGCTGGGAAGTTTTCCCAAGGTTTTTTCTTTTTATTTGTTTGTTGAATTTACATCGTAACATTTCTCCCTCTTGCCACTATTTTTCAAGCTCCTTAATTCTACAGCATCTAGAGACTGCCTCATGCCCATCCCATTATTCGGGATAACAAATAAGTGAAGTTGAGAAGAATATGCAGATAAAATAACCACAGGAAAAGGGCGTATGGATGAATATTACTTTCGTAACAAAAAAATAAATAAAAAAGACTAGCAATTGAGGCGAATCAAACAGAAGTGGCAGAAATACTAAACCTGATAAGACCAGGCGAAATTTCGTGAGCGACTTTGGATCCCAAATATGATTGTGAAAAGAGCGGTCACGATTACTATCGTCCTCGTCACAGGAGCATTAGCTGTCCACAAAATTGAATTCTGGTATTAAACCTTAGAATTGTAAACAAAGAAAACAAGGGGTTATGGAATAAGAACGTACTGAAACCAGATGGGCCGCCGTTCATCTTCCAGGCGAACCAACCAATTTCTGTGATTCCTGGGGTCGTCGGCTCGATCGAAAATTGCAGAGTTGCGTATAATCAATCAATCTTGTGGATCCTTGGGAAATAGGAATGAGGATTGTGTTTGGAAAGGGAATTCGAATTCGTCCTTGGTGGAAGAAGAGTCTGGTTCGTCAATCGTCGTCCCTCGTCGACCTCGCCTCACCTGGGTTTCAACTTTCTTCGACTTTCAACTTTGAATCGGTAATTCGATGGAAACCGGGTCTTTGGGCCAGCCCGTCCGTCCTCTTTCTCGGGTTCGTCAGCTTATCATTTGGTGCCAACGCAATTCGTCAAGAAGCGTATGTTAATAATGTGCTCATCGGTTGTACCAATGACTTTTGTATTTTCTTTTTTTTTTTTTTGGTTGGATATACCATGTGAAAGCATTTTTTTTTAGCCACTGAAAGTCTGGAAAAAGAAAGCATTTTATTTTAAGATAAATATTTATATTTATTATAATTTAGAATTTGAAATATGAAATTAATGATGAAAATTACTTTTAAATTGGGATAACTTTAAACCATTATGTTTGGTGTTAGAGTTTAAATTAGATTTTAGATATTCGAATTTGAAAAGTCGAAAATACGTAGAGTTTAGATTTTAGTGGTGGAGAATTTGACTATAAAAATGAAAAATATTTTTTACATTACATATACTTCCTCCGTTTCTTTTTAAGTAATCTGTAGGTGCAAAAAATGCGTAGACAGAAACTGCAAAATACTTTTATTACTTTCACAATAAAATCGTCTACAAATTACAGAGAAATTTTAATATCAAAGAACATGTAGAAAATCAAACTATATGGGTTCGACTTCTGGTACTCCTTTGATTCCTCCAACTTTGAAGACGTCGAGATGCTTTTATGCTTCTTCTCCGGCTTCTCGGAATTTCTACAGCGTTTTGTTGCTGTAGGATCTCAAGTGTATGAGTCTTGAGAATGAGTAGACGTGTATGAGTCGTCTCTCAGAGTATGACTGTTTAGAGGTTGTAGAAGTGTATTTGATTCTTCTTCGCCTCTTTAATATTTCTGCAGCGTTTTGTTGCTGTAGAATCTCAAGTATATGAGTCTTGAGAGTGAGTAGTGTATGGAGACGTCTGTCTGGAAGTGAAGTAGTCGTCCAATATGTGACAGGGTGCCTCTATTTATAGAGGAAAAACCCTAGGGTTTGTGAATGATGGACCAATCGATGGGCTGGTCCAATCCACATTTTTATCGGGTCATGTGGGCCTTTCATCTGGGCTTGTTCACATTGACTGATTTCCATGGACTGACCTGCTTCAAGTGTCCATTGGATCATAGGCTTGTGAGTCTTTCATTTGGACTTGTCCACACCGATTAATTTTCATGGGCTGGCCTGCGTCAAGTGTCCATTGGCCATGAAGCTTGTGGGTCTTTCATTTGGACTTGTCCACACCGATTAATTTTCATGGGCTGGCTTGCGTCAAGTGTCCATTGGCCATGAAGCTTGTGGGTCTTTCATTTGGACTTGTCCACATTGGCCCAATATAATTAAATCAATTTGGCTTGATAGATCCAAATGGCCCAATAAATATTAATAATTATTTCAAGCATTTAATTTATTTAAAATGCCTAGAAAATAATTAAATTAATATTTAAATTTACACGTGTCGCATTTTTAATGGCGAATAAATTTCACGTGTTTACAGATGCCCCCTCGAGACTTGTTTAGGGCGAAATAAAATATTTGAGACGTGAACAAGTCTCGAAATATTTGTTGCATGCCTACCCAATTTTGCTTGGGCTCATGAAATTTTTCCTTTGTGGGCCAATTTTTCCCTCTTTCTTTCTTTTTTTTTTGTGCGGCCCAAACGTTTTTTCTCTTTTTTTTTTTTTTTTGTGGGTCACTTTCCTTGGCCCATGAAACAAAATCCTTTTTTCTTCTAATATCCGATTTTTTGCCTTTTTTTGGTTTTCAAATTTGCCAAATATTTCATGTGGCAAGATTCGAACTAACTCCATCTTACTTGGTAGAATCTTCTCTTCATTGAAAATTGATTCGATGCGCATGAACCGTGATGTGGATTTGTTCAATCTAACTTACACTTCAAACTCTGTATCCGCATCGAGATCTTATATCAGTTTTAAACTTAGAGCAAATAATCATCAAATATTTGTCATATCCAACAAGCTTCACATTTGGATTTAAAATTTGATTCAAAATTAAATTATCAAATATTCTTGCTTCAAATCTTCAAATCCGTTTCAAGCCAAATCTAACAAGGATTGTATCTTGATTAAAATCTCCACAAATCTGTTGGGATTCACATTGGCTTCTATAAATTAGACCCACATTGACAAGCAATCGGTCTAATCTTCACACTCCAAGCAGTAGGCAAATAAGTCGGACGCAGGTAAGTTTTGTTCTCTTCTTATGAACGGCAATCATAATTTTTTCCTAAACCCACACCCATTTTCATCGACTGATTAACCCCCTTTTATGAAACCATAGGCAAAAACAAAGCATATACTTGGGCCAACATCTTCAAGCAGGCAACAGGAAATTGAAAGCTAGGTACACAGAATCACAATTCCTCTTTCATTCACCTCCCTTTTTTGTTCGTGTGCATTTTTTTCTCTTTTCTTTGTTTCTTGTGTCTGTTGCATATTTTGTTTCTTTGCTCCTCTTTGTTTTTCCTTCTTGCGTTTTTTTTTTGTTTCGTTTGCACTTCTCTTTTTTTCGATCAAACATTGAGCAGACAGAGACAGAAAGCACAAAATTCAAAATTCCATGAACAAGATTCAAGAACCAGACTTCAAATCAGTCCTCTTCAATCCAGCTTTCTACTTCATCGACAACACCAATTCAAAGCGAGAGAGGGTACCTGGTTGTCGTCATGGTAGACGGGATGTTTGGTCACACGGCGCTGCCGTTGCCTCCATCCTTAACCTACCCGCCATCAAGTCGTCATGGTAGACGGGATTTTTGGCCACACGGCGCTGCCGTTGGCCTCAATCCTTAACCTACCCGCCACGCCGGAGTTCGCGGACGGAGACGCCGCCGGGAACTGTCGCTCGAGGGAGGCCGCCGCTCGTCGCCGGAGTCTGCGCAAAGAAGCTCATCGCTGCCCGGTGCCGCCGTGCTGCTCGCCACCGCCGTGCTGCTGTCAACGGAGCCGCCGGAAGACGCCGCTCCAGCTGCCGTCGTCGCCCAGCCCCGCGAGGAGGAAGGCTCCGCCGCCGCTGCTTAGTCCCGCGCCGCCGCTGCTGCTGTCAACGGAGCCGCCGGAAGACGCCCTCCAGCTGCCGTCGTCGCCCTGCCCCGCGAGGAGGAAGGCTCCGCCGCCGCTGCTTAGTCCCGCGCCGCCGCTCGAGCCCGTTGCCGTCGCTGCTCGCCGGATCTCGCGCACGAAAAGGAGGCCGGAGAAGGAGTCGCGACTGCCGCTGGGAGGGGCCGTTCGAGATTGCGACCACCGCCGCTGCTTGCCTGCCCTTCGCGCCGCCGCCCGTCGCCGGAGTTGGAGAGGGCTGCCGCTTCTGCCCGCCTCTTCGCCGTGCTGCCATCAACGCGAAGAAGGCCGCCTGCTCGCCGTCGCCTGGAATCGACACCGTTGCCGTTGAAATCGCCGGAGCTCGAAGCCGATCGGGAGGGATGGTGGACTGTGAGTTTTTGGAGAGGGGTTGTGCAGTTTTTGAGATTGGAGAAGAAGAAAAGAATGGGGCTGCGTTCTTTTCAAAGTGGAGGAAGAGAATTAATTTTGTCATATTTCAATTCAGTCCCTCAACTTTTGCAACCCTAGGATTGTCTCCCTCCTGGTTTGCCAATTTTAAGTATACTCCACAAACTTTAGGAAAATTGTAATATGCCCCCTGGGTATTCTAAACCTTAGGATTTGAGCCCTTAGTGTTTAGGTAATTCCAAGATTGAACCCCTTGATTTTAGAAGACCAAAATTTAACCTCAACATATTTGGTATTTGAGGCCAGGTCCCAAAATATTTAATTTTAAGTCCAAAAATTTAAAATGAACTTAAAATTATTTTCAAACAATATTTAACATGTATTTTTTTTGTTTACACGTAAATATTATTTTTTTTTGTCTTGTAGTGCCCAAATTTGATTTCGTGGAAATTTAACTTTAAGTCCAAAAATTTAAAATGAACTTAAAATTAATTCCCAAACTTGACATGCATTTTTTTATTTATTGCGTTTATCTTGCAATATTTTTTCCATGTCATTCAAAAATTACATCGCATTCATCTTGCAAATGTATTTTTTCTTTTGCTCTTCAAGGAAATAATCCTTTTTTTTGCAGTGGCGTCATTGGTATCAACTTGAAAATTATTTGGATGATCAACTTGAAGCCGTTCCATGTTGGTGGACTATGGGAAGCATCACAAAGAAGCCATTGTCAGCAAGTCTTGATTGTAGCAGATGTTCTTGAATTTATTTGTTGCTTCAATTTTGTCCATTGATGCTTTGCATTCCCACGATGTAATTGTAATTGAGACTTTAATGCAATGAAGGACTATTTTTTTGTTTTCGCCTTCACTCTTTGGCTTAACTTTCCGCTTCAATCTCGAATGTCTTGCATAGCACACATGTTGACGAACAAAATCAATTTTTTGGAAACTTCGGGGGATAAAATTTTTTGTTGGAGTTTGTGCTGTACTTTGAATCCAGCCAGGTCTACGTATCACTTTTGGGAATCGAGCCACATCGTAGTTCAAGTGATCTTCTTTTACGTCGGATTTTTTTAAAAAAAAAATACTCTTGCAGGCGGAGAGTAACATGCAGCTTAAGCTCGTGTGTCAAGGGAAATTTTTCTTGAAATTTTTTTCAAGACTTCGCAACGATTATGTCAACCACCTCTTGTGTTGATGGTTTGTCGCATGAACTATAGGCCATTGCCCCCCAGTCAGCTCCCGTTGGACAATTGGACTATGTTGAAGATGCATTTAGTCTCCAAAATTATGTCTTCGGCGTGTTACCTTGAAATTTTGTGTCAAGGGCCTCAATTTGATGAAGATCCACGTGATATGCACTTGACGCATACGGATGGATTATTGGTATTCTCGAAGGTGATTTGGTCCTCCAAAAATACATTCCCTTGCTTCAACAGGAGCTTTTGGGCTTGATCCGGTTGAAGATATGAAAATTTGTAGAACTTCGAGAGAGGCTCTGAGCTTGATCCTCTTGAAGCTTTAGAGACTTGAAGATTTGAAGGACTTTTGACTTGATCTTCATAAAAGCTTGAAGAACATCCAGAAGGACTTTGACACTTATTTCTTCTGAAAAAATTTTTTTTCTTATGTAATGGATCAAATTTAATTAACCCATTTACTTAATTTTTTGTCAAGTAATGGATCGATATAAGTAATCCAACTACTTCATTTTTTTGTCAAGTAATTGATCAACTTAATTAACCCAATTACTCAAAATTTTTAAAGTAATTGATCAACTTTATTGACCAATTACTCGCTCGCCTCTTCAGGCTGTTTTACCCAAAAAAACTTTATTGACCAATTACTCAATTTTTTTCAAGTAAAGGATTAAATTTAATTAACCCAATTACTTAATTTATTTTTTTTTTGCCATGACTGAACTTAGAATTTTGATATCCAAGTTGCCTACGTACCCTGTGAAGGGATCAAGCCATTACGTAGTTCAAAACAAATTGAATTTGTTTATTTTGAGCCGTACACAGTTTATACTCTTGCGGGCCAGGAGTATTACATTTTTTTGCATTTTTTTTTTGTGACGTGCAGTTTAGGCTCGTGCGTCAAGGAGCATTTTCCTTGATTTGTTTCTTCAAGCGTAGAACTTCTTCAAGAACCGTCCGTTTATCGGTCCGACACTCACTCCATCGTTATCAATCATCATGTAGGCTCCGTTTTTGAAGACTTCCGTGATGACGTATGGTCCATCCCATTTGGAGGTGAACTTGTTCCCACTGCGGTAGTTGATGACAATGGGTCTCCGGATGGCGAGGACGAGATCTCCAACTTGGAACGAGCGTGCCTTGACTTTCTTGTTGTAGAACTTGGAGAGGCGGGCTTGGTAGCATTCCAACCTTTGTTGTGCTTCGAGCCTTCTTTCATCAAGGGCTTCCAATTCTTCCAAACGCAGTCGGGCGTTGTCTTCTTCAGTGGACCCTTCTTGGATGGCGACTCTTAACGACGGGATTTGCATTCCAGTGGCAACACAGCTTCCACTCCATAGGCCAACGAGTATGGCGTTGCCTTGGTGGGTGTGCGGAAAGTTGTTCGATATGACCATAGAACTTCGTTGATTCTTTCATGCCAATCTCGTTTTGACTTGGAGACAACTTTCTTCAGCAATCCGCATAAGGTGTTGTTGAAGGCCTCCGCTAGTCCATTTGCTGGCGGGTAATATGCAGAACTCTTTCTTTGAGTGAATCCGAACTTCTCACACAATTTTGTGAATGTGCTGTTGACAAATGACCGTCCGTTGTTTGTCATGATGCAACGCGGGACGCCATAACGGTAGATGATGTTGATTCAGATGAAACTTGCATCATGTTCCCCTTTGACTTCTTTAAGGGGTGCAGCTTCAGCGCACTTGGAGAAGTAGTCGGTTGCGGCAAGGATGTAGACATGCCCCCGGAAGACTTTGGCATCGGTCCCCGGAGATGTCCATTCCCATGCATCGTCAAACGGTCATGATGCCACAGTCGGATGCAACAGCTCAGGAGGTTGGTGAATGGCCTCAATTTGATGAAGATTTGCGCAAGACACGTTTGACATGGACCATGAAGAACTTTAAGAGAAACTTTCGACATCTTTGAAGGTGATTTGACTCTCCAAGAATGCATTTCCTTACTTCAATAGGGGCTTTTATGCTTAATCCTATTGAAGGCATGAACTTTTGAAGAATTTCGATAGGGGCTTTTGAGCTTGATCCTCTTGATGGGTTTAAGGACTTCGAAGATTTGACAGACTACAGGAGGGGCTTCGAGCTTGACCCTCGTGAAGGCTTGGAGACTTAAAGATTTGTAGGGCCTCATGAGGGGCTTTGAGCTTGATCCTCGTGAAGGCTTTGAAGACTTAAAGATTTGTAGACTACAGGAGGGGCTTCGAGCTTGATCCTCGTGAAGGCTTGGAGACTTAAAGATTTGTAGGACCTCATGAGGGGCTTTGAGCTTGGTCTTCGTGAAGGCTTTGAAGACTTTGAAGATTTGATAGACTACAGGAGGGGCTTTGAGCTTGATCCTCGTGAAGCCTTGGAGACTTGAGAAATTTACTATTTCAAGATGCGCTTTGAGCTTGATCATCTTGAAGAATTTGAAGACTTGTTTTTGAAGGCTTCATGAGGGGCTTTTGAGCTTGATCCTCTTGAAGGAATGGACTTGAACATTTTGAAGACATCATGAGGGGCTTTGAGCTTGATCCTCTTGAAGAGTTTGGAAACTTGAAGATTTGAAAGACTGTGAGACGATGGACGACTATCTTGGGGTCCACCAGGGCATTCCTTTATAGGGCCATACGAAGACGGCTTTGAACTTTTGGAGGAGCGTCACGTACTTCTCCGCTTCAGTAGGGTGCTGATAACAATGTGCGGGGTTCTTTCACATCGCCTAAGTTTACTTCGCGCATTTCATCCACAGTGACCTTGATTTCTTCTTCAAGTTGCATCGGTGTTGCGTTGGCGTCTTCTTCATTTGGCTCACTGCAATCAATGGTAATATGATTGACGGATTCAACGGTGTCGGTTTGATCATCTTCGTCATGCTTTGTGAAGATGATAGTTCGTTTCTTGAGCCTCCACCATCCGTCGGATGAGATGGACCATTCAACTTGACGTTTCATACGGGAAGGTACCGTGCTTCTCACATCGTTGCCATAGTTCGGGTCGTCCAATATTCCTTGCTTCATTGGAGACCATTCATTGCTGGCCGATGCTTTGTTTTGTGATTGGCGTTTTGTAGAACCTAGCCTTTTGAAGACGGATTTTGCAGAGTCTTCTTTGGCAACAGCCCCGAGCCTATCGAAAACAGTTGGCTTCACTTCTTTGTTTGCTCCAAGCCGGTGAAAGACAGATCCTTTGTGCTCGATTGTCTCCGTTGACCCAAGTCTATCGTAGACACTCCGTTTTGGCTCTCCTTTTGACGGACTACCGATGCGATCAAATGCTGACTTTCGTGCAGGTTGATCCTTTGGGGTACCATCTCCTTGATTTGCTTCTTCAGTAGTTGGCCATAGCTCGCTTTACGACGATTCGAACCGGTGCCTTCACCGTTTCTTGTGCTTGGACGAATATGGGTGCCTTAGATGCTTGGGGCGTTGTGTCGAATTCAGCTACGTATCCCAGGCCGCTTCGATCACCTTTTCTCTGATTGTTGTCCGAGAGCTTTCCCAACGGCGATGGCTCATTTGGGTTGAAGCCAGACTTGGTGAGCAACTTGAATGCCTTTGGACCGAATTCCTTGTCGTTTTTCAGTCGGCATGCCTCATTACCTTTGAGTTGAATCTTCACCGTTTTCCATGATGTGCCAGGATCAATGGGCGTTAGTGGGAGTGTAAGCCCCTCGAAAGCCTCTTCTATGATGGATTTTTCTTTGTCTTCACGGGTTGATTGACTCTCTTTACGTTCTTCCTCTTCCGATGAAGATGCCTTGGCTTTGGACGACTCAATGTAGTACTTGGGCGTCCCCATAATAAGACTCTGCCACCGCAAATGGTTTGTCGTCGGTAATAACCCTTTTGGCGACGCCATCGTGCACGTACTTGAAGCATTGGTGCCATGTTGAAGGGACAACGCCGTTCTCGTGGATCCATGTCCGACGGAGGAGTATATTGTATGATGTATTTGCGTCGATGACGTGGAAGTATGTGTTTGCGACCATCTCATCGATTTGCAGACGGACTCGGATTGCGCCAAGGGATTTTTGCCCCCCCTGGTTGAAGCCTTGGATCAACATCTTGTTGTTGGATAGTTCTTCCTCCAAGATGCCCAATTCCTTCAGGGTTTGAAGTGGCATGATGTTGACGGCAGAACCCCCGTCTATCAGGACGCGGTTTACTCGCTTGTTGTCCACGTATCCAACGATGAACAATGGTCGGTTATGAGCCTTCGAATTTTCCAGCTCCATCGGCATGTCGTCGTCATTGAACGTGATGGACAACATGCATTCGTTGAGATGCGAATGATCCACAACTTGTTTGGTGTGGTCTTGCTTCGACGTGCTCCCAACTTCGAAGACGGTGTTGCAGGCGGTGGAATTGTGAGGAACTTTGATCTCGATCGATCCAACTTGGATGGAGACGGTGTTGGCCGTCTCTGCTTCGTCTGCCAAGGTGATTTTGCCTTGTTTGACGAGATCCATGACTTTGTCTTTGAAAACGAAGCAATCTTGGATCGTGTGGCTCACCAAACGGTGGTACTTGCAGTATAGCGGGTCGTTGGTCATCCCAGCTTGCTCGGGACGTTTCATCCTTGGTAGCTCGATGAGGTTTTCTTTCATCAAGTCATCGAAGATGCCTGGTAAGTCGGAGTCAAGGAATGGGTACGTCTTAGCCCGTCTATCTTCCAGCGACGACTTTTGACGTTGAGCTTGTGGTGGCTTCGGCTTGTCGCTTGTCACCGGCTCCTTCCCACGTACCTTTACGAAAGTGGCGCTTGTAACCATCGCATCCTTTGTTGGCGGCTTTGACGGTGGTTCACCTCTCTTCTCCCATTCGACTCGGTTGTTTGTACGAGTTTGTTGAACGGGCGGACCATAGGCTCCACTTGATGCCAAGCTTAGCTCCATGTCGTGAGCACGGGTTGCAAGCTCCTCAAATGTTCGGGGACGAATGCCTTGTAGGATGTACCGTAGACCCCATTGCATGCCTTGGATGCACATCTCAATCGCTGACGTTTCAGACAAGCGATCCTTGCAGTTGAGGCTCAGGCTTCTCCAGCGGTTGATATAGTCAATCACCGGCTCGCCCTTTGATTGTTGTGTGTTCGTCAATTCTATCATGCTGACGGTACGCCGTGTGCTGTAAAAACGGTTCAGAAACTCTTGCTCAAGTTGATCCCAGCTGTCGATGCTGCCGTGTTCCAAGTCAGTATACCATTCGAATGCATTCCCCTTTAGTGAGCGAATGAACTGCTTGACGAGGTGATCTCCAAACGTACCCGCTTCGTTGCATGTCTCTACGAAATGGGCGATATGTTGCTTGGGATTGCCTTTGCCGTCGAACTGTTGGAACTTGGGCGGTTGATAGCCTGCTGGCATCCTCAATGAGTCGATGCGGGCGCTGTATGGTTTGACATACGTCAAGGAGGATTTTGATCCTGCCGAGACCTCTTCCTTCAACGTTCCCGTGATGAACTCTTTCAGTTGATCAGCAGAGATGAAGCCGTCAGGAGTGACTTGGACGTCAGCGGTTGCTTTTCCTTTTGCCGAAGCGCCTTGCCGGGAAGTCTCTCCATCGTCGCGGATCTCCACGGGTTTGTTCACCGCTTGGCCGCCCTTAGAGCCATCCAGTCTGTTCATCATTTGCTCCATACGCGCATCTTGCAACTCGGATCTCTTCACAAGCATTTCCACTATCTTTGTCAGGTTGGCCATTTGCTCTTCAAGAGTGCTGGCTTGGGTTGTCATTGCAGCAGCATGACGCAGGGCGGATATCTCTTCTTGATCTCCCCGCGGGCTTGACAACGGCGTGGAAGACCCCGATACATGGTCGTTTCCTTCTTCCCGCAGCGGCATATCCCCATCAACTTCTTTTCCGCGTGCAGCATCGGCGGCCTCCATTGCTTTCTTTATGTTCCTTGTGGTGACGTTGGGCATAGCGGCACCGGATGTCGAAGAGTTGCTCTTAGAGGTGTTCCTTGAAGCCATTGGATTTCGTTGACGACGCTTGGAGGAGATGAAAGGCAGAAGTGTCCCACTGGGCGTGCCAAAATCTGTAGGTGCAAAAAATGCGTAGACAGAAACTGCAAAATACTTTTATTAATTTCACAATAAAATCGTCTACAAATTACAGAGAAATTTTAATATCAAAGAACATGTAGAAAATCAAACTATATGGGTTCGACTTCTGGTACTCCTTTGATTCCTCCAACTTTGAAGACGTCGAGATGCTTTTATGCTTCTTCTCCGGCTTCTCGGAATTTCTACAGCGTTTTGTTGCTGTAGGATCTCAAGTGTATGAGTCTTGAGAATGAGTAGACGTGTATGAGTCGTCTCTCAGAGTATGACTGTTTAGAGGTTGTAGAAGTGTATTTGATTCTTCTTCGCCTCTTTAATATTTCTGCAGCGTTTTGTTGCTGTAGAATCTCAAGTATATGAGTCTTGAGAGTGAGTAGTGTATGGAGACGTCTGTCTGGAAGTGAAGTAGTCGTCCAATATGTGACAGGGTGCCTCTATTTATAGAGGAACCTAGGGTTTGTGAATGATGGACCAATTGATGGGCTGGTCCAATCCACATTTTTATCGGGTCATGTGGGCCTTTCATCTGGGCTTGTTCACATTGACTGATTTCCATGGACTGGCCTGCTTCAAGTGTCCATTGGATCATAGGCTTGTGAGTCTTTCATTTGGACTTGTCCACACCGATTAATTTTCATGGGCTGGCCTGCGTCAAGTGTCCATTGGCCATGAAGCTTGTGGGTCTTTCATTTGGACTTGTCCACACCGATTAATTTTCATGGGCTGGCTTGCGTCAAGTGTCCATTGGCCATGAAGCTTGTGGGTCTTTCATTTGGACTTGTCCACATTGGCCCAATATAATTAAATCAATTTGGCTTGATAGATCCAAATGGCCCAATAAATATTAATAATTATTTCAAGCATTTAATTTATTTAAAATGCCTAGAAAATAATTAAATTAATATTTAAATTTACACGTGTCGCATTTTTAATGGCGAATAAATTTCACGTGTTTACAATAACATTTTCCATTTTTTATTGTTTTATAATAAATGCTACATTACCATATATAATATATAGAATGTTTTTAAATGTATAAAACTTCCACTAAAGCACTTTTGTTCCTTTTATTAAATCTCGTGTCATTTCCTTATGTTACACTTATTTTGAAACGAAGGGAGTAGTAATTAAACGCTAACCGCTAGCACTTTTTTTAAACCAAATATAGCCTAAATAATTTTTTCGGAGGAAAATATAGACTAAATGATTGGTGTAACCACATGTCACAAAATTAAAAAAGGAGATGAATATTAACAAAGTAAGAAATTAAGTAGCTTGGGCTACCACATACTTTTACCGACACTTATGTGTCAATGTTTAAAAAAAAAAACAAAGTAAGAAATTAATTATCTAAATACATATACTCATGTAGGCTCATAAACTTACCGAAAAAATGTGGGCTCATATAGGCATTTATGGAAGCGCACAATGGAATCGTTGTAGTCCACTGCTATAGATCGAAGAAATTGTGAGTGGCAATGAGTTCCTAATAGGGAAGGATTCGATTTGGGAGGGAATTAGGGAAATTAGGATTATAGTTTCTTTATTTAATTAGATGTGAAAGGGGTACGGTAAATATCCGACGATCCGATGCCATATCCGATTATATTTGAATTCGCATCCTTATCCGACTATCCGACCAGATATTTCAATATTAGTAGGGGTGGGCATACGGGTCGGGTTAATTGGGTACCCGAACCCAAGCCCAAAAAAGTTGTGGTCGGGTCGGGTTTTTTAAAAAAAGAAAACCCCGAAGTCGGGTACCCGAACCCGAACCTTATAGGTCGGGTCGGGTATCGGGTTTAACAAGCAAACCCGAATTACCCGATCGGGTACCCGACTAACCCGAATTTCATTTTTTTTTTTTATTTTTTTAAATATGGCATGACAGAAACAATAAGTATTGATGGTATGCCAAATGATTTTATGATTCGCTTATGATTTCAATTTCGTAGGTAAATATTCAATACTGTTAATGTAAATTTAAGTTTCATTGTATGCCACAAAACAAACTATGTGGATTGTACAGATCATTTAGGATTTATTAATAAAATTATGTAATACTTAGTAAGAAGTAAGAACAATGAATCAATGATTAATGTAAATTTAAGTTTCATTGTATGCCACAAAAACGCGTATTGTTTTTCGGATTCTCTTGAAGCTTTGAAGCTAATCTGCTCTGGTACAACTTCCGGTCCCTGGCTTAGGCCACTTCTTATGTGCATCTCAGATCTTCTAGATTCCCGCGCCAGGTATTCAGTGGTTTCACATGCTTCGGGAAGACAATATTGTTGCAGACTGTTTAGCTAAGAAAGGATCAAGATCCTGGAGTTCTTTACGACTTGGGCTTTCTCGCCTGATTATGCCAAGACGCTTCTCTCAGCTGATATAGCTGGAGTTTGGTTTCCTAGATTTTAGCTTCTGTTCCACCCTCCCCCCTCTTTTCTGTAGTTTTTTCTTAGCTTTCTTCTTTGCCAATGCCTCGTGCGTTTGTTATATATATATATATAAAAAAAAAAACTAAGATACATGCACTCACGTCGGCACACATAGACATTTATGCATAGGGGTGGGCAAAAAATTCGAACCAATTCGCTGAACCGCAAAATCGAATCGAAATCGAATCGAATTTCCGGTTAACCGAGGACTCCGGTTCAAATACAAATACTTCATTTAAGTATTTGCCCGGTTCAAATACAAATACAAATACTTTAAATTTTTTCCCCGATTAATCGAACCGAACCGAATATATTTATAGTGTTTTAAAAAATTATATATTGTATATATTATACATATTTTATGGTATATTATTATATATCAATAATATATTTCATTATTTATTAAATTATTTAAATATATAATAAAATAAATATTAGAAAGTAAAGATAATTAAAAAAAATGTCCTACATTAATTTTTTGCCCTTAAGAATACTCAATATTGAAATAGACACTACACTAAGATGTTTTAAATATACTAATATATTTTGATAACACTAAAAGGAACCACCGAATTCGAGAGTTATATGATTTTTTTTATTATTGTATTATAATAACCTCAAAAATAAACCTGCAAAGGTTAAGAATTAAGAAATGAAGATTTGATTATAAAGTTTAATGGGCTTGGATAAAATATTCGAATCGAATCGCTTAACCGCTGAATCGAATCGAAACCGAATCCCTGGTTAACCGTGGAGTCCGGTTACAAATACAAATACTTCATCTAAGTATTTACCCGGTTCAAATACAAATACAAATACCTGAAAATCTCCGGGTAACCGAACCGTGCCCACCCCTATTTATGCAAAGGCAATTGGGACAATTGTTGTGGATGCCACTGCTAGGGATCAGATGAACTGGGAGTACCAATGAAGACCAAATAGGAAAGGACGAGATTCCGGAGAGAATTAGAGAAAGAGAATTATAGTTAATTATTTAATTAATTTATTAGTAATAATTTAATTATTAAATATTTACATATACAATAAACTTATTTGAATTTGCCATCCGAGCAAATATTCGGATAATATATATTTGAAAATGTGGAATATGATCGGATATTATTGAATATGAATATGTCCCATATCCATAATCTACTTGAATAAATGTAATAAGATAATTTATAATTTACAAATAACAATAAAATCTACAATAATATATATATATATATTACTGCGCAAGCCAAGAAAGAAATGGATGATAAGAGCTCATGTCATACAAATTATAAATGGATAAATGGAAGTGATAGGAGACTGATCTATAATAAATAACCATGCTTTCCTAAAATAACTATAATAATTACAATTTTAGTAAACATAAACATTTAACATACGAAAAATTATCACCCTAACCAACTCTTGAGTCCTGATAGACTTACTTAACCACTAGATAAGCCCCATTCCGAACTCCAATTTAAATTATTATTACAAGACAAGATAGCATTTACTTATAATGAATAAAACTATTTTTCTATCATTAAAAAGTTATGTTCGATGAAAATTTTGCTAGGTCACAAGTGAAGAGAAAAAAAAAAAAAAACAGATAACTTAGCTTGGCATTTTATCTTAATCATAATGTTTGGGTGCTGTTTCTTTCATTTCTTACTCCTTAAATCTTGCAGGGGTACTCCTGAGTCCAGACCCAATGCGTTGCCTGCCTTCGTATTATTTACATGATTTATGATATTTTAAACTTTTTGGAAAAAAGAAGAGACTGAATGATTCAAATACGGCTCTTATTTATTTTATTTTATTTTTAAAAAAAGAATGATTCAAATACAAATTAAATGTCCCGTAATACCAAAAACTCGAGCACCCTAAACACCAAAGAGGTGATAGATAGCATAACTGATTAAGTGGGATCTCTCCAGTACCAAGAAATCCAAAAGTTCAAATTCCCTATCAATGAGTTATCTCCAGAATAACACACAGTTTCTCGGCATATGACAGAAAAGAAAGACTCGATAGAGACGTTAAAACGCCGAGCAAAGCCCACATAAGGCAGGCCCCAACATCCGAGAGAAATAAACATTTTATGTAGGAAGATGCTCTACCAATGCCTAAGGAAATAAGTTTGAGATTGCCAAGAAAACAGAGTTCCAACTTGTAGTTTGAATAACAGTAAGCTCAATCAACAATCTTCTTTGTTACATTTATTCAAGCTTAAAGTTTACCAGAAAGAAGTCGTGAAACCACCTCAAGGGAACACGGGACAGGTAAACTCCACCCAATATGCAGTTCAGGTTCTTCTACAAGTTCTTGAAAGCAGAATCATGAGCTTGCTTTTGAGGGGTTAGTTTCGCCAACAGCGCCTTGTTGTGACAGTGCTCGGCATCCACAAAGTAAAAATTGTCATTAGCCTTAAACGACACAAAAGGCCTATTGGTTTCCGGAAGCCTGATATCTGAAAACTTGATGGTCTTTGGTACATATGTGGCCAACCATGTCATCATCTCAACTTCAAAGCTGTCCGAACCAGGCTGCCAACTGAGTTTGTGGATGTAAGGACTCACAAACCAGTGAAGAGCAGCAGTTGTAGAAGCGCTGAAGAATATAACAGAAGATGCGACAGCACCCTTTAGGATAACATTCGCGTCCTGAGATGTCATGAAAGTGATGACAGGACCTAATGAGACAGATAGGCAGCAGGTGGAGAGCGAGAGAAGCTTCACTTTCTTGATGGTACTTGATATGGGACCATAGTAGACAACCCCAGAGTCTTTTTCGTCACTTCCATCCCCACTCCTTCTCCGAGGTCCAATGCTAATCTTGTTATCATCTACTGGTGAAGTTCGAGAGAACATCCGTGTCTGTCCAGAGGCAAACAACATTGCACAGTTGGTGTCAGTCTTGATACTACTGTACACAGGGCGCAGTGGATGAAACTTAGAAACACTATCACCTGAAGCAATGGAAATGATATATAACAAAAACTAATGTGAGAAGATAAATTACAAGCAAGCAGTATACAAACTCCTTGATCCTTAGATCTCACAAGTCCAAAAACAGCAAAAAGTCCGGGCATAGAGTAAATTCTACAATTCTCCATCAATGTACATAACTCTTTACAATTGCTGGTAATTGCAAGTAGGAAAGTTGATTTTCAACTGAATCAAGCCAATAATCAATTTTTGAGATCAAACTTGAGCTTTATATAGTGCATATAACAATACTGTCTGCTTTTTGGTAATATAATACAGTAAATACTAAATAGCCCATTTAATGAGCCTAATTGGGCAATTCAAGTAAACAAACCATGCCAAGCAGGCTTATTTTCTTATTAAGCCTTTATTTTTTTTCCTTCCCGAGCTTTTACTTGATTTGTTTACCAAATTTATTGAGTCAATCTCACCAGAAGCTTAGGTCGGTTGATAGCTTAGTTTGCTTGCTAATAAAAAAATTTGCTTGAATTTAGTACTCCAAATTTCAGCACATGAATTCTTGATCAACTTATATATTATGCAATCAGAATGAGAGTCTATCTAGGCCAAGATGGCAACCATAATGAAGATGCGAGGCACAAAACAAATACTGCAAAATGAGAATGCGCATGCATAAAACCTGAGCATGAATCAGTGACTGTCGTCGCACACAGAGTGAAAATACATAGAAATATAGGATTTGTAAACGCACAAAAAACCAAATATTTCACCCAAACAATCAAACAAAACCAATAAATCATCACATCAAATTATTGGGGAAGTCAAAACATGATATTTAACTCAAGACCATTGCAGCAAGTTTCTGAGAACTTTTTGATTTGCAGCACCTTGGATCTGATTTCAGGAAATGATTTAAGTTGCTGCAATGTAACCAAGCTTAATATCTTGTTTCGGTGATCTCAATCATTCGACATTACAAATCTTAAGGTTTTGTCAATTATATTCGAATTTTTTCTATAGCAATAATTCAGGTAACCAGCATACTCATATCCAAATGCATGGCTTATCTGATCAGTTCATCCAAAACAATATACAAAGGGACAGTTGATAGAGTAGAGCTGTAGATCCCTGTCTTTATATATGTGTGTGTTAGTGTGTGTGTAGATAGGGAGATGGAAATAGATATAAAAAATGATAAATGAGCTATAGCAAACTCCCTTACTAACTACAAGTTGCAACAACAGAATAATAGCTGTAAGGGGATTAGTAGGACATGAATTTAAGTGGAGATGGATGAGGAGGAGGTGAATGTGCTGGAGATCAATGGTTAGAAGATGGATATGTAGGCTAGATAAATTGGAAAAATAGAAGATGAAGTAAATGTAGGAAATCTAAATAAATTCAACCAAAAGATCAACCCCAATAATGCAACACATCAAATTATTGTGAAAGTCAAAACAAGATATTGAAGTAAGTTTCTCACAACCTTTTGGCCAACAGCACCATGGATCGAATTTCCGGAAAGGATTTAAGGTATTTGCTGCTCTGTCCCCAAGCTTAATTTCTCATTTTTTTTTTCTCAAGGATTCAACATTATAATCTTGGGGTTGTGTTGAATATATTCGACTTTTTCTGTAGTTAAAGCCAGTTAACCAGTATACTTTTATATCCAAAATGCCATCAAATGCAACTTGGCCTCGTCTCAGATGTTGAAAACGGTCCCGGTTATGTGCACACACAAATTTCCCACAAAAACTCAATCTTATGGGCACCAAGGCATAAAATGGAAAAAATACCCAATCCTAGGGGCACAAAACTTATTTTTTTTCCCACTCTACCCTTTTTAATCTACCTTTTTTAAGCTTAAAAGAGGAAGAGAGCACCCAAGCGAGACAACACCAGACCACGAGACCACCATTTCCACCGAGATGTTGCCGAGGATGCGCAACGGCAGCGCCACTGGCGGCGGCGACGATCGTGGTTGAGAATGGGTATGGGTTTAGGTTATGTATTGGGGAGTATTTCGATTGAAGAAGATTGGGGTGATTAAAGGGTTTTAGGGCACTGTGTTCCCATTAAATGACCGGCCATCGACGACCGGTCATTCTTATACAAAACGTCCACCCCTGGACGTTGCTCAACATGTACAAACGGCCATCCATGGCCGTGTGGAAAGAAGGACGAACGGCCAGTGACAACCGTTCATGGCTTGGAATGGTCGGGCCATCGGTGGCCGGCAATCTATGGATCCATTACTGAGTTCGAGTATTTCTAGTGTTAGGAAAATCTTCATGTTGTTATGCTATTATTATATTACACACACACATATATATATATATATATATATATATATATATGTGTAGAGCACACCATACATACAAAAGTTTTTGGTTGAGCAAATTGTGCAGTGTTGTAAATGGAACCTGAAGAATGTTGCATTTTTATATTCTTTGACAAGGTAAGGTGGGTGTGTAGTGCGCTTATGGCAGTGGATTATTGTTGGTGCGGTGTTATAAATCAAACAGAAATTGGACTCATGTTTGACAATAGAATTGGAGTTGGAAAATAGGCACAGAAACAATAGAACTAAAATACAGAGACAGAAATTGAATGCAAGGGTTACTGCTTTGATTATTTTTGAGCAGAAAACGTCCGTGGTTTGCCGATTGCACATAAACATGGGCGGCCACTGGTGGCCGTTTAGTGTAAGGAATGACCGGCCATTCATGGCCGGTACTTTTTTTCTTTCTTAATTTTGGGAATTAACAGTAAACGGCTATTGATGGCCGATTATGTCTTCTTTGGACCGGCCATGGGTAGCCGATTGTGTCTAATGCGAAACGGCCATTGGCGGACGTTCGCGAAATTTTCACACAAACGAGAAAGGGTACAAAAGTCATTTTAATTATTTATTGTGTGCCCCTAATATTTTATGTGTGTATATTTCCGCGGCCCATATACAAATGTCAAAGAGAGCGTCAGTGAAGTTGAGGGTTAGCACACTTAATTTTCTTTTCTGTTTTCTGTCTTCTTTTTTTCTTTTAAATCACAAACTCGAAGGGAGCTCTATCAAACTCCCTGACTACTTCCAAATTAAAACAAAGGAAAACCGCTCAACCCACGTCAACTGTAGGGAAAGCCAGTCCTCTGGGGAAAAAAAAGGAAGTAAGTGGATCAAATTATCCTTCTTAAAAATCAGATGAGGCCAAATAAACCACATCCATTTATCTGAAGCATCAAGGTGCCCTAATTTGCCAAAATGCATCAGAAATTGGGTTTTTTCTTTTTTTCCTACTACAATATGTAAACATCCGGCTTCCAACGTTGCTCAAAAGAACTTTCATAATTGTATCAACTATATCAGTTTCCTCACAACTAAGGACAGAATAATGACCCGACCGCAGACGGCAGGCTCAAGGCCGGCGCATTACACAAAATTAACAAGGAAAATGTATGAAACAAGTTTGAACACGGAAAGGGGGATATAAGAAAAAGAGGCAGAAGGGAACCTGAATGGAAGCCGGCGGATTGAGATCGGAGGAGACGTAGCAGAGCAGCTCTGGCCATGTTCTCTCTTGCAAGTCGCAATAGCAAATGCGAATCGGCAAGAATTGAGAAATTAACGAATTCCAATATGCATCAACAACACAGGCACAACCGCACTAGTGAGAAGACTGAAGATCCGTCAACTACCCAAGGGTTTTAGAATTTAGGTTTTCATTTCGATACGAAGTTATAGAAATATAATTTATATCTAAGAATAGTGAGGGCATTTGGTCTAGTGGTATGATTCTCGCTTAGGGTGCGAGAGGTCCCGAGTTCAATTCTCGGAATGCCCCAATTTTTTAACCCTTTTTACAGAAATATGTCAGCCCCTTTGCTAGTCAGATACTGTAGTGCTTAATTAATTGAATTTGGCCAGTACGGTTTTAATTAAACACACACTACTGCACACCACACACTAGTGCTTAATTGAATTTGGCCAATTAGAAGAACAATACACACACAACTACTTTAGTGTTTTAATGAACCGTGTTTTCAAGCGGAGCTCTATCAAAATTTTAAAATAATACGCAAATGTAAAAATAGCAATAATAATAATAATAATAAAGTCGAGGCACTTAAGCTTGAACTCGATGATATTTGAGCTCGAATATTTCCATATATCAGTGGAGGCATGCTTCAGTATACGACTATTTGAGCTTAACTCGACTCAAAACCACCCTAATAAGGACAAATTAAGGATGGCGGCAAACCGTAACTAATTTTATTTAAGGTTGTAAAGTATTTGGGAAACTAGAGCTTTTGCGTTTATCATTAAGTATAAATATTACTCCCTCTGTCACATCTAATATTTCTTATTTGATTTCTACACACTATCAATTGATTTTTTTTTCAACCACTAATATATCAAAATATATACAATAAGAAATTATGAAAAATATATATTCTCAAAACTATAGTATCTAATATAATAATATAAACAAAAATAGTCTAACACACACACACTTTCCCGCCCAAACTTTTTCCCCTCACAAAATCCATCTTTTCACACTCTCTCTCTCACACACTAACTTATTTACGGTTCTACCACTGGACCGTGCTCCACATCGATGATAATTACAAAATTGTCATGGACCGTGCTCCAATAATATTTCTATACTAAACTTGGATCTCATTTATCCAATTCCTCCTATAAATATGTATATTATAACCCACCTCAAAATAATACCCTTACATCTTCATCTAACATTTCTCTCAATATTGTTCCATTTAACAAATACATCTCCCCACCATTTTATAGCTTTTATTATTCAATTTCATGTCTCTTTCTCCCTCTTTTGCTAATATATTTATTTTCTTTTGTTGTTGTTTTGGTGACAGTTATTGGAACAACGAGAGTACAAACTCAAGGGACGAAGAACATTTTGAATGGATGAAGAGCTAAGGAATATTCATAATCATAAAAGAATAAATCAATTGTTGCGACATCTTCTTCTATGACAAATACATCTCCCACCATTTTATAGCTTTTATTATTCAATTTCATGCCCCTTTCTCCCTTTTTTGCTAATATTTTTATTTTCTTTTGTTGTTGTTTTGGTGACAGTTATTGGAACAACCAGAGTACAAACTCAAATGATGAAGAGCATTTTAATTGGATGAAGAGCTAAGGAATAGTCATAATCATAAAAGAATAAATCAATTGTTGCGACATCTTCTTATATGACAAATAATCGGCGACATTCCATTTTACTTCATTTTTGGGGAAAGATTTGTTTGGTTGTTCTTTTTATGAAAAGATTTGTTCCACCGAGCGTAAATAATTGGATGAATTTATTTGTTATAGCATTAGTTTCTCATAATCTTTTGTATTTTATTCAATAAGAGAGTTTCGAATTTGTCTATATCATTTTTATCCATATATTCTATTCTCAATTACTCCATTCAATGATTGATTAATATCAAATTAATTCTATTCTCAAGTTAAATATGACAATGTTGAATTATCATTACTTTAAATTAAAATATTATATTTAAATTCTAACAAATTTTTTATTATATCAAATGGCTAATTATAGCAATAAGTTTATTATAATATTACATTTGGAAAAAATATTGTGATGATTTAATATAGATACTACGTTTTTAAATGGATTTTATTTATATAAGTATATCTGTATTCTAGAATCATTTTATTTATATTGGAAACTAAATCTTTCCATTTAAATATATCCATATATTGGAAACTAAATATTAAATAAAAAATAAAAACTAAATATTAGAATATGTATTTTTTAAAACAAAACATTCTAAATATGTGTTTTTTAATTTTAAAATGTATGTTACTTTATTAGATCAAAAAATCATAAATATTTAAATCATGTACACTAATAGAGAATGAAATGATCCCATAATTAAAGGGTGTAATTTGGGATCATTATTACTAATTGGATAGCTAAAAATCATGTCAAAAATGATAATTTACTTTAATTCTGTATATTTACTATGTATCATTTCATAGACCTAACAATATTAGATAACTAATAATAAATTTTATTGAAAATCTGTTACCATTTAGATGTTATTTCTATCAAATTAAATGAGGTTATAGATATAAATTATTGAATCCGATATATTTTATAAAGATATGGTTAAATGAGGTATTATTTCTAGAAAAATAAAATATATTATTAATTATATGGTAATAAAATCATGATGAAGAAATCATGATGGTAATAAAATATTTATTAATTATTTATTTGTGCAAAAGAGATTTGCGGTGATGGGGAATGCAGATGCATAATTTTTACAATGGTGATGATGGAGAGAAATAAAATATTTAGGATATTGAATATAATTTGTCTATGAAATGATTTTTAATTATATTGCAACTAAATATTTCCTTATAAATTTATCCGTATTTTGAAAACACAATATCAAATAAAAAAATAGAAACTAAGTATTACCCCATAAATAAAGCAAAGATGATGGGGTAATTGATTTCCATTGATTATATTGATATATTGATTAAATTGATTAAATTAATTTACATTGATTAAATTGATTTCCATTGGATAAACAAAAATGAAATGTTGACTATAGACAATGAAATGATATGAAAATAGCAAAGAATAATCGTAAAAGATGAGATGATCAATGGAAATAAATAAAATTACCCCTTAAATAAAGAATAATTAATGTAATTTAGCCCTTCAACTATTACTATAATTTTTACAAATACGATATTTTATTTATTTGTGGTGAATAATGAATCCATATTAGGAATTTATTTATGGATGGGAAAATTAATATGCCAAAAATATAGCACGGATTAAATCTAATTTAACTAGAAAAATAAAATATGTATTATTAATTATATGGTAATAAAATCATGATGGAGAAATCATGATGGTAATAAAATATGTATGTAATATATTAATTATTTATTTGTGCAAATGAGATTTGTGGTGATGGGGAAAGCAGATGCAGAATTTTTACAATGGGGATGATGGAGGGAAATAAAATATTTAAGATATTGAATATAATTTGTCTATGAAATGATTTTTAATTATATTGCAACTAAATCTTTCCGTATAAATTTTTCCGTATTTTGAAAACACTATATCAAATAAAAAAAATGGAAACTAAGTATTACCCCATAAATAAAGCAAAGATGATGGGGTAATTGATTTCCATTGATTATATTAATTACATTTATTAAATTAATTTACATTGATTAAATTGATTTCCACTAGATAAACAAAAATGAAATGTTGACTATAGACAATGAAATGATTATGGAAAGAGCAAATATAATCGTAAAAGATGAGATGATCAATGGAAATAAATAAATTACCCCTTAAATAAAGAATAATTAATGTAATTTAGCCCTTCAACTATTACTATAATTTTTACAAATACGATATTTTATTTATTTATGGTGAATAATGAATCCATATTAGGAATTTATTGATGGATGGGAAAATTAATATGCCAAAAATATAGCATGGATTAAATCTAATTTAACTAGCAAAATAAAATATGTATTATTAATTATATGGTAATAAAATCATGATGGAGAAATCATGATGGTAATAAAATATGTATGTAATATGTATTAATTATTTATTTGTGCAAATGAGATTTGTGGTGATGGGGAAAGAAGATGCAGAATTTTTACAATGGGGATGATGGAGGGAAATAAAATATTTAAGATATTGAATATAATTTGTCTATGAAATGATTTTTAAATATATTGCAACTAAATCTTTCCTTATAAATTTATCCGTATTTTGAAAACACAATATCAAATAAAAAAATGAAAACTAAGTATTACCACATAAATAAAGCAAAGATGATGGGATAATTGATTTCCATTGATTATATTGATTACATTGATTAAATTAATTTACATTGATTAAATTGATTTCCATTGGATAAACAAAAATGAAATGTTGACTATAGACAATGAAATGATTATGGAAATATCAAAGAATAATCGTAAAAGGTGAGATGATCAATGAAAATAAATAAATTACCCCTTAAATAATGAATAATTAATGTAATTTAGCCCTTCAACTATTACTATAATTTTTACAAATACGATATTTTATTGGTAACTAAATCTTTTCATATAAATATATCCATTTTTTGGAAACTAAATATTAAATAAAAAATATTAGAATATGTATTTTTTTAGAATAAACCATTCTAAATATGTGGTTTTAAATTTTAAAAAATGTGTGTTACTTTATTAGATCAAAAAATCGTAAATATTTAAATCCTGTACACTAATAAAGAATGAAATGATCCCATAATTAAAAGGTGGAATTTGGGAAACATTATTACTAATTGGATAGTTAAAAATCATGTCAAAATGATAATTTACTTTAATTCTGTATATTTACTATGTATCGTTTTGTAGATCTTATAATATTAGACAACTAATTATAAACTTTATTAAAAATTTGTTACCATTTATGTGTTATTTCTATCAAATTAGTTCGGGAGATTTTAGCGAGCAGACACTGCATACAGGTAAGCGATGTATCTTGCCCTTGCTGTGGTCTTGAATGTGAGTCATTGGATCACCTTTTTTGCAAATGCACAATGGTTAGCTCGGTATGGTATCGTGGGGTGGCATGGTTTGATGTGTATTGGGTGGTACCAGGGAATGTTAGATCGCTGATGGGGGTGGTTGTGTTTTGATCCAAAGAAAGGACGAAGAACAGCCTGGGCACTCACGGGGTTAGCATTAATGTGGTCAGTTTGGAGGATGAGGAATGAAGTAGTTTTCAATGGAAAATAATTTGATGGTGATATGGTGACAGAAAGGGCGAAATGGCTGGTATGTTCATGGGCCAATGCAGAAGGAAATACTACTGGCGCGAACATTGGAAGTTTGGAGAATATTTACCCTGGGAGCCTGACCTAGAGAAGCTGGAGAGTGACATCTGCTCATCGGCGTGGATTGGTGTGGGAACGTCCGGAGAAAGGTTGGTGGAAGATAAATACGGATGGATCGTCTTTGGGGAATCCCGGATTAGTTGGAGTGGGAGGGGTGATTAGGGACGAAGAGGGAAAGGTCATTTTCATACTTTCTGCTGGGATTGGAATCGCGGACTCCACAATTGCTGAGATGACAGCGGTGTACCGTATTTGCAGAAATATCATTCGGGACGAAGGCTTTCCACTTCAAAAGCTAATTTTTGAGTGTGATTCATCCAATGTGTTGGGTTGGCTAAAAGATCCTAGATCGACTCCATGGAGGATGAACCATTTGCTTGGACCGTTTCTAGCAATCATGAATTGTGCCGGTTTGGTGAGAGTGCAACATATACTAAGAGAACGGAACGATATTGCAGATTATTGGGCAAGGCAATGGAGACACGATAGAGGAGTGGCTTTGAAGAATTTTTTGAAAGGAAAATACAGTACAGTGGAGGAAAAATGGAGTTGTGTGGCTATGCATCAGTTTTTCATGTCATGTTATAAGTTTGCTGGATTTCATGAATGCTGATAGATGGAAGGCGGCGTTCGTGATGACCATGTACTACGGGACCGCAACAATCTAGCCAATCATTGGCTAGAGAAGGAGCTTCGGGGGCCAACAACACTGAGGAATGGTATTAAGGTGTCTAATGTCTGCTGCAAATCGTTGTTGGTTATGATCTGTTGGTTGCTTGCTGTTCTATTCGAGTTTCTTTGAGTTGTACTTGTGATAAAAGCTGATGCTTGGGATATGAGGATTTCAAATAAGGGCACAACAAGAGGATGTGCTGTGTAATGGCTTATTGGAGATTGAATAAAATCGGGTATTTTTATCCTCAAAAAAAAAAAAAAAAGAAAGAGGTTATAGATAAATTATTGAATCTCATATATTTTATGAAGATGATTGACATTTATGTTAATCATCGCAAATTTATTGTATTATGTATATATCAAATAATTTATTACCATATTGGCCACCTTGAAAAATTTGGAAAGAGATCCCGGCTGTTCAATTTAAGTGCACAATTTTTGGGATTAATTAATAATAGAAAAGGATGATGGAAAAATTAATATGCCAAAAATATAGCACGGATCAAATCTAATTTAGCAAGAAAATAAAATATGTATTATTAATTATATGGTAATAAAATCATGATGGAGAAATCATGATGGTAATAAAATATGTATGTAATATGTACTAATTATTTATTTGTGCAAATGAGATTTGTAGTGATGGGGAAAACAGATGCAGAATTTTTACAATATGGATGATGGAAGGAAATAAAATATTTATGGTTTTTAATAACTAACAGGAATTAGATGTATACATTGGCTAATAGCTAACAAGACTTCGAAACATCTGCCTGAAATGAATTCAGGTCATCCCATTGGACAAAAAGGAGCAATGCTATTTTGCACAAAGTATTTTAATTTTGCATAAACTTCCAAGATTATCTTGATATGGATATTGAATATAGTACCAATGGCATGAAGTTTCTCATACTTAAATGAATTTCTTAACCAAATTTGGCTTTGAATATAGCTTGCAGTTTGGGCTTTAATTTAGAAAATGGAATGCAAGTATGCGACACAGGCTTAATTTTCACTAATTTTCACTTGAAAATTAAGGCGTGTTGGTGATGATTTTTTGAATCAATTGTTTTATTTCTTTAGTTTTATTTCCATGTTTACTGCAATTATGAACTGAATCTTAATCATATACAATTGCTATTTTGCAAAATATTTTGACAAACAGAAGACTAATCTCTACAAGCACATGAAAATTTATATCTTGCCATCAATGGGGATGTGGTTGGCTCTGTTTCATCTAGATTTACTCAAGTTATTGACAAAATTCTTGGTCATCCCCTCGAACTTCTGTCTGGAAAAAATTGCAAGTAGAAATGCTCTGCCTATACTTTCATTCTCCTTCAAAATATAAATGTTGCATTTATTAAACATATACATAAAGACGAGAATTTTATCCAATGATGATGATAAGATATTGAACAAATGAGGCATTTCTGGACAATGTAACTTTCTAGCCGTTCCAGATGCTATGTTTGAATGTATTGTAGCGCAAATGGACGTTTTTTCTGAGTATCTGAAGGGTAACTATTTCGATGCTGCGAAATCTTTATTGAGGATGTTTGTTGCGAAACCTTTGTTGAGGAAGTTTGACGACGTTTGGTTTATGATATTATGAAGGGTCTTATCGGACTGACTAATAAATTTAATCGTTATTGATGTCTCAAAATCTTCAAGTGATGTGCTATGATGGATTTTGTTAATATGAATGTTTGAATCGAACTTTAATGTTTTGCTCTATGATCCGGATGATTACATATTGTCTGATAAATTTTATTAACCGCTTTATAATTTATCTTTTTCAATGAAGCATTGTTTGATTCTTTAAATATTAGTCACTTTAAAATGAATCTTATACTTGATTTTCGCAATGCAATAAATATACAGGAATTGTAAGTGCATTACATTTATTCTTAGGTTTTTTTTTTTTAAAAAAAAGTTATAATTTTTAAGAATTATAAACTTTATATTGATTTTTTGATACATACTTACATATTCGTTGTGATTGATCTGTTCTAGATAATCTAATTTATAAAATTTATGGCCTATGAAACTGTATTTTTTATGATCTTACTTGCTGATTTAAAATTTAATTGTATTTTAAAACATATTTATTCCATAATCTGTATTCGATGGAATTAACAATAGCCAGTTTTAAAATAAGCTACATTTTGTTTTTAACATGCTAATAATAATAAGGACAATTTTGTTCCTGTGGTTAGTGAGATGAAATTGTCAAGCAATTTATTTTTTTAGAAATGCTATGGAAAAGGAATGTAGGACGTTATTAGAATGTTTTTTTCTTTTTTCTTTTAAAAAAATTATTTTGTCATCTTTATTACTTTTACGCATGTATTAATTATTTTCTTTAGAGGAGCCGGAGCAAGAAAATAAATAGGAAAACTTTGATATTCCTTCAACCTTGACAATTAAACCTTAGTTTTACAATCAAAACTTTCATTCCTTTCTTATTCATTACTTCAATCATCAACTATTTTACCTTATGCATTTTTTTTCATTCAATCGTGAGGACAATTTTTCTTTTGTTGAATCTCTAAATTAATTTTTTGATATTTCAGAAACTTCTCTTTCCGCGCATCGCACAGCCGGGTAATACTAGTATGATTCTAAACTTGACTATTGTTTACAAATATAAATTTGCAATAAAATTAAATCGACGTTAAATAATAAACCATATCAAAAAAGTCAAATGACATACGGAGGGAGTAATTAAAACTTTAGCACTCTACCACTACACTTTAAACTCTACCATTTATCAAATGGAGAAGGAGAACGTCATCCAGTCATCCAGACGCAGCACATGAACCATTTATTGGATTGGATGACTCGCTGCATATTATGCCTAATGCAAACCCAAACCCAAACCCAAACCCAAACCCACCAAAGAAGCAGATAAATAGTACTGATTGACGACAGCAGCGATGGAGAGAGAGAGAGAGAGAGGGGTTGCATTACAAGATGCTTTTAATAAGGGTTTTAGAAAAATAATAAAATGACATGCATTCTATCACTTTGAGCACAACCACCAACTGGGAAAGTCTTGAATCAAGCAATCACGAGAGCAGAGGAACACAAATTTGGCAGGAATGGGAAAAAACAGAAACAGAGATATATAGTTGACACCAGTGAAGCTGCTACAGGAGCAGAAAATGAATATAAGGGATGATGACAGCAGGGAAGAAAGAAGCAATGGCAGAAAATATTGACAATGAGCCCGTTCCTGTTCCACAGGAACAACACAACAGGAGGAAGGAAAATGATGAAACAATTGTGGGAAAATGAATTGGCTGAGGCAGGAGAGGAAATCGAAGAAATGGATGATAATGCCAATGAAGCCGATCGAACAGGATATATCATGAAGTGGAAGAAGAAGGTGAAAGGATCGATAACACAAGAGAGCACCTTGTTTCTTGAATGCCTGTGGAGGCAATTCCTTCAATAGTCTGCATTAACTGAAGAAAAATGAAGGAAAAAGGGTCATATAAGATCCCTCGAATAATTAAACACATTATAAGGCTGAATTTTAGGTTCCATAGTTCGTACCACATTCTTGGCCAGACCGTGCCAAGACTGTGGTTCGTCTGTTATTTGGATCAGTCCAGGCCCAATTCAAAGAAAAAGGGAAGAATAATAGATGATGGGCTGTATCCTAGCCCAATTGCATTCAAGTTTCAAATTGGATGTCCCTACAAACTTTTGGGCACGGTATTTTATGTGAGAATGGTTAATGTTTAATGTAAGGGTAGATTAGTGTTTAAAGTGAGAGTAAATTCGAAATTTATGAGATGTCATTTGAATGGATTTGAACTTTTAATTGATTTATTTATGTGTGATGTGATAGTTGTATGTTTGAAATTTTAATATATAAGTATTTATTATTGGTGTGATGTGATGGAGAGAGTTTGGTAATTAAAGTGTATAATTATTTCCTAAAAGGGAACGTGACAATTGTAATGGGACGGACCAAAAAGGAAAATAAGACATAATTAATGGGACGGAGGGAGTAAAATTTAAAATTCTCTACCATTAATAAATACAAACTCATTACTATCACACTATATAGACTTCTAATTTAACCTTCCTTTAAAACACAAATTTACCCCTATATTAAATACTCATAACCACATAAAATACCATATCTAAAAAATTTGGGACACATTTAGGGGGACGGATGAATTACCTGTTTGTTTACTAAAGGTTCAGGAAACGACTCCACCCCACCTCTGTCTCCATCGTCGCCGCATCCTTGGTGTAACATCAAAATCCAAATACCAAAGTAAAAATAAAGAAATAAAATAAAGTAAAAAGAAAAAAAAAATCCAAATGCTGAATCCGTCGATGTAATAATACATTAAATGCCGTATAGTTCACAAAAAAACAATAAAAAAAATTAATCGAGCACCCATTTCTCAGTATAGCTATCAATTACATATAGCTGTAGTTCATATACACGACAGGAGCGCCTCAGTTTACCTTTACGCGCATCTCCTGATAATGTAGAAACAAAAGGCCGCTCAGATTGTTCATTGTGAAGCAGGGCCCCTCACGTGTGACTCACCATATTAGGTGTGAGCAATGAAACAAGTACAACGTCACAAATTGATGCTATGCTTTCTGCGGTGAAGATAACAACGTTGGTCAGTTAGCATTCATCTCCTTTAGTGTAAACCGGTATTTGCCATTTCTTTGTGTTCTTTTTCGGGTCATCTGTGAGGCTAAGATCATCATCATCTTCTTTGAAAGTCTTGATGAATTTTTGGGCTCCGGTCAATATGAGCCTTTCAATCATAAATAATTGGTAATTATTCTCTACCACCGGATCTAAAATACTGCTGTAGTTGGATGAATACGCCATTTTGTACCTACAGATAAATTATCACACAAGAGGCAAATAGTAAAATGATCATGAACCGCGAAAAAGTATGTACAATATTTAACGGATGGACGAAAGAAGACATAACTAATGAGATACCTAACAGCCAAAGGTGAGAAGAAGCCAGGTGTTCTTTCATTTGATGCAATAAATAGGGTTCTTCCAGGAGGGACCCACTTTGAAATTCTACAAAGAATAAACTCAGGGCGTGTATCTCTGTCAAGATGAGGATGTAATGTCCGTGCAACCCCAAACCTGTCCTTCCTAGTTTTCAGTTTATCTCCTCGACGAACATGTATAGCATAGTAATCTCCAAGTTGTGCCTTAATCTATATGAACATATATCCACTAATATAACATTTACTAAAGGAATTGATCTTTAAATTGAACAATTGAGCGAAAAAAATTAATCAATGCAAGAGGTCAAGCTATCAGCATATGAACCTATGCTATAACTGTGCACACAAAAAACAAATTTTGTGATCCACTGAAAGAGCATGATTGCAACACATAAGTAGATACTAGATATGAAAGTCAATAAAAATCTCTCCACTTGTTTTTTTGGATGGCAGGTAAAATTTCCCATGTCAAAGATGTTCAATCAATGCAAACAAAAGGTGCTGAGCAGTGATGAGTGGTGACCTGGCACAAGCTAATAATTTATTGATTGAGCCAACCGTAAAAAATTCCACCCAATGGCAGAGTTCACAATTACCATACCAAACCACATGCATTAAAAAGAAATCTACTTTCCTTTCCGATTTCAGGGTTTTAAGCATTTTTGTTTTAGAACAGCATATGTCTACTCAGATGATTCCATCTAATATCTAATCCACAAAGGATCATGTAAAGATAAGATGCCTGATAGCAAGTGGCAAGCAAAGAAACCAAACTCTTAGCCCATTAAACATTATAGTGAGTAGTTTATATACAAAGTGAATGAAAGGCAGGTTTAAACTGAGATATCGCTGATTAACAAACAAGCAGAAGGATGAAAAAGTTAATAATGGTAATATACATCTGTAATTTCAACGAATGACTAATAGCAAATCGACAATGCAACAAATTACCTTTTCTGCAGCATCTCGTAGCTTCTTTGCAGCCCTTGAAGGAAGAAACGAATATGGCATCATAATAGAACTGCGGTTGTTCCGATCCTTGCACTCCATGAACCTGAATGACTATCATGATTAATACCTACACCACAGCTATCAAGAGTTCAAAACTAATTTGAGTATGCAGGAGGTACAGACTAAGGCTGCTAACACCAAAGCAGCATGCAGTCAATGCAATTCATATAATTTCCATCATTTCACTAAACAGGTACTTAGTATATGATATATACCAACCAAACTTAATAGGCAGCAACAAGAGAATAAAAATAAAAAATCAGTACAAAAAAAATTGATTGAACATAAAAACGTATACTAACTTTACCATGACAGAGGACTTGCTGTTCGATTTATAAGTAAAAGATTAGCATATGAATTTTTCTCCTTCAGATCTGCTCGGCTCACTCCTTGCACATGAGCTAAACCTCGTGTTCCCAATTTCATGCTTGTTGCAAGGACCTCGTGCCACCAGTTTGAATTATCCAAAATGACAGGCACTGTGTTCGATATGAGATCTAGATCATACAAAGAATCCATAGCACAGGAATTGGCTGTCCATCTAGAAAACAAATTAAACTGAGAGTTTAAGGGGTTATGTTCACTTAGCAAAAAACTAGCAATCTAAATCCAATCAAAATAAAAAGAATTTCCATTTTTGTAATCTCCAGTAAAATACTGCCGTTTCAGTTCAGTATTTCATTAGGGCATTGATATAAGTGCTACAAATATGGGGATTTCAGGTGATACTAAAATCCCACTTGCTAGTATGGCTACTCAAACTTCTCTCCGTGTAACACGGTTAATCAACATTACAAACTAAATTAACAATCAAATACTTTGACAATTTAGTTCCCATGAAGTGTGCGGTGATAAGCTAATCTATTCATGGTTAAATCAGGAAAATTGTGGGCTCTATGGGGTCTTTGCTACCCATATCTATTTACAGACTTCATAAAATGCTGTCTTATCGGCAAATATAAAATAACCTTTCGTGAGAGGGCATACTGTCAGACTGATGAAGAATCCCTTTCTCATTGTGTATGGGATTTATGCACATCCTAGATGGCATTACAAAAGTCCTGCAACCAAATAAAAACAAAAGGCGATAATTAAAAGGAGGAGCATAAGCATGTGGGGATTGGTAATGAACCTCAAATAGGACATAAATAGGCTATATATTGTTAAGTGATCATCAAATCTTTATAAAAAAATCAATAGGGCATTTGTAAAGATTATTAGCTCCCTCATAACACCTAAAAGTCTGGAGCTCACTGCAAACAAACAACTGAGATCTAGTAAATTTGTAATAGTATAATTTAACGCTAAACTCTTTATATACGATCAATACAACACTCCACAAAGAGGAGAGATGTGCCCATTATAGACATCTTAGACTACATTAATATGAAAGATTCATCGAATTATACTACAAATTCAAATGTACTCTAACAACAGCTACTTGTGCAATTTTCCACAGAAACAACTCAAAATCCAAAATTAAAATTTCCAAGCCCAAACGCACTAGGAATTCCTACAAACACCACTTCTCCAATAAATTAATGAGAAGATTCAAGCATAAGTGTTTCCAAGAAAACCCTCGACCGCAAGAAATTACAGAAATACGCTACCTCCCTAGAAACAATGCTTCCTCAAGGGCGCACCTAAGGCTTGATTCTTGGTGGCCCAGACCCTCACAGGAATCGCAGTGCTTTCCAGGGCAGTCAATTCTGTTACCCCAATACAAGTACTTGTCGTGCATCGTGTGCCGATGGCCGGATTGATGGGCCAAGTTCGTTATGGACGCTCTCCCTTGTCCATTGCTGGAAAGCAGCAAGGAAAGCACGTACACTAAAGAAATCAAAGAAATTAAAGCAGTGAGGAGGAGGATGGGAGATCTAGGTTTGGGTGATTTGGGTTTGAGCTGGGATTTTGGGATCGCCATGGGTTCTAGTTGTACTTGCAGGATTTTTCTGCATTGGATTTGTTATCTTCGCTTCATTTCTCACGGAGTTACGGAGTTCGATAGCTCTATCTTATAGACAGACTTATATAATTTTTTTAAGTTTTTTAAAAATCTGATTAAATATATTTTAAAATTAATTTAAAATTCTTTTATATATGTTTAGATGTAATCACAAGGTTGGAAGATATAAATATGTGCATTTGGGCAAGTCTTCATCTATAATTATTTTTTTTTCGGTAAACAAAGATACACAAGCGTCGGCAAAGAGGAAAACTAAAAATTCTACAGAAAAGAGGCAAGGAGAGAAAATAAGTAAATAAATAATAGACTTTCAAATTAATAATTACTTCTACATAAAATAATAATAATACCACATGTTCATGTGCAGTAAACGTAAACATACTAATAGCAATAATAAATAGGCCGACCTGATAGGCCTAATATGTCATTTATAAAGCCGGGCTCGAGCCTATTTATCTAAATAAACTTTCAAAACAATCTAAGCCTAGCCTATTTATAAAAAAAAATCTGGTCTGACCTTCGGTAGGCTAGGCCATAGGCTCATGTCGGGTAGCCTGGGCTATTCCCACCCCTACCTTTGGATACCAAAAAATATAAAAAAGGGTCTATTCTTTCCGCACCTGGACCATGTCGGTTCGGTTCTGCTCGGTTCCAAGGAGTAATACTTCAGGTCTGGGTCGGTTCTTGTCTCCTGATATTTCTCTAATATTTCTCTAGGTATGGGTCTTGGGTCTGGTTGTATCCAACCTAGTCCCGACCCATTGTCATCCATATTAATGGGGATCCAAGATTCCCAGTTCTTGCTATGAAATGAAATATACTCGTGTTTGGCTCTCTTCATATTTCATGTAACGAAATATTAGAAGTTTTAAGTGGGAATTGATTCTCACTCAAATAGGTATAATCATAGTAGTTATCAAGATCCCGTTCTTGATCTTATGATTTTACAATCTGATCTCTTAAAAACGATTAAGATCTTCGTAGGATCTCTATCTTGTTCCCGATATTAATTGTAGGATCCTGATCCTAATTGTAGGATCTCATGATCCAATCCGATTCGATCTTACCAAAGTTTAAAATATTCTCCCACATTCTCATGTTTATCATAAGATCGGTCTTGAATGTTAGTTTTCACTGTTTATAACTTTATCGCTTCATTTACCAAATGAAGTTCTACGTTATGCTTTTCACTTGTTAGTATGAGTATAATTTTTTTTTCATTTATTCTTGTAATTCGATAGAACCATAGGATTTGAATTCAATTCTCTGATCTCGATCTTGCAAAGATAAAAACAATCAAAGCTAAAATCTTGATCATGATAACCTTGGTATAGTCTTAGATTACCACATATCTTTTGCTCTTTTATACCCTCACTTTATATAATTACTTTATTTTATAAAGAGCAATTTCCATTCTATAACCCTTAACTATATCAATATTTCTATTCATATACCTAAACTTAAATTTTTCTTTTTTTTTTTGGAAAAATTACACCCCAATGTTCAAAGTTTAGGCTTTAGGGCTTCTATAGATTTCAGTCGGACATTTGAAGGGAAATATAAACGGAGAAAATTCAAAATCATGAAATGGGTGGATGGCATAACTAAGGCTCTTGAACGGTGGACTCCATTCCACTGCACATTCTTGAATCGGAGCTTAGGGCCGAGCATGCTTCTGTTTCACAACAAGAGGAACTCGATTGGCATCAGAGGGTGAGGGATAAATGGGTTTAGATGTTGGGATCGGAATACTACATACTCCTTCCGGCCCACCAAAACTGTTCCATTTTGACTTTTGACACTATTCATCGATCAACTTTGACCTAATGTTTTTGCAATTATATAAGAGAAAAATATAATCAAGTTCGGTCTTGTTAGATTCATCTAATCATGTAGTTTTAGAATATACATTTTATATAATTTTTACATATGCACATTTTAAGAAATCTACTGTTAAACAAATGTATTGGACGGCGTGTCCAAAAGTTTTGAGACAGAAATAATGGGACAGAGGGAGTATTTTTCAGGCTCGTGTTAAAAGTAGAAGGCATAGGGAGCGTATGCGTAGCATGTACCTCCCTGATGGCAATTGGTGTGATGATGATAAATTACTTAGTGACCATGCCCGAACTTATTTCCAAGATTTGTTTGCGAGCCCTGTGACCTTGGAATTAATCCCCCGTTTCAACTTCTGCCATTCACACCAATTTCAGAGGCTGATCTTGATTTGCTATAGAGGAGTCCCACAATAGAAGAGGTCACAGAGGCAGTGAAGAGCATTAATGGTTACTCTGCTCTAGGTCCAGATGGCTTCCCAGCCCTTTTCTACAAAAGATTTTGGGATACAGATGGCCCTTCAGTATTTCAATTTGTCCTTCATGCTTTTGCTGCCCTAAATCTGCCCTCTGATGTTTTGAAAGCCTATATTTGCTTTATTCCAAAAATGCCATCCCCATGAGTTTTAAACAGTTGCGAACAATTACTCTTTGTAATATAGTTTATAAAATTCTGAAAAATATTTTGGTGAGTCGGCTACGCCCTATCCTACAAGATGCCATTTCCCAGCATCAAGCTGCCTTCCTCCCTGGAAGGTGACCCGTGGATAACGCTATTGCATTGTAAGAGCTGATAAGCCGTCTGACAGGAGCCCGGGCTAATCTATTATTCTGAAAATTGATATAGCCAAAGCTTATGACAATGTTCAGCGGGAATTTCTTGAAAAGTGCTTGGTAGAACTTGAGATCCCAGAATCTGTGACTTGTCTTATCATGCCTTGTGTGACTTCTCCATCCTACTCCATCGTATGGAATGGTCAAGCTTTACAACACTTCAAACCCGGGAAAGGGTCGAGACAAGGGGATCCTATTTTCCCCAATCCAGTTTTGGTGGTTATGGAGAAGTTTTCTATGCTAATTAATTCCCTGGTGCAACAGGAGGTGTGGAAGCTGGTCAGACTGAGCAACTGAAGGTTAAGTGTTTCACGCCTTGCTGTCACTAATGATCTCATTCTCTGTTTAAGCTTTGATTGGGAAAATATCATTACTATTCATGAAGCCTTGAGGAACTTTGCAGCAGTATCTGGACTACAACCTAACCCCCAAAAATCAATTATTTTTGTGGCCCAAAAATGTGTCGGAGGGGGACAGGCAACGGGTCATAGACACATTGAATTATCAAGTTTTGGAGTTCTTCGACATTACTTGGGTTTTCCTCTTCTTATGGGATGACTGAGTTGTAGGGACTTTGGCTTCCTGTTGGATAGAATTGATGCAAAACTTGAGGGATGGGCGTGTAAAATTTTTAATAAAGCTGGGAAGCTTACCTTGTGGTGATCTGTCTTGGCCTCTATTACTACCTACCTTATTTAACCCCATTGGCTTCCATAAGCCGTTTGTAACGCCATCGACAGGAAGATCAATCGCTTCATGTGGAAAGGGACTGAAGGAAAAGGGATGCATCTTGTTTTCTGGGACTTAGTGGAAAGGTCGAAGTGCAGTGGTGGATTTGGACTTCGGAAAACTTGGCCCATGAACATCTCTTGTTGGGAAGTTACTATGGAACCTTATGCATTCGCTTGAGAAGACCTAGGTTAAGCTGTTTGAGGGTGGCAGGTCTGACTCCTCATTTCCGTCTACTTCTCTTTATAATGTCCATTCTAACTTGCATAAGTTGATGAACAAAATTATTCCCCATCTCAAGAATGGGTTTTCTATTCAGCTTGGTGGTGGTAATATGTCTTTTTAGTTTTCTGAATGGTGGAGAAGTTTCAACTTAGTCCCTTATATTGTTATGCAAGATCTACATCTTTGTGTTAGGGATGTGATCAATGAAGGGGCCTGGGATTGGTCTGGAGTTTACACCAACATCCCCAAGGATCTGAAGCAGTATATATGTGCTTCCCCCAAGTTGTTTTGCATAACTCAATTCCTGACTTATGGGTATGTAAGGGATATCCTACAGGGCGGTAGACTGCCAGTTCTGTATACAACTTTCTAGTGCACAATAAGGAGCCTGTGGACGAATGGAGATGGATGTGGTAGGCCTGCCTTCCTGAAAAAAAAATTGGCCTCTTTGTCTGGCTCACGAACAATGCCTCTCTTCCTGTTCATGTAGTTAGCTCCAGCATAGGATTGCTTCTTACCCATTATGTTGTGTTTGCGGTCGCACGGAGGATACTTGGAGCCATGGATTGCTGTATTGTGTGGGGCCTCTCAAGTTTGGGAAGCAATAGGCATACATGTTCATTTGGACTGTGATACTCTCCTTAAGGATGAAATCAAGGTATTTCTGCAAAGTAGTCATCGCGCTTTTAGGTCCATGATTATCGCTGCGCTTTGGATTATTTGGCTAGAGCGCAATGCGAGGGTGTTTCAAAAGACGCACAAGCCTCTCTTGATTATTAAAAAATGATATCTACCACCTCACAACAGAGCATGATATGGCTGGGAGCACCATTCGCTCTTTGACATCTTAGGTGCATTTGGTTATTTGGAACCATGCGGGCTTCCAAGACCCCATCCTCTACGTTGAAGTCAGCTTACTTGGGAATCCCGACCAATCTGGTTTTGGGTTCGTAGTCTGAGATAGTGATGGATATTGGATTGGCGGTGGGTGCGGCTCCCTGGGGATGCAACGAATACCTTTGCCGAGTTGTCTGCTATGGCAGTAAGTTTGAAGTATATTACCTGTTTGGGGATTCGAAGGATTGCTTTCTACTCCGACTTTTTATCGGTGATTGAGTCTCTTGAATCCAAGAATCGATTATACCCTTTTGCTGCTATTCTGGAAAAGATCATAGACTTGAAGAGCTTCTTTGATAGGTGTTGTATCCAACATGTGTTGCGTGGAGGCATTCATGTATAAGATAAATTGACTAAGCACGGGGCCTCGGTGGGGGGGAGGTTGCGGCGGATGCTTCCGGTGTATGGTTCCCCTACTACTAGACCTTTTCCATTCAGACTCTTTTTCTCTTGTTCCTAACTAGCTGTTTTGTTTTCTTTGCCTTTTCCTTATGTTCAGGCTTCGGTTCTTCAAAAAGAAAAATAAGTTTAGGAACAACTACACTGCCATAAAGTAGTTGTTAAGTTAGATGTACCGTTAAGTGTATGAGGATAAAATAGTCTTTCATAATTTTTCTTTTCCATTTGTTAACACATAAAAAAAATGTATTAATAAGGCCCACATACCTATCCAGGTTCACATAATGGGCCAATTATCAAGCTTGCACAGAGAGAGATAAGCCCAGGACCAGCCCATGGACCCCGAGGAGGCATCATCTCGAGCGAGCCACCTATCCTAGTAATGGCATAATCCGGAGAAAGCAAGACCGAGCAAGCTAACTGCCCGAGCACCACGAGTCAGTAGGAATGATTCTGAAGCGTTACGAGGTGATGTCACCCCGAGCCGAGAGATGCTCCTCATCCTCGCGGATGCTTTATCCCTACCAGATATGAATAAAGGCAGGGAAGACTTAGTTCAAATTTAGAAATCTCAACCCTTCTCCCAACCGGTGCTTTTTCACGAACAGGCACCTACATGGTATAAATAATAGAACCGACGATGTAATCTGGGATCCTCAACTACCAAACTTTTATACAATGTCTTTATTTTTTCAGTACTTTTTTTATTTTTTGTTTTCTTCAATTGCTTTTTTTTACTACTTTCTGCACTTTACTTTCCTTTATTTTTCGCGATGCTCTAGTTTCTAGCATTCCTTGGGATAGTTCTCATCACGCCTTCTGTCCTAAAGACCCCGTTTAGAGGATTAAACATTTCTCCAAAACGACAGTAACAGATTGGCAACCACAGTGGGAGACCAAACTCCCCCCGACAATCAAAGATATCCATTGTATATTATACGCAACTGCGAGGTTCGTAAGAAGGTTATAAGAAGCTAATATAAACATATGAGACAACTCTAGGAGAAATCAAATGATATGGTTGGTAAAGGAGATCAAACCCCTCGTGCAACCACGACAGGGGCAGAGAATGCGTCACTTGTTCATCCCGAATGACAAGTAGTGACGATCTCTGGGTCGTCGAACATTCCAATACTCTCCTTACATGAGGCTATGTTCGAAAGGCTAACCATGACAATAGATGCTATTGTCGCAAGAAGACTGGAGGAAGTGTTGAAAGCACCTATCGGGACCCCGAGTCTCCTGGGAAACAATGTTACTACTCTGGCATCGCCCGTAATAATGCCCAACCAAGGGCAATATTAATACCAAGGGGCCAAACTATCCATGGTACCCTCCAATGGAAATATGGGGTCTGCACGTGGCAGGGCAAGGTTCTCCTCAGAATCATCTTTTTTACGTTACTACACCACCATTATCCTTCAGGTTACCAATGGCTTATACGGCTGCTCCAGCCACACAGCTAGACCTAGGGATGGATATGATGACAGAAGTCCCCAATCCCATGCAGGAAAACCCTCAGATTCCCGTAACGATGGATAACCAAGCGGGTGGAAGCGGATTGAATGCACCCCAGAACCACGGACAAAACAATATCCATGTCAGGCTGGCCAATTCAGGGCTGCAAGGGCATTCCATGATGCTAACTGAGTTAATATAACTCGGGGATAATGCCATCAGCCAATCTTTGGCAGAAATTTCCCTAGGGAAAATAATGGCGGACATGAAGGATTCCAAAATCCACCTTATCACCAGCAGAATCAGAAAGTTCGAGGACCAAACCCAGTTCCCCCAAGGAACCTTCCTCCTCCGCCACCGTTGATACGAGGCTAACCGGAGCCGCAACAGGTGCATATGGGAAAAGAACACCTAGCAACCATGTAGCGAAGGTTAGGGTTAAACATCCCAGAGGCTACTTGGCCTATTTACCAAAGGTTGTATCCACCCCATGTGTATGAGGACAATCCCTACCATATGCGCACGGATACCTGACTTCTCCAGATTCTCGGGAGAAGATGAGACATCTGCGATGGAACACATCGGCCGCTTTATTACGCAGTTATGGGAATTAGGCCAAAATTAGTTCCATCAGATGCAGTTATTCTATTCCTTGTTAATAAAGACTGCCTTCTCATAGTTTACTGGTCTCCTTACATGAGGCTCTGTTCGAAAGGCTAACCATGACAGTAGATGCTATTGTCGCAAGAAGACTGGAGGAAGTGTTGAAAGCACCTATCGGGACCCCGAGTCTCCTGGGAAACAATGTTACTACTCTGGCATCGCCCGTAATAATGCCCAACCAAGGGCAATATTAATACCAAGGGGCCAAACTATCCATGGTACCCTCCAATGGAAATATGGGGTCTGCACGTGGCAGGGCAAGGTTCTCCTCAGAATCATCTTTTTTATGTTACTACACCACCATTATCCTTCAGGTTACCAATGGCTTATACGGCTGCTCCAGCTACACAGCTAGACCTAGGGATGGATATGATGACAGAAGTCCCCAATCCCATGCAGGAAAACCCAGGAAAACCCTCAGATTCCCGTAACGATGGATAACCAAGTGGGTGGAAGCGGATTGAATGCACCCCAGAACCACGGACAAAACAATATCCATGTCAGGCTGGCCAATTCAGGGCTGCAAGGGCATTCCGTGATGCTAAGTGAGTTAATATAACTCGGGGGATAACGCCACCAGCCAATCGTTGGCAGAAATTTCCCTCGGGAAAACAACGGCGGACATGAAGGATTCCAAAATCCACCTTATCACCAGCAGAATCAGAAAGTTCGAGGACCAAACCCAGTTCCCTCGAGGAACCTTCCTCCTCCGCCACCGTTGATACGAGGCTAACCGGAGCCGTAACAGGTGCATATGGGAAAAGAACACCTAGCAACCATGTAGCGAAGGTTAGGGTTAAACATCCCAGAGGCTACTTGGCCTATTTACCAAAGGTCGTATCCATCCCATGTATATGAGGACAATCCATACCACATGCGCACGGATACCTGACTTCTCCAGATTCTCGGGAGAAGATGAGACATCTGCGATGGAACACATCGGCCGCTTTATTACGCAGTTATGGGAATTATGCCGAAATTAGTTCCATCAGATGCAGTTATTCTATTCCTTGTTAATAAAAACTGCCTTCTCATAGTTTGTTGGTAAACCCGCACTCAAATTTGCCACATGGCAGCAATTAGAGGAAGCGTTTCATACTAGGTTCTACAATCCGCAACCAAAAGTTACGTTGGTTGAGATTCTAGAAACCAAACAAAGGGACAATGAACCAAGGACTAAGTTCATTGAGCAGTTACGACAACAGAAAAGGAAATGTGAAACTGCTATTTTCGAAAAGGAAATAACTAACATTGGGGTTAAAAAGATGAAACTTCCCTTGAAGAAGAAGTTAACCCCCTTAGATGTTGATAACCTGGCAACCTTATCATCTAAAGCGATGAGGGTCGAGTCTCTAGTTAAAGAGACACGCGAATCAAAAGGAAGAGAGGAGAGAAAGAAAAGGCCGTATAAGGTTGCTACCATGCAAGTGGACATCGACAATGATCTGGAAGAAGTCTGCAATCAAGAGGCTGAACTAGCACTTCAAATGACCACCGAACTTATCCGGGGCAAGCCTTTTGTTTGCACCGAATTGAAACCAAAGGCCACATGACCTATGAAAAATGAGTATGCCAAACCTATGGCAGAAGAAAAATTTTGCTTCGATGCGCCAAAGACTGAAAAGATCTTTGACACACAATACGAGAAGCGTCGAATCCGACTTCCTTCAGGCCATAAATTGGCCACGGAAGAAGAGATCAGCGGACGGACGTACTGTAAGTGGCACAACACTTTCTCACACAGTACAATCCAGTTCTGGAGAACTATCCAGAGTGCAATCCAACCCGGAAGGCTGAAAATGGGAACCGTGGTGATTGATGCACAACCTTTCCCTAATGCCACCATGGCAGTAATATCTACCAAGTTCCTAAAATTTTTCAAGTTACCCGTCAAAGACCCAATAGCTGGTTCGGGGGGCACGAATGAAAGTGATATAGTCCGATCAACGAGGCCTTTCACGGATAAATCCAGTCAGCCAAAAGCAATCATGGCATGCATGTGATTCGTGACTCCTCAACCTACTGAGGATGAAAGGGCAAGTAGTTGGGCAGAACATGTCTATGATAATGAGACAGAGGAAGGCCCGGCATGGTCATTTCTCATCGAATATAAAGATTTTCACCCATACTTTGATTCAAGAGAATCCTGAATCACGCCCCCGATTTCACCCATACTTTGATTCAAGAGTACCTTCTCATATGAAACCGCTTTATGTGGAAGCGTACATAGAAGGGAAGATCAGGATGGTTTTGTGGACAACGGGGCATGTTTAATTGTATCCCATTGTCTACCCTAAAGAAGATTCGGAAGAGAGTCACCAATTTGGAGAAAACCAGCATGAAGATGGCAGGATTCTCAGGCGAGTCAACATCAATGCTTGGGATGATAGTGGTCCAATTGAAAGTCGGACCAATAAGTATGCCAACGGTCTTTTTCGTGCTAGATGCAGACACATCATATGGTGCATTGCTTGGAAGAGACTGGATCCATGCAACAAGATGCATACCTTCAACCTTACATCAACAATTGATGTTTTGGGATGAGGACCGAGTAATCACGGTCGATGCATTTCTAAGTCCGTTCCAAGAGAATGCAGAATTGAAGGATGAGTCGGTTCATTACACGAAAATATTTCCGCCTCTATCTCTAAGTATCCCCTATGATAGGCCTATTTCGAATGACCCGATTTACGGCCTCAGAAGCGATGCTTCTGACTCCTAGGCATGTAAAAGCCAAGGAGTATAATGGCTTGTCATTCAGCCAACAATCAATGTACAAATTTTTTTAAATAGGACTAATAAAACATATGTACTTATTTACAATTATTTAGTAGAGTCGTGTTCTTTGCCAAACAATGGCTCGAATAATGACTTATCAAATAATGACAACACCTTGGAGCCTTGCCAATGGCCCGAATTGCTGGAAAAGCATGAACCCACAGCGTACTCGGAAGATCCTTTGGTAGAATTTTACATTGGTTCAAAAGATCGCCCGAGAATAGTTCGTTTAAGTGGTCTATTAACAAAAGACCAACAAGTGAAATTGACCGACCTTCTGATGAAGTATCAAACTTGTCTCGCGTGGGATTACACTAAAAAACATGGGGCAATTTTTTAACACATAAAAAATATATTAATAAGGCCCACATACATATGTAGGTCCAATTCTCATAAGGGCCCAATTATGAAGCTCGGACGGAGAAAGATAAGCCCAGAATCAGCCCATAGACCCCGATGAGGCATCATCCCGAGCGAGCCACCTATCCTAGTAAAGGCGCAATCCGGAGAAAGCATGCCTGAGCAAGCTAACTGCTCGAGCACCACGAGTTAATAGGAACGATTCCGAAACATTACGAGATGACGTCACCCCCGAGCGGAGAGACACTCCTCATCCCCACAGAATCTTTATCCGTGCCAAATCCGAATAAAGGCGAGGAAGACTTAGTTCAAATTTAGAAATCTTATCTCTTCCCCCAACCGGTGCCTTTTCATGAACATGCACCTATATTGTATAAATACTAGAACCGACGATGTAATCTTGGTTACTCAACCACCAAATTTTTATACAATGTCTTTATTTTTCCAGTACTTTACTTTTATTTTTTGCTTTCTCTAATTATTTTTTTTTTACTGCTTTCTGCACTTTACTTTCTTTTATTTTTCGCGATGGTCTAGTTTCTAGCATTCATTGGAATAGTCCTCGTCCCGCCTTCTGTCTTGAAGGCTCCGTCTAGAGGATTACAGTAACACCATTTCATTAGGAACCGTGGGATCCAATAAACTTATAAACCCAATTGCTCAAATCTCCGGTTCCTCAATCTCCCATCAATCCATCAAGCATTTGACCCATCTCCCGCTTTTAAACCCTAAAACCGCATAAATCACTGTTCGTCAATATCATCGCGGGAGTGTCAATCATCCCAATCGCCCTTTGTGACCCCAATTTTGCCATCGCTGACAGTCACCATCACCGTTTGCTAACCCTCGGTTGCCCATCCCAACACCTATCCACCTCAGATTCTCTATTTTGATATAGAACTGCAAAATTGAATTATGCCCCGATTCTAAATGCATTCATTTCTTACATGGTTTCTCATCTTTAGCTGATTTCAAGCAAAAGATGGAACTTGGACTACTACTGTCTTATTGCAGCCATTAAAGGAGAGTTATTGGTTTTAAAGTTGATACGACGACACATTGGATTGTTGCGCTTGAGAACGATTAAGAGAAGAAAGAGAAAATAACTGTTTCATAGATGCATAAGCAAGATTGAGAGATAGTAAATAATAGTATGGGCTATGGTGACATACGTAATGGGCCAAACCCACATCCACACATATACCAAGGAGGTCCAACAACATAATAAAATTAAAAGAGCAAGCCCATGCGATATTACAAGCTAGCCAACTGCTCATTTGGCAGTAAAATGTAGCTTGATCAACAGCTATGTTTATGGCATCCTTCTTGCTCTCCTCTGATCAGCTTTAGCTTCAACACCCCCCCACCCCTGCACCTATATATGAAACACTCAAAAATGTGCTATAAAATTTTAATTTGGAAACTTCATACACCAAGAACCGGTTAATAAAACCGACTAAAATGGAATACTCTTTTACCCAAGATATAATCGATCACTTTCTATTATTTCTATTGTCTTATCTGTCAAAATTGACATATAAAATTAGCAGGTATATTACAACCATTTATTTGCATAAGAATAATTTAACCTTAAAAATAGCAAATAGTAGTATATGATTGGGCAAATATAATATTATGTATTAATTAATTAATATCTTATTAATACCCCTCCACCTTAATAATAGTAGATTGAGGATTGGGCACATATAATACTCCATCCCTCCCACTTAAATTAAGTGTCTTATTTGACTTTTGCACACAATTCAAAACATCTTTTTAATTGTTCATATCTCAATATATATGAAAGAGTTAAATATTTTTTTAGGCCACTACAAGAAGCCGTTTCCGTTTTTAGGTCATTAATTGTTCATATTCTGATTTTCGGCCATCACGGGGCATTTTAGCCTAATTTATGGTCAATTTGACCTAGTCAACAACCCAACGGACCGAATGTATTGCACTACTCTCTATACGATGGTCTAAAAGTGAAAATGATCTCCTTTTGGTGGCCTATTTTAATTTTAATTTTTTTGCCTAATTAAAATTAAAATAAATAATACTTTATCCCATTTTTATTTTTTATTTTTTATCCGCCTTTAATATTTTTGTCTCATTTTCATTATAGAAAATAATTAAATATTAATCATCAAATCTATCCCATCACAACACATCAATAAATCATTGAAATTTCAAACACACAATCACTAATAAATTTTACATCATAATAATGTGTCAAACCATGATTCCGATGCCAATCGCTAAATGAGGTTGCTCAGTGTCTTGATACTGCCTTTGACACACTAATGTGTGCCTTCCCATCAGAGACCACTTCTCCTCCTCATAATCTTTAATTTTCTTTCACTTTCTATGAGTGGTTGAAGAGCCCTTACTTTTCGACGACCAATTATTTTATTTAATTAATTTATATTGCTTATTTTTATTATGTTTCATTTAATGTAAATAAATTAATTCAATTTTTATATTTAAATTATTTAGTTTTTATTTAAATTGTGCAATTTAAAGATTTTGTTGTTATTAACATAGTTAATTTTATTTATTATTATTTTATTTAAATTTTATTTTAATAAATATTTCTTTCATATTTATTTTTATAAATATATATTTCATGTAGGGATATTTTTGGGTACTATATTTTATGTGGGGATAGATAATATTTAATCTAGGAGTATATTATACTTTAAATTAGGGATAAATTGCTAATTATGTGTGCGATTGTAATGAGTATAAATCTTTAATTGATTTATTTAGTATGATGTTATTGTTGTGGGGTAAATTAATGATGGTGAGTTTGAAATTTTAATTATGTATTGATGTGATGTGATGGGGTATGTTTGGTGATTAATATTTAATTATTTCTTATAATGAAAAATGAGACAAAAATATTAGGGCGGATAAAAAGAAATGTGAGACATAAATAATGGGATGGAGTATTATTTATTTTAATTACGTAAAAAAAGAACTAGAATAAGCCACCAGAAGGAGAGCATTTCCACTTTTAGGCCATCGTGGAGAGTGTCACACACGCGGCCGTTAGGGCGTTGACTTGGTCAAATTGGTCATAAATTCAGCCCAAATGCCATGTGATGGCCGAAAATCAAAATAGAAACAATTAATGGCCTAAATACCAAAATGACTCCTTGTTGTGGCCTAAAAAATATTAACTCTATATGAAATTATATAAAAGTACATATTTTAAAACTATACGATTAGACGAATATAACAAGACCAAACTCGACTATTTTTTTCCCCAAATATATATACTTATAATACAATTGAGTAATAGTTGAACAATGAACAGTGTCAAAAAGTCAAATATGATGTTTCTACTGAGACGAATGGAGTATTATTTGTTAATTAATATCTTATAAATACCCTTCAAGATATTTTTTTTTTGGTACCTAGACCCGAGACTTTTGCTTAATCTGACAGAGCTCATACTACTCATGCCAACCCTTCAAGATAATTAACTTTGATGTTAATAATTATAAAAAGTAAAAAAAAAAAATCATATATTTGAAAAGGTGCAATAACCCGCGTGATGTATAAATACTTTACTAAATAAAGTAGAATATAATTCTCTCCTTCTGGTAGTTAGAGAAATATGAAGGAAAAAAAATGCTAATAATAACAATCATGAGAAAAGTCGCGCACTAAAATTCTGGGGGTCATATATTATATGCATCAATCATTATGAGTGGGTCTACAGGAAAATTGAACCGACAAATTTCCCGGAAGTTTACAGATGTACAAATCAACTTTGGTACTTGGGGCTCGAAAAATTTGTGAATAATGATCGTCCCTTCCTCCCGGGCATCACCATTATTATACGTAATAGTATTATTTTTAGCACCATACTGTACTTTAGGTGGTTGTAAATAATACATAAATTGAAGGAAAATAAAAAAATTTTATGTGGTGTAATGATAAAATATTTGTAATTTTAAATAATTTATATTATAAGAATTTTATATTTTAATTATTGAAAAAGTCGATGGCTCAACTCTAGGATTCTGTCATTAATGAAGTTAGCAATTGAATTTGACACCAAAACTTGTTGTTTCTAAGGATTTAGCGACCAAATTTAGAAGTGAAATTGAAAAACAAATATATATTGTTATTTATGATGTGATTTTGTTGTTAATTTGATTTTTTTTTTCCCGAAAAGTGACCAAGAGTATTAGGTATTCCAATAAGAAAATGTGATTAAGAAAAATAAAACTAACGATGCATTTGGTTGGAGGGATCTTAGATTACCAGTGGGAATGTGATTGTTGGGAATGTCAGATTGATGGGAATCTTATTTTTTGGTATTTTAAGATTACTGCGTTTGGTTGGATTGGGAATATCAGATTTCTACATAACATGAATAGACTATAATGCCCTTAATTCAAAATTGTTATTTAATAGTTCTTATGAAGCTTATTTCTCATTTATTCGATGTTTCGTCATTTATAAAAAAATTCATCTACATTCGCGGTAAATTTTCATTTCGTAAATTATCATATATTGCATTTACGTTTGAAAACCTTTGAATGAGTTAAATCAACTTGTTTGTTGCAATTTTATAGAATGTGCAAAATGTATACAATGAAATTCATAGAAAATGTTCAAAAACTCTATGACCATAAAAAAGAATAAAAATAAATTAAACAATCAATGAATATTTATTATACCAAAATAAAATTCAAACAAAAAAGCCCATGCCAAACGAATTCCGAGTAGATACTTTCGTAGAAGGATGAGAGTGTAAGGTTTCCTGCATTTGCTCAAAAGTTGAGATATGCCATAGAATAAAATCATTGTATGGGTTGATGTAAGATTTTAAAATAAAAGGGTATAAAAGATAATCTAATATAAGATAAAATGAAAGATGCCTGATAATTTAAAATGGGGTGTGATCCAGTGCAGACAGCTGCACTGTGCAGCTGTTATGTGAGGTAGTGTTTTTGTGATGTTTAAAATTTTTGTGATGAAAAATATTTTGTGATGTTTAAAAATTTTGTGCCGTTTGATACTATTTTTGTGATATCATAAGCACAAACATCACAAAATTATAATCTCCAACCATAGCAGGTACAATCCCTGACTGCACGGGGAATCACATTCCAATCATTTTAGCCAACATTCCCACTTGGTTGGGAATCTAACATTCTTTCCTAAAAGATTACCCCAACCAAATGTAGAAATGTGTCAATCCCTGCAGAAGATTCCCAGGGAGCATCCAAGATACCCAACCAAACGCAACGTTCTACTACATAATAATGCTATCGTTTTCCCTTTTTTTACAAAGAAAACAGAATTATAATATTTTTTGGTGGTTCTTTTTTATCATTAATAAATACTCCTTGGTATCTTTTTTCTCTCATTCTATTCATAGGTAATCATTACAACAGTATATCTTCCTTAAAACCACCGAATGCACTATTGCATTATTTTAGCATTTTTTTTAAGGAGATGTACAAAATATCTTGAAGCATGTTTGCAGGGTCATTTGTCTCCACTACTTTCTTGTTCCGCACATTGGTTCAGTGTACGTGTGTTAATTTTTTCTTAATGTAAAGTAATATTAACAACTAATTTAAATTAATAGATGATATTATTTTAGTATATTTATGTAAAACAATTAGAAAATATAATTTCTATTATCATTTTCTTTTTCAAAATGACAGAAGAAATAAATTTTTAAATTTTTTCATAATACATACCAAAGCATAAATTCAAATTTTTATGCAAGAAAATATCAATAGAAAAATTAATTCATTAAGATTACCACCCTCCTAATTATAAATATTATATGTATAATTTAAATGATTATATACATTAAAATTTTCGACTTTGTAACTCATTCTTAGTCACCCGCAAAAATTATATTGATTGTATAATATAAAGGCTTTGGTTAGGGTGCTGAGACCCATGTCTCTTGATGTACTGTGGCACATCCAAGCCATGGATGAAATATTGAAATCAATGGCTAAGATTAATACAAAGGGTACTATTGTAATTTCAATAAGATCCAAATAATCTCTATTCATATTTCTCAATTCTCATGCTCATACTTCTCTCTCCCTCATAATCTACTTTTCTTTTTGGAATTTCTAAAATTTGATAGGAAATTTAGATTACTTGTATCGAGTAGGTAAACTTTCATATAAAGAACGTCAAAATCCGAGTTCGTTTGAGAAAGTTAGAGTCATTTGAAGTTAATTGCGATTTTAAAAAACGTATCATTTACATTTCAGCGACGGTGGCTTTGCAATTCAGCGACGGGAGCTTCACAATTCAGCGACATAGAGCATGTATTTCAGCGACATAGCCTATACAACATAGTTTTTATGACAAACTTCAAATGGCTCTAACTTTTTCAAATGAGCTCGGATTTGGACGTTCTTTATATGAAAATCTATCTATTCAACACAAGGATTTAAATATCCTATCAAAATTTAGAAAGTCTAACCAGATAAATATCATATTTTTAAAATAACGAGAATAAGATATCATTTTCTTTGGAAATCTGGTATTTATCAATTTGTAATTCAAAATTTTGATAGGAAATTTAAATTCCTTGCATCGAGTAGATAGATTTTCATATAAAGAATGTGAAAATCCGAGTTTATTTGAGAAAGTTAGAGCCATTTGAAGTTCATTCCGATTTTCAGAAACACAGCCTTTACATTTCAGCGACGGTGGCTATGCAATTCAGCGACGCAGGCTTTACAATTCAGCGACGGAGGCGTTATAATTTAGCGATATATCCTATGCATTTCAGCGACGTAGCCAATACAACAAAATTTATGTGACAAACTTCAAATGGCTCTAACTTTCTCAAATGACTTCCGATTTGGACGTTCTTTATATGAAAATCTATCTACTCAATGCAAGAAATTTAAATATCCTCTCAAATTTTAGAAAGTCTAAACATATAAATATCATATTTTCAAAACAACGAGCATAAGATACTTTTTTTTGAAAATCTGGTATTTATCTATTTGTAATTTCCAAAATTTTATGGGAAATTTAGATTCATTGCATCGAGTAGGTAGATTTTCATATAAAGAACATCAAAATCCGAGTTCGTTTGAGAAAGTTAGAGCCATTTGAAGTGCATTATGATTTTAAAAAAATACAGTCTTTACATTTCAGCGACGGTAGCTATGTAATTCAGCGACGGAGCCTTTACAATTCAGCGATGGAGACATTACAATTAAGCGACATAGCCTATGCATTTCAACGACGTAGTATATACAACAAAATTTATATTACAAACTTCAAATGGCTCTAACTTTCTCAAATGAGCTCGTATTTGTACGTTCTTTATATGAAAATTTATCTATTTGATGCAAGAAATCTAAATATCCGATCATATTTTAGAAATTCAAAATAGAAAAATAGAAAATTAAGAGGAATGAAAGACTAACGAGTGAAAGAGATGAATAAAGATAATTTCTCTATTATTATGCCGTGAATTGTGTCAAAGGAGGGCTAACTTATGCAAATTTTTTTATATGATCTTTATTAAGGATAGAAATCACTAAATTGATTTTATAAATGATTTTATTACTAAAGATATAATTATTTATGTTTGACAATTCTACCCTTTTTATTTTATAGCCATTGGATATTTTTGTATGGTTGAGATGATTTGTCTTGATGTACTACCATTCACATTGGTAGTACCATAACCATTCCCTAATATAAATATTGAAATAGAATATGCAATGTATCAATATTAATAATATAGTAATATATAAAGATTAATGACGAATAAAAATATATAATAGGTAATTACCATGATATTAATTTTTATGCACATAAAATGGTATATTGAAATTTTCTTACTGATGGAGTACTTAGTTTTCTCCCATATTATGTCGTTTTCCAAAATTATTTTTTTCAATAAAAAGTTAAATTTCAGTACTCGTAAATATTTTTAGTGAAAATAGTATATGATTTTACTTTGATATGTATTTTATGATAGATATGCATATCCTTAAAATAAAATTACTGTTTGAACCCATAATATATAGTTCTTATAAAGAGTTTAATTATAACTTAAAAGATTAATATAGACATCACAATAAAATATGATTGCAGGATTTAGATTGAGATCAATAGATTGCAATCCAACGGTCATTGAATTTTAGGATAAAGTGATTTTACCTTCTAAACCTTTTATATATATCTTTATGATAGATATGCATATCTTTGAGGTAAAATTACTGTTTGAACCCATAATATATATTTTTTAAAGAGATTAATTATACTTTATAAGGGCAATATAGTCAGCACAATAAAAATATTGTTCCAGGATTTATTATAGTATAGATAGATGTTTCCAAAATTCAGTTGCGGATCAGAAGACTTTGTCAGTGTTGTGACCAAAGTAATGAAAACTAGCTTGAAACTAGAGATAATATTTCCAACAAAAAAATATTGTAAAAAAAAAAACCTAGGTTGGAACTGATATTGTAGTGTCACTACAAAAATTAAGTAGTTGTAATAAAGCCCAAAGTAAATAAATAAATAAAAAATAATTAAGCTTAAAATAACAATTTCATGAATTCGAATGTTATCTTGTGTCACCACTCTACAAAGAGTAAATCCGCCGTTGTCAGAATGGCTAAGATATTATGTAATGGAAATAATTTCATTAGTTTTAGGTAATTAACTAGCACACCCGCCCGTGCAATGCGGGGAAGTAAAATTTATATTTTCTTTAAAAATTAATATTTTAAAAATTAAAACATTTTATTACACAAACTTAATAGGATCATGCTCAATTCCGACCACATATTATTGAGGACAAATGTAACAAAAACGATGATAAAATAGAGACCGTTTGAGAAAGTGTACAAGTAAGAGCCTGTTTGTTTTACTTATTTTTCTTCCTTTTGACTTTTGTTTCATCCAAAAGTTCTTTCAAATTTTTTTAGCTGTTTGTTTTGACTTTTTATAAAAGGAAATGGATAAGCAAAAATTAAAATTCTATATTTTTTCAAAGTAGGTAGGGGGTTACTTCTAAAAAAAAGAAGTCATTTTAGGAATAAAAATACAAAAATATCCCAGATGGCGGAGGGCAGCGGAATATTTTAGGAGCGGATGGAGAGGTTCTCGGCGAGGTTCCCGGAGAACATTAGAGGTGGCGGAGGGCAGCGGAATGGTAGAGGCTTTCGGAGCGGGGGCGTGGGACATAAGGGATCGACTCCAGATGATGATATGGTAGGGGGCAAGTTTAATGCGAGAAGAGGATGGGTTGGGGTCTTTTTGGGTAACATTCCGGCTAACGCAACCATTGGGCTTCTGGTGAGGAGAATCGAGAAGGTGGCGCGAGTTAGGGACTGGTTCATTCCGAATAGAAGCTGGGAGGAGAGGGGAGTTAAGTTTGGGTTCTTCAGGTTCAACAGAAAGGAGGAGGCAGAAAGGGTGATCAGAGCAATGAACGGTCTGGAGTGGATGGGTTCGTACCTGAAGGCAAACTAGGCGAAGCCAAGCAAAAATAAATCGATCGTGGTGTTGAACACCAGAAATGGTAGTAGGGCGATGATGATGGGGAAGGCTGATACTAAGAGAGTTCGGAGTGTAGGCATGCAGGGACCATATTGTAATGCATGGAGGGACGAGAGGTCGTACGCTGAAGTAACCAGGAATGGTGGGGCTAGAAACCAAGTAAGCGATAGGAATTTGGGAGGGAACGTGGTGGAATTGGACACTGAGTGGGAGGCACAGGAATGGTTGCGGCGATCGGCGGTGGTGGAATTAAAAAATTTAGATGTTATGAAAGCCTTCCAAGACTGGTTCTTTGATGGTCGCCATAAAGATGGCGATATTAGTTACGGAGGGGGTCACCTACTGGTTGTGGGGTTTCAGAACTTGGAGGCAAGAGACTCATTTCTTTCGGATTGCGGGGACCGTCATCTGGTCATTTGGAAAAGACGATGGGAGGATGGATTCATCGTAAGGAAACAGTTGGTATGGCTTTATGTCTATGGATTGCCATTCGAAGGCTGGGGTATGACAAATTTCAAAAGGTTAGTTAGCAAGTGGGGAAATGTCACCATGGTGGATAAAAGTTCAACAGAACGCAAAAGGCTTGATCGGGTTAGGATGCTGGTGGCGCTACACAAGGGAGTTACTGTTCCATCGTATTTGAAAGTAAAGGTGGGCAAGGTCGTGACTACCATCCAGCTAGTTGTAAACTATTGTGAAGAGGCGGTGGTCGAGGATGATATGGGAGAAGTTAGGGGATCGGAGATGGTGGATCATGCCGTAGCTCAGAATTCAGACGATGGGCTGCCGGAGAAGAAAGATCAGAGAGGGTCCGGGAGCATGGAGCATGGGGAACTGGAACGGACACATGGAGATTCGTCTGGGGTAACGAGATCGTTAAACATGATGACTGCCATAAATGATAACCCTACGGCGGCGTGGGATTACTACCCCCAAGAACGTCTTGAACATAATGCAGGCGGGAGAGATTCAAACTTAGATTTCGAGAAGGATAACTCGATTGGGCCAGAGCGGAGTGGGCTAACTGACAAGGAGAAAAGACTAATACATGATTCTGGGCCCATTCCTAATGGGCTACCTGAATTGTGGGAGGGTGGAGAATCGGATGGGAGGGCGGCAAGTGGGCCTACATCAGAGTCGGATACAATTGGGCCCAATATTAATAAAACGACAAGGGAGGATCACAATGTCGACACAAGGTCGGATAGAGAGGGGGGCATCGAATCGGGAGCTATGGTGGCAAATGGCGAAAATCAATTCATCGAACCTGAGAGCCAGTCGTCGAGAGAGAGGCCGGTGGAGTTAGGACATGACGCCGCGATGGTTGATGAGATTAGCGGTGTGGAGTAGATGAAGGGAGACGAAATGAGAGACAGGGAGCCCAGCGAATGTGAATTGGAAGTGAGGGCGCCCAATTCGCCGAGGAGAGGAGGGTCGGAGTCTTGGCAAGAGTTATAGGCGGCTGAGGATGCCATGGCTAGGATTCTAAATGGGAAGCTGAGATTGCCTAAGAAAGGGCGTAAAAGAGGGCGCAAACCAGGCGGGCAGAGTAAGAGGGGAGTCTGCAAAATAGGCATGCTCAAATGTTCAGATGATGAATGTTTTGGTACGCTGCAATTTACTACTGTTCGAAGGCCGGAGGGAGTGAAACTACTGGATCTCTCGGAAGCAGAGGCAGTGATTGAATTGGCAGAAGAATTGGGGTTGGGTTTTATTCAGGGGAAGGAGGCGGCTGTGGCGAAGATTAGGAGGGATATCATTAGTGAACTGTGAATAGAAACTCGGTTTGGGGTTGGTTGAGGGAATAGGAATATAATGCGGATTATTTCATGTAATGTTAGGGGTCTCAATGGGGGAGTTAGGCAGAGAGCAGTACAGAGATTGTGCAAGAAGATCAAACCATGGGTGATTTGCTTGCAGGAGACTAAGATGGGGCAGATCAGGGATAGATTAGTAAATCGTATCTGGGGGTCTAGAGGATGCAACTTCTGTTTCCAGGGAGCTGTGGGGAACTCTGGAGGTCTTTTGGTAATCTGGGATTCGGAACTTAGCTCTTGGGATGTGGTAGACCAAGGGCACTATTTTTTGTGGCTTAAAGGATCGATCAGGGAGGTTGATGGAGAGGTTAACCCCATTTCGGTACATGCGCCCAATAATAGGGGGAAAGGGCGGAATTTTGGACTATGCTAGCTGATCGATGTAGGACAGGGAACGGGGAATACTGGTGTTTTGCGGGTGATTTTAACGCAGTATTATCTGAGGGGGAGAGGAGGGGTGTGAGTTGGGATTCTAGATCATGTAGCGAGTTTAGGGAGCTAATTGATCAGCTTGGAATAATTGATCTACCTTTAGAAGGGGGGATGTTCACTTGGTATGGGAGGAGTGGGAGGGCTGGGAGTAGAATAGATAGGTTCCTCTTGTCTCCGGGATGGTTGTGTTTGGAGAAAGCCATATATCAGAAGCGATGCGACTCAGTACTATCGGATCATACCCGATATTATTAGAGGTGGGTGCTCAAAATTGGGGACCCATTCCGTTTCGATTCTACAATTATTGGACGGAGGTAAAGGGATTTGACGAGTTAGTAAATTCTGTCTGGAGGGGCGGGGGGTTTGAGAGAGTTTCGGACAGCGGGGGTAGGATTTTTATTAAGCTTAGGGAGTTGAAGAATTCGATTCGTAAATGGGATGGGTATGGGGCTATGGAACTGGAGAATCGGGTGCAAAAAGTGTTGGCTGAAATAGGGGAGTTGGAAATTGGGTTGGATGGGGATGGACATTCTGAAACTAGTAGGGGCGAATGGCTGAGCAAGAGGGAGGAATTAAAGAAGTTGTGGTTGGCGGAGGAAAGGCGACGGGCTCAGAAATCGAGAGTTAGATGGCTTAAGGAGGGAGACAAGAACTCAAAATTTTTTCATGTGGTGACTGCTATGAACAGGCGACGAAACTTCATCGGATCGATTCTAATTGATGGACAGGAAATTGTTGAATCAAGGGAGATAAAGAAGGCGGCAGCTGATTATTTTTGTAAGTTATTTACTAAGCAGGAGGATGTTATTTTTGAAATCTCTAATGCTGGACTACCAAGGATCGAAGCTGAGGAAAGCTGCTGGTTGGAACGAGGGTTTGTGGAGGAAGAAGTGTGGGAGGCAGTATGTGATAGTGATGGAAACCGAGCGCCCGGACCGGATGGATACAATATGGGATTCTTTAAAAAATACTGGAACATTGTGAAAGGTGAAGTTATGGAGGTGTTTAAGAAACTTGAGGATGGGGGCAGACTACCGAAAGAGATGGGGGGTTCCTTCTTGGTCTGATTCCAAAGGTAGATCGGCCGAAAGAATTCAATGAATATAGACCAATTTCCCTTGTCGGCAGTATATACAAGATGGTTACCAAAGTATTGGCCAAGAGATTACAAAGCGTTATAAATGGATTGGTGGGCCAAACCCAAATGGCATTCGTTAGGGGAAGGCAAATACTCGATGGCGCCTTGATTGCGGCTGAACTGATTCACTCGGCACAACAGTCTGGAAGGAGTGGCTTCGTTATCAAGTTGGATTTTGCAAAAGCTTACGACAATGTATCTCGGGACGCCTTATTCAGAGTACTAGTGGCTATGGGATTTGGAGATCGATGGGTTGGATGGGTTAGAGAATGTATTACCTCGGCTTCGGCAGCTGTTCTAATTAACGGGTCACCTTCATCATTCTTCAAAATGTATAGGGGGTTGAGACAAGGTGATCCCATTTCACCATATTTATTCGTTTTGATAGCGGAAGTACTTAATCGGTTTTTGAGGGTTGCAACAGAGAGAGGATGGATCGCGGGAATGGCAGTGGAAGAGGGAGGGCCGAAGGTATCTCACCTTCAATACGCCGACGATACAATCCTTTTTTGTGAAGGTGAGATAGAACAAATTATTATGATCAAAAGAGTCCTAAGGTGCCTGACTTACTCGACTGGATTGAAGATTAATTTTGCAAAGAGTATGTTGCTGGGAATTAACTGTTCGAATGAATTAGAAAGGGAGGTGGCTAATATTCTGGGGTGTGAAGTTGGTAGATGGCCGTTGAAGTATCTTGGGATTCCTATAGGCGGAAGGATAAATAGTGTTGGTATTTGGCAACCGGTACTCGATAAAGTGGAAAGGAGGTTAGCCGGTTGGAAAGGTAGAATGTTGTCTCAAGCGGGGAGGTTGTGCCTTATCAAATCAGTAATGAGCAACCTACCTTTGTATTTCATGTCCATATTTAAGATCCCGAAAACAGTGGCGAACAAGTTGGAAAGTTTCAAAAGGAGGTTTTTTTGGAATGAATGGGAGGGGGCAAGGAAGCTACACTCTATTGGTTGGGAGAAGATTTGTGGGCATATGGAGGATGGGGGCCTGGGAGTTTGGAGTTATGAGCGGTTCAATGCAGCCTTATTGTTGAAATGGCATTGGCGATTTGGAAATGAAAATAATCTGTGGAGGCAAGTGATTAATACAAAGTACTATCGGGGGGAGGCAGACTTATTACCAGGAGTGTCTATCAACAGATCACTTTGGGGCAGAATTTGCAAGAGTTGGAACGGCAGGATGGGGATTCAACAGGAAGGGGATTTAAAATACAAGTCGGAAATGGTTCGAGAACGAGACTATGGCAGGATATTTGGATCAAAGAGGGTCAACCACTTAAGAATATGTTTCCTAGAATTTTTACTTTGGCAATCAACAAACAGGGCAAAATTATGGAGTATGGGAAGTGGGTGGGTTTCACTTGGGAATGGGATATACAACTTCGAAGATCGTTATATGACTGGGAATTGGATGTTTGGCGAACAATGATGGGAGTCCTTAATGGGAATAGGCTAATTCGAAACATGGAGGATAGAGTGATTTGGATTAAAGAGAGCAGTGGAGTATTTTCAACCAACTCTTGCTGAGTAAGGGCGGACGGGCTTGATGGGATAGGGTTGAGGCGATTTTGGAAGGAACTATGGAAACTTAAAGTTCCAACGAAAGTTAAATTATTAGCTTGGAAAGTGGCTCATAGGGTTGTTCCGGTCAAGGCTTTTCTTGCGGCAAGAGGGTGTTCTACAGGACCTGATATAATTTGTCCGCTATGCGAAAGGGAGGTGGAAACCATCGACCACTTGCTTTGTAAGTGTAACTTCTCTTGCTCATTGTGGTACCAAGGATTTAGTTGGTTTGGGGTAATAGGAGCACTGCCTGGCAATGTGGAGGGATTACTAGCATGGTGGTTAGAGGCTTGCTCGAACAAAGGACTGAGGCTGCAGTGGTTGTTCACAGGTTTGGCCTTGATTTGGACAGTGTGGAGGTGTCGAAATACAAAAGTCTTCAAGGGGCAGCAGGCTTTGATCAGGGAGGCAATGGAAGAGGTAAAATGGAGAGTAAGTTGGTGGTGGAAGGTGGCAGGAAGAGAAGGTACGCTGGGAATAGGTAATGTGGAAGTTTGCTTCCCGGATGGGTTGTCGAGGCCTCGGATTACTGGACATAGAACTTCTAGAGGAGGGTTGTCATGGGAGAGGCCGGCTAAGGGATGGTGGAAAATCAATACGGATGGATCATCGATTGGGAATCCGGGCCCTTCCGGAATTGGAGGGGTGATTAGAGATGAAGAAGGCGAAGTGATATTTATCATATCAGACTTCATTGGGATCGCGGACTCCACGGAAGCCGAATCACAGCGGTTAGCCGTATTTGTTCAACGTTAATAAGAGACCAGGGGTTTCCACTGCCCCGTATCCTATTCGAATGTGATTCTTCTAACGTAGTAAAATGGTTGGAGCACCCGGCGATATTTCCATGGCGGTTTCAGTCTTTGGTTGGGCCGATTATCGATGTACTGAGTTTTGCTGGAGGTGTTCGAATTAAACACATTATGCGGGAGAGAAACCAATTGGCGGACGAATGGGCTCGAAGAGGCGCAAATGCAGAAGGTTCGGTGGAGGAATGGTGTTAGTTAGAATGAGCTGCTGGAATCAGGATTGTTAGAAATTGTTAGAAACTGAATTTTCTGTATGTCTGGTTTGTAGGAGTAGCAGATCTTGTGAGAATTTTCAGTCTATCCGAGAACATTTGTGTTGCTGTGTGTGTATGACGAATTGATCAATAAAATTCCTATTCTCAAAAAAAAAAAATACAAAAATATCCCTATTTAAAAAGAAAATGAAATAAATTATAAATATCCTTATAATATTTATGTCCCTTTATTAATTTTAATATATCAAAAGTCCTTCTACATACAATTCATCTAAACATGTTTCCGCTGAAAAGCAACTTCAATAATATCTATCCAAATAATTATTTGAGCTGATTTTGTTTTGAATTCTCATTCTATCTCATTCTCATTTTTCTACCGACTTCTTTTTTTTTCATAAGTCAAAACAATCAGGCCCTAAATCTCGCTGCAAAAAACTTTTCTATATTATTTTTGAATAAACTATTTTGTTTATAAATTTCCAACATTAACTTTGGCTTTGCATATTATTTTTCTCAATCGAGAATTAAAGACAATTGATCCAAAGTTAGAATAGAAACATGGAAAAGAATAGAAATTATTTTCCATGTAAAAAAAAAAGACACGGAAGAGAATATAAATTATTTGAAGTGAGCTTTTTTAATAATTTAAATTACGGAGCTCGTTTTATTAATTGGCCACTATTTTTTTATGTCTTTAATGGTCGCATTAATTCACTTCAACTATCAAAACTATTCATATATAATATACTATTATTGTAGCCACATCCATCTCTAAATAATACAATTACTTATGTAAATCAATTACGGAGTGTTTCAAATAATTTATTACATAATTAGCTATTCAAATTTATTTTGTTTGAATAACTAATCATTACATAGAGAAAACAAACAATAATTATATGACTAATTTCAACTTTTTTGTTAAGCAATATTTTTGATAATATAGATAAAATAAATCTATCTTAGAAGATAATGGGGGTGTTTGGCAGAACAACTATTTTGAATCAGCTCATTTTATTAGAAAAGAAATAGTTTTTTTTAAATAGACAAAATAATTTAAAACAGTGGTCAGTCAGTTCTTTTTGAATCCGCTGTAATGAGTAGGATTTTGGATTTCAACTTATTGTAGCAAAAAATTGGTATCAGAATTGCCAACAACTAATTTTGACTAATTTATTACACACAGAACAATTAAAGTATACAAAAATAAATTAAAGTACACAAAAAATATAGAGGTGAGATAAAGACAAAAAATACCTCCAGTTTATGCAGTATGTATTAGTTATCAGGTTTGAAAATAATTTAAATCCATGATATTTTTTTGTATAAACATTAAAATTAAAATAAAATTATTGGACAATTCTTTAAAAATCAAATATGAAAAGATACAATTTTATAATCTATAAAAATATTTTTTAATAAATATACAATAGTTCATTTGATACATAAAAAGATACAATTATATGTTCTAAAAATCTTAATTTTATTGGTCATTACTTTAGTTAAAAGATACAGTAGTGAATTCATTCTATTAGAGCAGATGATTGAAATATAATTAATGAAAAGATACAATAATAGTTCATTCGAGACATGAATGAATTAAGCATTGACTATTGCTTTAATTTTTAACATTCACTACCTCCGTAGAACAAATCAATTGAAATAAATACAATTGGATTCAAAGCTCTGAATCAAAGCTAAACTTGAAAAATGTCCATAATTACATCTTTCATATCATAAGTCTCTACTATTATATCATTCCAATTAACTTTCATCTTGAACTTTAGAATTGCTTCTCCACTACATGAGTTTTACAATTGGAAGGAGCAACGCTTAGGTTTAGGAGAACGATACTGCGGATGGCACATACTACACGAATTTTACAGGAGGGAGACAAAAGGGTTTGTCACCTTGTTCGTCGCCTGGCACACGAGGCGACGAAATCATGCGGGCGACAAAGCTTTAGGTGATGAATTTCATCTTCTTTTTCGTCACCTTCCAACAAAATTCTTGTAGGAACACTATCTATTATGCTGCCTGACAGTTATGATTCATGGTATAATGATTCCGATCCGTGTCATCGCCAACATGACTTACTATGATGATATTTAATTTCTCCCATATTGTTCTTGAAATTATTATTATTATTATTATTATTATTATTATTATTATTATTATTATTATTATTATTATTATTATTATTTCGTGTCTGTTGTCTGTGTTCCATATCGGGGTATGTGGGTTTACTTAACATCGAATCACATTACAAAAAATTTCACGGAACCTTGTTCGTCGCCTGGTGCATGAGGCAATGAAATCTGGTAGATGACGACATTCGTCTTCATTTTCGTCGCATTCTCACAAATTTCTTGTATTGTCAATTGTTGAAGTATGTGCGTATTTTCTTCCGTTTCATGACATCAGGTAGATGACCGTAATTAATTGCATCATGTGGGGCGGGAAATCATATTTGGAGCTCAGGCTCCCATATTTTGTAAAATTATACTTGGCCCAGTGAGCCTACAAGTATTTTGTATTATATGAATGATTTCCTATGATAATGATATTATATGAATGCTTTTGATTCATATCCTCCAATGAAAGACCCTTAGCACATGTCGTAATGATCGGCAAGTCACGACCCCTTGTGGCATATGTGGCGGTAACATTGCTCTAATTCCGATATTATGTTGTGTTGTATACATAGCATAATCGAGTGTGTTACATAGGCTAACATTAACAATGATTCTATCCCTAGCTTGCTAGTTGCGATTGTGGAAACGAATGAACAACTAGCTCCAGAATCGGATAGTATCCTTACGGGCATGGGCGGAGGTAGGTATATACTTGGGGGGAGGGGGGGCATGGCCCCCTCAAAAAATTTATTATTACTATTATATAGATATAAATATATACTTTCTCCGTTCCTTAAAAATTGCTACGGACCCACACTGCACGCAATCCAATGCATATTTTAAACTATTAGTAACTCAAATTCGGTATAAGTAAAAATTCTAAAAGTTTGATATTTAAAAACTACATGATGAGACGAATCTAACAAGATCCCACTTGACTATATTTTAACATCAATAACTATGAGAAAACTTTAAGTCAAAGTATGCATATGAACAGTAGCAATTTTCAACATGTTGCAAATAAAAAGAAACGGAGGTAGTATAATATATATTAGTTTAGTTATATTTCTAGTTTTCTCTAGAAAACTATATAATATATATGCTTGTTATAGCAAAATCTATATAATAAATCATGAATACTTTTTGGCCTATGTAGACTGTATTGTCCTTATTCAATATAACTAATTCTTTTTAATTTTTAGGGTTATATCAGTAATTATACCACCATTTTATAATCAATGGCTACAATTAATCCATGTCATTAATGATTAATCGCTGACTAATTCCAACTCACATTCCACATCATCAATATCTATATTTAGAAAATAAATCTATTATTAATATAATAAAATCTTGAGAAAATCTTCATATATATCTTAAAAGATATATAAATTTTTTATGACACTTAAAAGATATAAATTGATTAAAAATATATAATATAAATTATTTATTTGTATATATATTTTAATGAATATTATTGTAATATTATTAATTAATTTAATAATTTACTTTATGTTTAAATTTTATGTTTAAAATATATAATCCTATATTAATATAGGAATACAATAACCATATTTTAAATACAAAATACATCATTAAAAATATATATTGAATAATCAAATTTTTTTAAAAAATATTTTGGTGAAAATCAAATTATCCTGAATACTTTTTGGCCTATTTAGACTGTATTGTCCTTATTCAATATAACTAATTCTTTTTAATTTTTAGGATTATATCAGTAATTATACCACCATTTTATAATCAATGGCTACAATTAATCCACGCCATTGATGATTAATCGCTGACTAATTCCAACTCACCTTCTACATCATCAATATCTATATTTAGAAAATAAATCTCTTTATTAATATAATAAAATCTTGAGAAAATCTTCATATATATCTTAAAAAGATATATAAATTTTTTATGATACTTGAAAGATATAAATTGATTAAAAATATATAATATAAATTATTTATTTGTATATATATTTTAATGAATATTATTGTAATATTATTAAATAATTTACTTTAGGTTTAAATTTTTTATGTTTAAAATATATAATTCTATATTAATATAGGAATATAATAACCATATTTTAAATACAAAATACATCATTAAAAATATATATTGGATAATCAGTTTTTTTTAAAAAAAATATGGTGAAAATCAAATTTTAAAAAATTAGTAAACTATAAAAATTAAATGAAAATTTTATTCTCATTTCTATACAAGTTTTAATTTTCAAAGTATAATCTGACTAATACAATTTTGATAAACTATAAAATATATATATAGGAAAACGTAAGTATGCATTTTTTAAATTATGGTAAATATACTTATCATTTCAAATATAAAAAAATATATTACGGGTTTAGACGGTAAAGAAAATACATAAACAAATCTTTAAATATATATATATATATATATATATACTATTTTGACTAAAAATATTTAGGAGTATTAAAATTTAACTTCTCTAGTTGATTGAGTGAATATTAGTAATTGCGAGACTGAATGATATCAATTATTGAATGAAAATTTGAGATATTTAGAAGAAATTAATAAAACATAACTACATCATATGAATTTTGGTTAACTTAGTCTATTTCGGAAAAAGTAAAGAAAGTGTTATATATATAGAACAAAATTTTTGATTAAATGCCTTTAATTTGTGCCCCCTCCCTTTCTATTCCTGGCTTCGCCCTTGCTTACGGGTATATCCAATCCATCAAAGTAATTGTACCTACAAGTATACTCTCATACTCAGGAAAATTAGTCTGATTGATAACATTGATTTTTCCAGCAGGCTCAACTTGCTGGTTGTTGCAGTTATTTTGTCATTCATTCATGTTGTTCTTGCTGCCTCGTCGACATTTTCTCTGATTCCCATTATTGTTTCCACTACTGCAATTTTTATGTCATTGCCCCTATTGTAGCCTCGCATCCTGGTGAGCTTGGTCGTTCCTCAAATCATCGCTAATTCGATGGGATGAACCTGACAAAGCAGTCATTGTGATGTTCTTCTCTTCCACTAGGCAAACATTCCCCTACTGACATTTACGGACAAATTGGCACATTTCGCAGTGCCGATATGGAGTAGGCAGGGGGATCCCTCTGCCCTTGACCTTGAGCAGGCCTATTCTCTAGTTGTTGTTATCTATTCGAATTGGACGTCGGTCATTAGTATTTTTTTTTTTCTAATGGAATCTGCCCTTCTTGTCTTGGTGACTTGACTCACCAGTTACCATCCTCTTCATCTGTTGCTACACCCCTGAGGTGATTAGTACTCTGCCATATAGTTTCTGCAGAGTAGGAACTTGCTTCCCTCTAAGGATTGTCTAGATTGACAGGTTCAATCCAAGTTCAAACTGTTGGGCTCTCGTTCTTCTCCCTTGGCACTGCATCGCCAAAAAATCTCAGCATCTCCACAATTTTTTTTTATGGTATTCCTGCACAATCATGCCCCCTAAACTAAATACGGCCCTTGGGCTAGCCATTGCACGCATGAGGAGACTTCCGAAAAAATAAATTAAATGTTAAAGCAGTAAGAAAATATTATTCTATGGAGCCGAGCCTATCCCTTTATTTTTCGCTCAGAACTTCCAAAATGTTAAATACTGCCCTTGGGCATGCCATTGCATGTTGGGATTGCGACCGCCACCATACTCGGACATTAGTATGATATTGTCTAGTTTGGGCCAAGCTCACATGCTTTTGTCGTTGGGCTCCTCATAAAAGACCTCATACTAATGGGAGTTGGGTGGACACTTATGTAAGTCCAATTTTTTCTTAGACAACCGATGTGGTACTTGTTTGATACCCAACAATCCTCCCCTCATACCAAGGACCATCTTGCACCTCCACCCAACTCCCATTATTTAATATGATATGGTCCACTTTGGGCCAAGCCCGCACGGTTTTCTCTTTGGGCTTTTCCCAAAAAACCTCATTACTAATGGGAGTTAGGGAATCCTTTATATGTAAGGCAACATTCCCTTATATTTCTGATGTGGGATAGGTTTGCACTCCCCTCAAGCGGGCACAAAGCTCACATGGTCGACCACAAAGGTCAATCGCGACGGACCGAGGGACAACTAAAAGGTTCCCACACACCGCTGAGTTCACCGCTAATTCAGTTTTTCCGAACCAAGCTCTGATACCACTGTTGGGGATCGGGATCCCCGCCCTAACTCCACAGTAGTATTATATTGTCCGCTTTGGGCCAAGTCCGTTTGGTTTTGTCTTTGGGCTCCCCCCAAAAAGGCCTCATTACTAATGGAAGTTAGGGAATCCTTTATATGTAAGGCAACATTCCCTTATATTTCCGATGTGGGATAGGTTTGCACCCAACATTGCACGCATGAAACTGGACTCTATTTAGCGATCGGGCTTGGATTCATACACTAATCGGACATATAATGATTATTGATTGGTTTTAGATTTTAATTCACTCTTAGAAGTTGTTTGAATCGGCTTTTAAAGTTTGTTTTTGACATCTGCTTAAAAGGAAATAATTTTTTAAGAATAATTTTAAATTCTTTCAAACAATTAATAGTATTTTTTTTTCCCTGAACAATCTATACAACATAGGAAGGGTGTGGTGGGAGGTCATACCACACAAATTATAAAGCAACAATAGTGTTTCAAAATGCATACAAATATGCTCTTGAACAATTTTATGGGGAAAAAATCTGATGTTTTATTTTAAACAGAATATAAAAACAAATTAGTAGAAGCACAGATCTGTGTGTATATATAGTCATAGATATTTGGGTTGTGTATGTTATTATGTGATACTCACGCATACGAACAGTATAATAATAAGGAATGAGAGAGGGAGGCGGCATCTCATTCTCACTTCTCATGTCTCATTTCTCACTCATAACCTTCTTCTCCTTGTATGTATGTCCGATCCTTTTATGATTTATTCTATCCTTTCTTCCTAGGACTCCTCAAGCTCAGCTGACTACCTCCTCCTCCTCCTCCTGCTTCTTCTTTTACTCTGTGTTAATTAGGTAACTGCGCCGAAATTAATTCCCTCTCTTTTCTTTTCTTTCTATATAGGTATACATAAATTTATTTATCTCTCGATTAAATATACTACTATATTATTACTATTATATTTTATAAAATATGGAGTATATACACATGTATTGCGGGCGCGTTGCGGCTGCGGCTGCGGCTGCTGCGGCGCTGTGCTTCTTTCTAGTGTGCAGACAGCGCAGTGATGAATAATAATACTAATAATAATAATAATAATAATGAAATGAATGGATGACAAATCTGAAAATAGCTTGAATTCTTTTACAGACAAAGTCCAGTACTAGAAACTCTTACATCGATGATTTTCACACTTAGCTTGGAACAGGAAATTCCCGAGTCAGATCCTTCTTGTAGTTGTAGATACTAGTACTTCCGTACTACACGTTTACTTTTGCATCCATTTGTTAATTAATTGTGAAAGTAATGGTGCAGGGAAATTGCTTGGATTTGGGGCAGTACTGATTGATCAATTAAAGTAGAGTAGTGTGAATCATGGGAATTCTTCAGTCAAGAATACCAGTAAGACATGATGAGGAGGAGATGATGGAGGAGTATCGTTTGCTTTTACCACCCCGTAAGCTACCTCTACTTAATTCAGTTTTTTTCACCATACCTAATTAGTTAATTATAATCAATTTTCCATATTCCTATATAATATGTACTAGTACTAGATTAGGATTACATATTTATACATGGATCCATGGGGATTGATATTCCCATAATTTGGAAGTTTCAAATTGAGGACAAAGAAATGATGAGGCCTAAATTTAATTTACTGTGTCCACAGTGTGTTTGGTGCACCATAGATAGATAGATAGAATATGCATGCATATTGTCCACCTAGTTGATACTTAATTAATTATTAAGGCGAAGACTAGCAAGCAAGGCTGCTGGTCAGGGAAACTAATATTTTAATTATTATGTACATGAATATATAAATACATATTTTTGTTTATTTTCCTGATGATGGTGACACCATATTGTTTAGAAAGAGATTATTAATAAATTATTATTTATACGACGACTTCAAGTCAACCATGTTTACATGTATAATAATAATAATAATAATAATAATAATAATAATAATAATAATAATAATAATAATAATAATAAAAGGATATGTTAACCCACCAGACCGACCATTTGAGTTGAATAATTTATTCTTTTCGAAATGAAGACCATAAAAATGACTCATGAAACCAATATCATCCCTGTTGGCTGTTTGGGATGAAAACTTGTTAAGTTTCCTAACTTTCAATTATATAAATTGGGATCGATTTTCTTATTGAACTTCTTATTTTTCTTTTTCTTTTTATTTCTAATTTGTGTATTATGGGTCTCTACCATCCATTTCCTACAATGTATAAACTATTTAGGAAAAAAGGAAAAATGGACAAATAGGTCATTTTTCTTTTCCAAAAATTCAAATCAGTCATTTTTCTATTTTATTACCAAAATAGTCCACTACAAATGCTAATTATGTCCAAATCAGTCCAATGTTCATTAATTATGCTCTAATTGCCGACGTGGCAAGGGTTTAAATTAAAACCGGATACGTGGTCATAATATTAGTCATTTTTCTTTTATCTTTTGACAATTCAGTCATAAACTTATGTTTCATTCAAAAACATTACGCCCTCCCTAACACACTTTTCTTATCCAAACTCACAGCCACACACATTACATAATAAATAAATTAAATAATAGAAATTCTAAATATACCGCAATTATATTACATAAATTTTAATTTAATTAATTTATCCATTCAAAAAGAGTATATATACGTTTGCCAAATTTTAATTGTTCAATCACTTTTGTTTATCGGAAAAATAAACACAAAAGCGGAAAAAAAATATTTTTAGAAATCATGTTAGGGTTTGTTTAAAAAATAATTAAAATAAAATACTTTAAAGAATCGAATTAATATAAAATACCTCACAAAATATTAGTATGACTTAAATATAAACTAGCATCGTATTAATTTAAATATAATTCATGGTGTTTTCATTTTATTATATGAATAGTGACTTGTGCTATTCACTTTTCTCGGGTCGTATCACAAAAAAAATACCGACTTGCGCAGTATATATGGCCTGTATTGTATGTGTAGTTACAATTTGTATACTCCCCCATCCAGCTAAGTTTGGCTCGTTTATTTTGGTTACGATTATTTAGGTGGTTGAGTTTAGTTGTTCAAATAATGTTGGTATTTTTGTTTAAGATTTTAATGAATTTTGAGATTGTTTATTGTTTAATTTTGATTTAATATTATTGTAATGATTGATGTAATTATAGAAAAATATTCAAATGTGGTATTGTTAGAATGGTCTAATATTCTAGTTTCAAAATATATATTTTATACAATTTTTATTTGTACACATTTTGAAATATTAAGAATTAAAGAAAATAAGGGACTTTGTGTAGAAAAATAAAAGTGTATTGGAATTTGTGCAAAATAATAAAAGTGAAAACTTTTAATGGCACTTGGCAACAATTAAGATTCTAATCATACTTATTTTAATTTAATTTATCTAAAAATGAGGCTAAGCTTCGTGGGACACACTAAAAAGGAATACGAGCCAAATTTCCTGGTACGGAGGGAGTATTACCTACTAATTATAAATTATACAATCTCCATATGAATTACTCCAATACAAGGTGATGATGTTGGCGGTATATAAGTCATGTACGATTTGTGAAATACATGTGCAATAACACTTTATGGACAAACCAAATACACAAAAAAATAAAAGAATTAATTTCTTTGCAAATTTTACATAAATACGGAAATGATTATTTTCCCATCCCTTTGTAATTTATGTCGCGTGGCCGCGAGAGCTCACACCACCCATTTTCTAGTTTGTACGGGTTGTTCAACAAAGAAAAAAAATGATCATTTACCTAGCCTGACCGAACAAATCTTCAAATTTGGAGAAAGGACTTGGGCAGCTCATCAAGTTAATTCACTGATTTCCAATATTTTGATTGGGGTTCAATTCTTCATCCGCCCCATATCAAATTTGTGTGGTATGAAATCCCACTTCCATACCTCTCCATTTTCTAGCCTGTAAAATAAATAATAAAAAAAAATAAAAATATAAAATCTTTAAATCCCATTACCAAGTACTGGTTGTGAGTAGAAAAACACCGACTTTAAGAATATTGTCGAAATTTCTGAAATGCATAAAATAATAATAAGTCATCACATGCTTAATAATTAGCTTAGACGACATGTAACATATGATTGAAACATGTTCATGTGTACTATTGAATTGTTCAATATATTTATCCTTTGATTCAATCTAATAATTACTGAACAAGCAGAACGAGAAAGATATATGAGGCAATGCGTGCCCCTGCACAAAGCTGCATTGGAGGGTAACTGGGAGGCTGCTCGGATCTTGTTGGACAACCATCCCTCTTTACTCTCAGCTCCCATTACAGAAGGAGGAGAAACTGCACTGCACATCGCTGCCATTGAGGGACACGAAACCTTTGTCATTCACTTACTCGACAGGATGAGGGGCAACAATTCCCACCTCCAAGTCCTCAACAACAAGGGCTGCACCGCCCTCACTTTTGTTGCTGCTTCTGGGAATTTTCGGATTGCCGAATTAATGCTCCGTCAACATATTGATTTGCCCCAAATCAGAGGAGGCCCCAACAGTGTCACTCCCCTTTTCATGGCTGTTGAAATGGGCCACTGTGATGTCGCCACATTACTGTTTATCGTGTCTCAAGAACATTTTGCTTCTTGGTCCGACCAAGATCAGCTTGAAATCCTCCTATCTGCCATCAACTCAGGACTATATGGTACTAGTACCAAAATTAATTTCTAGCTAGGGTTTTTTTATATTTTTGTGCTTTTTCTTTTCTTAAACTCATTTTTTCTGATTTGTTTTCATTATACTTCATGTTAAATATAACTGCAGATCTTGCAAGGGACATTGTGACCTTCAAGAAAGAGCTGGCTGTGCTTATGGACAGTGATGGCAATAGTTCATTACAAGCTCTTGCAAGTAATCCATCAGCTTTTTGTGAAAATGCTTGTCAACCAGTAGGTCTTTTCCGAGCTGTTGCTACCAAGGGTAAAAAATAAGTTTCCCAATTATTTCTCAATTCATATTTTGCGATTTGTCCCTGTGTTAGTTTAGTTTATTTTTTAATAACCAAAATACTCGATTACATGTGAATAGTGCTAGTTTTGATGAGGGAAGAAGAAAAACCAAATGAACCGTGCAATGCATATGGACTGTTCGACTGCCTTTGGAATAGCATGATAACCGTGCAGAGGCAATTAGACGTGGAAAATGGCGATGATCTATACGACAGGAACACTTTGAGCCTGGGGTTTACAGCTGCAGAGTCAGGGAATTACCAATTCTTAAAGAAATTAATAGATAAAGATCCAAGCTTCATGTACAAAGTCGATCCCATGGGTCGCACCATATTCCACATAGCCATTGTGCATCGCCACGTTGAAGTATTCAATCTCATATACAGAGCACAGGGAATGAAGAATTTGATGGCAACATTAGTCGATGGTGACGGAAATAACATGTTGCATTTGGCTGCCATGATGTCACCTCCTGATAAACTCAGTGACATTCCCGGTGCAGCTCTTCAGATGCAGCGCGAAGTGCTTTGGTACAAGGTCCGTCCGTTAACAACACTTCACCACCACCAATTATAGGTGTCACTCACTACAACGTCATTTGGCCTATTTTTACAAATACATCACCCGCCTTGTAGTGTAGTGTAGCCTATTTTTGATGCTAATCTCTTATTATATTTGTTCGTTTGGTGCCCATAATGACGATTCACATTATCTCATTTGTACGCAGAACGTTGAGAAACTTCTACCGTTGAACGGGAAGATAAGGAACCACGAAGGGCAGACACCGCCCCAATTGTTCTTGATAAAACACAGACAACTAATGAAGGATGGAGAAAAGGAGATGAAAAAGATAGCACAATACTTCATGTTAGTGTCGACATTGATTACCGCAGTCGTGTTCGCTTCTGCCTTCACGGTGCCGGGAGGCTACGACAATGATACCGGGGTTCCGGTTCTGCTTAAAAGGGGGTACAAATTGTTCATAATCTTCCCGGTATCCGAGGCACTGGCCACATTGTCATCCCTGGTGTCGGTACTGATGTTTCTGTCGATACTCACATCGCCATACAAAGAAAATGATTTCCTAACGACTCTGCCCTTCTACTTAGTGAGTGGAGTGATGGCATTGCTCGTGTCGGTCATGGCAATGATGGCGACGTTCAGTGTTTCGCTTCTACCGTATGCGCCTAAGCTGACGACCATCACTATAGTCCTTGAGGGCTTACTTTTATGCGTGCCATTGATGTCTGTAGTACTCAAGTATCATATTCTGATTCGCGTCATGCGACATACTTATGGTAGCCGCCGGTTGTTTGTATCCACCAATAGACTCCCTGCTTAATTAGTTAAGGTACCTTATAGGCTTTGTTGAAGTTTGTTCATCAATGTCTAGCTAGTTTATTACAAATAATTCGCCTTATTAAGGCAAGGCCATCTAAAATTACATGTTTATCAGTATCGCTTTATAATTTTAATGGTATAATAATTCTGTCACATTTATATTTACAATTAAGTTACTGTGCAGAAACATATCTGCAAGTACTGAATGAGGCCGGCGTTGGAAAAATGATGGCATTGGTAGGCTTGCATCAATCGGTGGGGAGTCATCACATATAAGGTCGTATGCATCACTTATAAGATCGCATACATCACTTATAAAATCGTAGACATCACTCGATTGAGATACATCACTTCTTAAGCCAGGATCACTTATAAGGCCCTAGACATATCTTCGTGAATATCCATCATTTTTCCATTCCGGAAATCATTTCTATATGTACAGATATCAACACCCTAGCCGCTTCCATCTAATTATATTAAAATTGAACGATACTAGTTGAACGATTTTAGGGGAAATAGGATCTTTTTTTTTTTTTTTATGACAAGCCATTGAAAGCCAATGCTTATGGCAATTTGGTTACTGTGCTAAATTTATACTCCGGAAGTAAGATTTAGCGTATGCATAGTACTTTTTTTTTGTGACACAGCCTGAAGAGGCGAGCGAGAGAAAAGGAAAAAGAGAAAAGAAAAAAAAGAAAAGCAAAACGCAACAATCAATCGAACAATGACCAAATTCTACCCCATCAACAGATCAACTAGCGCAAACTTGGGGCGGGAATTCTTCGTGCATCTCGATCAAGCAGTGTTTGAATTCCATCTAGTGGAAACGCCAATGTTAATCAATATTTCCAACCTCGATTAATTAATATTTAAAAAATTTATTCAGCACTTAATAGTAGCAATTCAACATTTTTTTAAGCATAATAACATATTTGTATTTAACAAAGTGACCTGGCGTATTTATGTGCATATTATAACATCAGCGGTAGGAGAGTTGGCAATACAATTTATTAGTAGTATGATTTTCTTGTAAGGTAGGGTTACTTCCTTATTTATTATCTCTAGCTACTTTCATAAGTTCAGATGTTTTAAAACAATTCAATTACTATACTGACTAGTATTTGTCTGCACATGCAGACGTGTTCTACCATAAGCAAGCATGTGCTACGCGTCTTCAAGGTGTCTATTCATTCCATTGATAGACCATTAATGATAATAGAAAGTGGATCAGTGATTCCCAAATTTAAGGGGAGTAACGTTTGTCTGATTACTAAATGTCATTTTCAGCAGGGATGAGAAATGGAATTAGTGGGATTGCATTTGCAAAAGAGGATCGTGTTTTTTTTTTTTTTTTTTCTATCAACGGGAAGACGAGAAGGGCGATGATAGATCTCAATTCAGTGCCGGAGGATGTAGACGAAGGCCGCGAAAGATCATTAGAAAAACATGATCCCTTGAACAATGTAGACGATACAGCATGTGTGGAGTGTCTTTTGGCGGGCGGCGATGATGTTTTGGAGACATGGGATGAATCAATACAACTACCTGGTAATGGGATAGGAGAAACAAAGTTATATTCGCATATAATACAAACTGTTATAAACTTATACATTTCATGCAGGGAACATCAATAAACTATGACAGAACATATTGTATCATGCAGGGAACATCAATAAACTACTGACAGAACACAGGAGATTTCTCTTTTCAGCACATGGAGAGCCACCAATGAAAAAATAGGAAGATACTTCTGCCATACATTCACTTTGTTCTTAAATTACATAAAAGATTTCAATCAACACACCATTGAAAAAGTGTTACTTCAACATATTTCTTGATCCAAAGAACCAAACAAAGCAAATGATATTAGTTTTTTTTTTTTTTTTTGTTTCAACTCCCAGATAGTGCAAAAATAGAATATTAAAGAATGCAATTGATCCAATAAAATGATATCTCACCATATATTATTTTTTTTCTTGTAGGACTACATGGAAAAACTATGCTAAACCATTATCCAAGCTATTCCCAGACAGCTTCAGAGATTTCAGATATAAAGTTACAACGAAATACGTTAAATGTTCATGTAGGTCCCTTTGTGATTCAAGATTCTGTTATGGTCGTTATTACGATGTTCTAACTACGATATACGAAAGCGATAAAGAACACAGTAATTTGATAACCCAGTTCGGTCCTTCCGACCTACGTCTGGGGGATACCAATCCAGGCGACCTTCACTAGACAGAAAAACCAAAACACAAACACACTAATCAAGCCTAACACAGAATCCAAACTCTACCACTAGATGATACGCTCTAGCTGATCAGACGTCGTTGAGACTCCCCCTCAACACACCTGTAGGGAACACACCCTAGAATGGAATCTTCAAAGGCACCAGCGCTGTCTGTCGTTCACCTTGGCTTTCTTCTTTGATCGCATGAATTCCTCCAGAACTTTCTTGAATATTGAAGATCACAATATCTCCAGATATTCCAGTGTAATCTCAATCTAATCTTGTTCTTCTAAAATATCTCACACTATGAAATCTTGAAGAACATTTACAAGACTCTCTCAAAACTTTCTCTCTATAATCTCTCAGAATGAATACAAGTAAAAATCGCTCAATCAAAATCTTATTCTAGATTACAGACTCTGCACTTATATAAAGAATACAAAAGTCATAACTACCAGCAGAGTTAACTGTCGTCGTCAGCCTGATGTGCCAACACCTGAGAAACATCTCAATGAAAAGTACAAGGTTAAGTTGTCATAACACAGTATTAACAATCTCCCCCACATTTCATGGAGATGTTGATCCATCAAACAAGGTGTCTATCAGAAATGCAAACAATAATCAATTCAGATTATGATAGATAAGCACATCAACCAATATAACAAAATATCAACAAAGTAAAGTTCCAAACAAGACGACAGTAATAGAGAGTCAATAGTCCATCACAGTTCATCCAAAAACAAACAAACACAATCATCAAAACAGTGTCATCAGCACAAAGTTTAAACATCCATCAGTCATCAGAAAATCACCAAAAATTTAGTCAGAGTCAGAAAAGTGTTACCCAAATGTACCAACAACCATACCACATCGAGATGACCCTCCACCAAAATAGACACCACCACACCTGTTTCTCCCCCTTGATGGATCAAACTACTCCATCTGAAGAATCCTCTTCCTCATCAGCAAATGGATTCTGCTCTTCAGAACGAGCTCCACTTGAAGAGGCCTTGCGGGTTGGGGATAGAGAACCTGGAAGCATACTTATAATCTGTGCAATCTTGCGCTTGGTGGCAATGGCTTCCTGACTGATCTTAGTCTGCTTGTCACTAAGGGCAAGCAACTCAGATTTAATCTGCAAAATGAGATCAGTGCCAGACGGTGGTGGTCCTTCCTTGAAGTCATTATGCTTGTCACAAAGCTCATTGGAAGGGGAATGTGCATTTATCTTGATCAGGTCATCCTTCTTTGTCTTAATGCCATTATGATGCAGCAACAATGTGATAAGGCCAGGGTATGGTAGACTAGCAGTCTTTGTGATTAGATCACGAGTAAAACCTAGCATACGCTTCAAAACCAGAAGACCAAAATTCATAAGTTCTATTCCAGAAACAATACAAAACAAAAGTTTACCCATTTCCAGTGAAGGCTGTGAGGCATTAGATGTTGGCAGGATGTTTGAACGACACAAATAGAATAAGCAGTGAAATTTCATGGTCATATCAGAAACACTGCACTTCTTCCGGCCAAAGTCAAAAGCCCTCTGATTTGAAATGGTGTAGGCTATGTCGGCAGGCGAATGAGGCAAATACTCCAATGGATCACCGAGATCGTCGTTTGGTGCAAGTTCTAACAACGCATTGATAACACCAGGAGTTAAATCAATAAACTTGCCTCTAATGTATATCTTACCAAACCACTGAGACTTTTTGTTGAGAACTTCAGGATGTAAATTGGCGCAGAACTCTCTGACCAGTGTTGGAGAGTAAGCTTTAAACACCCTTGACCATTTCAGTAAATGTCTTTCTTCAAGAAACTCAACAAACCCTAGGTCCGTGTATGAAGAGTGGACAAAAGTCTCCTCTGGGATGAACTTCCTGTTAACAAGGTCTTTGGTTCCGAATAGCATCATTTCCTTGGTGAAATACGTCATGTTGAATGCTCGTTGTGACTGTAAATCTCGCTTTGTTTTCTCTGGAGTCCTCTGGGTCCTTGGTCGTTTCGCAGGTGTACCAACATCACTGGTAGAGGTGCTCCGCTTCTTTCTTTGAGAAGACCTAGTAGTAGGTCGTCGGACCTCTATTCCAACATCAGCTTGTTCTGGAACCTCTGGTTCATCATGGGGCAGAATATGGTCTTCTTCTTCCTGGAAATGTTCGGCTTCAGCATTGGCAGGGTTTGGAGTATTTTCAGTGGGGTTTTCAGTGGATTTCTCTGTAGGGTTTGGAGTAGGATCCTGAGGAGGATTTTGCACTGGACTAGGAGGAGGGGTAGGATACATAGTGATGATAGGTTCAGCATTCTCAGCAAATTCTGCAAGTTGGGTTTCAACAGCTTCAGTGGGGTTTTGAGTAGTATTTTCAGGCATAACATTTTGTTCCTCAACTACATTCTCAGAAAGATTTGGGTTATCTGAAGTAATCGGAGGCTCTGAAGTTGTTTGAGATGGTTCAGAGGCCTTTTCGGGTAGATTGGTTGAGGAAAATGAAGCCATAGGTAGAAAATCTGCAAAACTCAAGCTAGAAACTGATATGAGGTAAAATGAAAACCCAAACTATCGATTATAAAGAGAGAAAATGAAGATGAAGAGGCGAGAGAGACGACGGTTTTCCCTGTGACGTGCGACGTGACTGGAGGCGTCAGTTTGCAGTCATCATGACTGTAGGACGACAGTTTCTCCAAAAACTTTATCCAAAATAATATTGGGCCTGAAAATCTTATGGGCTTGATCAAGTGTAAATATGTAGAATAAACAAAAACATGTAACAGAATTTAACTTGAGTAACAAAGTCCCATAATAGATCTAAGTGTTTCAAACCTTTCACCGTCGAGTGCTTTAGTAAGGATGTCAGCCCGTTGTTCCAACGTCCCAATATGCTCAATGTTGCACACACCCTCTTCAACCAAATCTCTTATAAAATGATACCTTATATCAATATGTTTGCTGCGACTATGTAGAACAGGGTTCTTTGAAATGTTAATTGCACTTGTATTGTCGGAATACACCTTGAAATCATCCTTCTTGATCCCATAATCACACAAGACTTGTTTCATCCACATCAATTGTGAGCAGCAGCATGTTGCAGCAATATACTCTGCTTCCGCTGTAGAAAGTGCAACTATGTTCTGCTTTCTAGAAAACCAACATACTAGATTATTTCCTAAATAGAAACATCCTCCCGTTGTTGACCTTCTGTCATCACAACAGCCAGCCCAATCCGAATCAGTGAACCCTATCAAATCCAAACTTGATCTTTTAGAGAACAAAATCCCTAATCCAATAGTTCCTTTCACATATCTCATGATGCGTTTAACAGCTTTCAAATGCACTTCCTTAGGATTTGCTTGAAATCTAGCACAGACTCCAGTGCTAAAGGAAATGTCAGGTCTGGTTGCTGTCAAATAAAGCAGACTACCGATCATACTTCTATACAATTTCTGATCTACACTTGCTCCTTGATCCACTTTAGATAATTTCTGTTGTTGACCCTGTGGAGTTCTAGCAACCTTGCTATCTTCCAACTTGAATCTCTTTAGCATATTCCGAGCATATTTTTCTTGACTAAGAAACATTCCATCTTTCATTTGTTTCACTTGAAGTCCTAAAAAGTAAGTCAACTCTCCCATCATGCTCATCTCGAACTCTGATTGCATAGCTTGAACAAAGTTGTTTCTGAGATGTTCTGACGTCGATCCAAAAATTATATCATCAACATATACCTGTGCAATTATGAAGTGGTTGTCTTCATGCTTCACAAACATCGTCTTATCAGCTTCTCCTCTCTTATATCCATTATGAATGAGAAATGAAGACAATCGATCATACCAAGCTCTAGGAGCTTGCTTTAGTCCATAAAGTGCTGACACCCGCTTCTCTAATTCAAGTTTATGATGTTCCAGAAGAGGCTCCAACCGCGGCAACCCCATCCCAACAGCCGGTTCCATGTGAGCAGCGAACATAGTTGTGAAATAGTCGATTACATGATCTTGCAGCGCTCCCGGATGAAGAACCCACTCATTATTCACTTGCAGTCCATAAACTCGACTACGTCGCCGATGCACTTGAGTCTTAGCATGGAAATACCTTGTATTCCTATCACCCAACCTCACCCACCGATCCCTAGACTTTTGATACCACAACATCTCTTCTTGAACTAAAATATTCTCCAGCTCCAATTTTAATTCACTCTCCAACCGTAACAACCAAGCGGAGTCGACAATCACCAACCTTTTTTGTATCCCCAAGATCCTGTTCTTGAGTTTTCTCTTGCGATCACGAATATTTCCAAATACTGTGTGATTGAATTCCAAAGAATCTTCCCGAACCTGATCCAATACACCCGCCAATGTCGTCCCACCGCGAGCACAACTACCCGCCAGCACCCCATGATAATCCTTATGCAGTCCCCAGGCCGCCTCCCATCGAAAAGGTTTAGTTCCATGATTCCTTGTCCGATAGCCACATACCAACTGTAATGGGCAATGATCCGAACCCATCCGCTGTAAGTGAATAACCCTTCCAGCTTCAAACATATTCATCCATCCTATATTAGCCATTGCCCGATCCAATCGCTTACTAATTCGACGTCCGCCCCCCGCCATACGAGACCACGTAAACTCCGGTCCTGCCGAGGGAACCCCCATTACATGACAAGCATCCACTACTTCCCTTAATTCTGCAGCTCTCTCGGCCAAGAAAACCCCACCCTGAACGTCCCCTTCCTTCAATACCTCAATCCAATCACCCATGATAATCCAAGGACCATCAACGAGAGTAGCCAACTGCGTGAGAGCTGTCCAGGTGGCCTTTCGACGTTGATAATTAGGGTATGCATAGAGTGCTGTAACTAACCAACGTGCCGCACCCTTCCGGAATTCCATTGTTATCAAGCGATCACAGGTATCAAGAATATCAATCTGACAATCCATAGACAATTTCTTAAGAACCCAGATACCCCCACCCATGCCCTGGACCTCTTGAATATCTATCGGAGAGTATCCAACACGGGTGAAGAACCCAAGGAGCCGCTGAAACATTCCCCTCGGTTCCAAGACACACAACACGTCTGGCTTGTGATCCCGAAGCAGCTCCCCCATCCAGTGTTGCGCCGTTTTACTCATTAAACCACACACATTCCACACTATTATAGAATAATCTATAAAATCCATAATAATAGATAGAAGCAGACCAACCCAACCTATTGAGTCCCTCCATCGACCGCATCGGCCCAACAATCTCCATCCCTAGATCCCATGGAGCCTCCATCATGGTCCGGCTCCCCATTGTGATCTCTAAGCAACAAAAATTTATTGTTCTCAGCAGCTCCTGGAGACCATCCCCTAGATGATTCACCAACTTCCTCAACCCTAGGTCTTTTATTACCTAGCGAGACCTCTAGTGACCGGGAACCTCCAGCAGCATAGGGCACCATTGCCAATTCATGTCCGGATAACTCCCTGTCCAAGGGCCTTGGACGCTCACCAACCGAGGCGGCCACTGCCACTCCCTTTCCATTGTTTGATCGACCCGCCACCTGTTCCACAAGATCTGGAACACTCTCGACCTCATCCCTTGCCTTACGCGGTAGCTGCTTCTTCCTATTACCCCTCCGCACAACCGTCAGCCAATCTCCAAACTCCGGTTCCTTGCATGGATCAGCCTTCCCATCCCCGGACCTATGTTTTATTTCCGCCTCCTTCATACCGCAATCCCCTTGCGAGTCCGCCACCTCCTCCACCGGTCCCCCAGCTTGCTGGCCAATGTCCTTCGTATCCAACTTTTGCTCTACCTCAACGTCCTCCTCCCCCAGATCCACTACATATGTGCAATTCTTATCAAAGTGCGCATATCGTCCACACTTAGTACACAATAAATGAAGCCCTTCATATGCGATTGGGATCCACTCATCATTAACCAATAACTTCCCTGTCACCGACTTGGTGAGATCAAGCGCCACACAGACCCGCGCAAACTTTCCCTTTGTAGTCGTCCGCGTACTTTTGTCAAATTTGACGACTTCCCCAATTCCTGACGCCAACGCCCAAACGATGTCTTCTCTAAACTTGTGCATGGGTAAGCCGATCATCCGTGCCCAAACTAGCGTCTTACTAATCGGCGTCGTCCGAGGATTGAAATCCCGGGACCAAGGCATGATCGCTAGATAGTGATCAAAAAGCATCCAAGGTCCCTCATTCACCACAGTTTCACGGTCTGAAAGCAAATCAAACTTGGCAATGAAGCAACCATATCCAACGTCAAGCAACGTCATGTTTCCTTGAATTTTCCACATCTTTTTTTAATCGCTCTTGCAGAACCATGTACCCGACATGAGCACCAAGCAACTTAATAACTAGGGCCTCCTCCCACTCCTTACCCGCCTCCAGTTCAATCGACTCATCAATAACAAACTTAGGGATGGACAGATTATTCCCAACATATGTTTTCTTAATCAAACCCTCCGCGATCAAGTCACGTCGCTTGAAAACCGGCTTGGGAGGAACCGTGCCACCCCGTCGGATGTCGACAAAGGAGCGAGGTGCCCCTCCGGGATCATGCGGAAACTGACCCGGGAAAGCCGCCGCCGCATCATGACTCTCCGGCGAAAAATCGCGACCTGGCGTAGAAACCCTAGACGTCATGGGCTTTTTTTTTTTTTCATCCCAAGTCTAAAGTTAAAATATTGAAATCTAATTTATTTGATTTGATTGTAATGAATTTGAATTTGAATTGACTTATTTATGTGTGATGTGATGGTTGTAGGTTGGAATTTATTAATGATAATGAGTTTGATATTTTAATATAATATATATATATATATATATTTTGAGGCAAACAGTATTTTATTTCATAAGACACTAAAGAGCTCAGTCCAAACGGTTCAAAACAACTCACAGAAGGCACTTCCGCAACTTAGCACATACAGACCATACACAGATTTCACAATGACTACCCCATCAAACAGACACAATTAGCCAATATTTCCACAAATTCATCCATATCCAATGCTAAAAGAATCTGCCCAATGTCCTGAGACCAATCCATGAGACCATCTTCCTTCACTTTCTCAAGAGCAAGCATTGACAGCATGAGACTCAATCTCTGAAGCAGCTGCAGCAAACGGAGTGCTAGCTTCCAGCTTAGACCACAGCCGAAAAGGAGTCCCTTTCACCACACCCCCTGAGTATACTAGAGAACTCAAGAAGCGGGGCCCAATGACACTCCATTCCTTACTACTTCCTCCGTTCCTTTTTAAATGCTACATACCCACATTTCACGCAATACAATACATATTTTTAATGCTTCATAACTCAAATTGCATACAAATAAAAATTGTAAAATTTTGATATTCTAAATCTATGCGATTAGACGAATCTAACAAGATCTCACTTGACTATATTTTATCTTGTATAATTATATTAAAAAGTCGAGTCAAAGCTACTCAATGAACAGTGCCAAAAGTCAAAATGTGCATTTAAAAAGGGACGGAGGTAGTATATAATTATGTCTCTCCAGCTTATGTTTTCAAGACCAAAGCATCAGAAAAATCAGGGACTAGATGTTAGGACCAGGGACAGGCAATGGGGAAGGAATGGTTGGAGCTTAAAAAGGAAAAGAGGGACCTACAATTGATCAAGCTGACAAGTTGGGACCCGATCATACATCCTCAGCGTCAAAAAATTCCACAATAAATTTCATCACTCAATGCAACCACCAAAACTCTATTTACTCCACCTCTATCCGAGACACCGACCCAAACCCCTCTTACAAGACTGCTAAAGCATATTGAAAATACCCACAAAATGCAACTGCTCCTATATTTTGTCTCAGCCACATTTTCTCTCTAATCCTTCTTTTCTCTCTAATCCTTCTTTTCCTTATTTTTCTTTTTTTTTTCTCGTTTTTTTTCCTTTTTTTTTCTTTTTTTTCCTTTTTTTTTCTTTTTATTTTTTTTTCCTCGAATACAGCCGCGTGAGAATCATGACAACATCAATGAAACATAAACCCGAAATACCCACTCAATCACATGTAGATAAAATCCCACCCTCATCTGGTTCTGAAAACTATCCCTCACCCTAAGAATCCCGATCCCCAGCTTGCATTATTCAAAGGACTTAAACTGGCAAAACATAAGCTTACCAGAGACATTTAAAGTACAAAACATCTGTAAGGCTGAGGTTAATATACAGCTTAATGATCAGAGAATAGCAGTGACCTGGTCGGCTATGAGGTTTTCAGAAAGGTACCAAAAAGCTCACAATAAGGTTAACCTGAATGTGGGGGAGAAATTTTCCAAAACCTAGTCCCTTTTATCCAATGCAATGGCTTGAAACAGAAGCAAGTTTGACATAATTATTTAGCAAGTTCAAGATATTCATGATGCCCTCACATCTACAGATACCCATAGAGACATAATACGTTCAAATCTCACCGAGTGTTTTGTCCGAATGCTTGAAATATTCATTGCGAGAGATCGTCATTTGTGTGCCGTTCAATCGTCAGCAACTTAGAGGTTCGAAAAGCAGCAGTAGAAACATCAATCCCTGCAGAGCCAACAACCAACATCTTCCCGTAGCACCATCTCCATCGTCAGTAGCACTTCGGGGCCATACCCGAGACAAGGCAAAAGACACGACACGATACAACAAAGCCAGAGAGACCCAACATGACTCAATTGTCGGCAAGCTGTAATTGACACTACACAATTTCATGCCCTTCCAAACTTCCACATGTCCGAAACCATTCACTGTCTATATAATCTCACTCTCCACATATCCTTGCTAATCCCTTCTTTTTTGAGGAGATCGTTCATTGCCATTCAAACCTAAGACAAATCGGTCTTAACAAATTTCCAAGTAGCTGCACACCTTCGCAATAAATCAACCTATATTTCATCCATTATCTGCTCACACACCACAGCACCAGTCCTCCAAGTAGTGCCTATACTCATCGACTTCACCCTTCCAAACTTCCACCCTATATATATTGATGTGATGTGATGTAGTACGGTATGTTTAGTGATTAATATTTAATTCTTTGACAAAATAAAAATGAGACAAAAATATTGACAATGATAAACAAGGAAACTGAAATAGAAATATTGCAACAGATGAGATATTATTTATTTTATTTGCATATGTCTACGCAATTTTGCACTTACAGATTTTTAGGACATCGAGTGGAGCGTGCACATCACACAACCATACCACAGCCGGCCCGGGCATAGGCCAATGGTGCATTTGCCAAGGGCCCATGTTAAAATAGGGCCCCATTTTTTTATTTTTCTATTATTTTTATAAAATTAATAAGTTTTATTTTTAAGTTTTTTAAAAGAGCGCATGAATTTCATTATTTTTATTTCTATAATTTATTTTGTAAAAATCCACATCTTTTTTATCTTAATTTAGCAATAATTATTGTTTCTCCGAATTTCTTTCTAAACTCATCATCTAATTTAATTAGGAAACCTTTTCAATTTCAAATTAGAGGGTGAAAAGAAAAAATATATTCTAAAAACCTAGTTACTATCCATAAAAAATTCAAAAATGAGAAATATTTGCGTCTGCTCATCTGGGAGAGTTCCTCCACCCGACAAGTTTTTGGGGATTCTTGGCAAATATGACATAAACTAATCTCTATTTTTGTGGATATAAAATAAGGAGAAAATATGGTCAGGAGTTTAGAAATCATAAAATACTATTTGAAAATTCATTAAGAACTGTCACCAAAAAAAAAATGTCACCCAAAAAAAATTCATTAAGAACAATCATTACAAGAATTTTTGTCTTAATGACAGAAATTTTTTGAAAGAAAATCTTTAAATTGGTCATGTCCAAATTTGCAACCGAAATTCATTACAACCAAGATTTTAACAACTGAATTCAGAAATTTTCCGAAAGGGAATAACCGAATAAGTTTGTTTTTATATTTAAATGAACCTTTGCCCGGGGTCTACAAAATCTCAGAAACGGCCCTGAACAGAACTTTGCATTCTCCGACTAAAATTCAGGCCAAAATTTTTTCTAATGACCTATTTTCTTAAATTAAAATAATTAAGATAATGGCCCAAAAGGTAAAGGACTCAGGCACAAAAAGTTATTACGTCTATGGAAGAATTTAATATATAGATAGTTAAGTACTGTATAATGATATTTGATGTTAAGTATTTATTGATAGTTTCAAAATAAAGATTTCATTATGTATAATAAAATATGACCTTAACGAAGTATTTAATGTTAAATAAGTCGGTAGTACAAAACTTCTTTACTTCTTAAAATATAAAAGGAGTATAAAGCACCTTTATGAAAAATTATTTCATAAAAGAAATACTTCGTATGATATTTTGACCTTAAAGAAGCCTATATGTGTAAAAGAAGTTGCAAGCCAAGTAGAATAATTCTTGATAAAGTACACATCGACGGACCCCTCCGCAGCCGATCTCCCTGCGAACTATGATAGATTTCTTTTTTGTGTTCTCGTATCAAATATAGTGAAACTCCTATTTTAATTTTGAAATAATTATAAAAGCTTTTGTAATTAATAGGAATAAATATTAAAAATGTTCCTATTTGTTCTTTAATCAGTTTAGTTTATAAAATACTTGAATAATACAATTTTTTCAAGTATACGGGGTATTCTCAGGCCATACTGAGCCCAAGACTAATAACTCGCACTACAATAATTTTCTCTTCTAGCAAATTATTGGTAGAATTTGGTCACTAAAGTGTTTGCCACATAAATTCATTAACTAACACAATTGTAGCTATCGAAAATTCGTTAGCTATTATCACAGTTTTAACTACCAAATACAAAATCAAATGTATAATCAAATGTAAAATGCGGGTCAAGTAAAATATAATAACGTAAAGTAGAGAATGAAGGTTTTAAAGTTTTGTGGTTGAAATTTAATAAATCAAATATAAATGCGGGTCAATTTAAATAAAATGCCCACTATGCTTAAAGTTACAAACTTAAATGGTGTTTGGAATCTTTCGAAACGCTAATAATAGATTATTACTCCGTATTTGATAGTTACAAAAATATGATTAATTCATTATTTGTGTTTTTAAAATACAATTATCAAATAATCAGGTCTATATCGGCCAAACAAACACCCACTTAAAGTTTGGCTATGTTTGATAAATAATTAGAGTTTAGTATTTCGACATTGATATTCATGTGTTGGCAAATGTGTATGGGAGTCCAAACCACACAAATTACAAAGGGCATATAGGAGAGAGATAGGGGATCGGGTGGGAATCGAGCTCCCAACCATAAGGTTGGAAGTCTGGGAACATGACCACTATGCCAAGTCTTCATTCTTTAAATTAGATAGTTTTGGAATAATGGTGTTTGGTAATGCAATTTAATATTAGAGTTTAAAGGTGGAAGTTTGGAAAACTAAAAGCGATGAGTGTTCAGAGTTTGAAGTAAAAATTTGGCACTTAGTGAAATTATTGTGTACTATATATAGATTTTTACACTACTTTTAGTATGTATTTTAAAAGCTAAACCCTAGCATTTGTTCCCAAAAGTAGCATCTTTTCTTTGTGAATAACTGGGTATCCCTATGTCACATCGTAACTAAAAAAAAGCAAACCTTATATACTAAATTAGTTAAAGAGCAAATTTACAAGACATTTAGTGTGTTGGGTTGTTAGCGGATTTAGCAGCATATAGCATATTGAATATGACATATCCTTTTACAATTCTCTCTCCGAATCTGTTATCTGCTGCCGGATCTGCTAACTCCCAAACATCCCCATTTTATCCTAATCTATAATATCTTATTATAAAATAATGAAATAAAAAATGTTTTATTCCATCAATCATATTCTGAGATAAAAACATAAGAATGGTCTATGGAGGAAAGACTATATACAGTACACAAATGAATTTCCAGGAAGTTTACAGATTTGCAAATGGACATTTACATATGTTTGCACCTCGACTATTGTCGGGGGTAGGTGCGTTAATAATTTAATATTGGGGCCGCGATGGTGGAGGACCATTCAAATATCGATGATATACGTATATGAAGTACATCTTGAAACTACGTCCGGAAATTGGGATTACATCTTCAAGGACATAGCTAGTAAGTAGCCTAGTAGTCTAATCTTACGCTATAATTTCAAACTCATACTATTATCTGCAGCAAGGTTATCAAGATCGGGATCCTGTATAAAATTGTTTTTGTCTTTGCAATATTGGAATCGTAGGAAGATCCTATGAAATTATTATTTATATTTTAAAAAATTAATTTGTTAATTATCTCACTAAACTGGTGACATGTATAATTGAAAATACGTATTTTAGATCAATTTATAACAAGAATTTGATAGTTAATTGTATACTTATTAATGATCCAATATAAGTTAAACACTGACATAGAACCCAACAATTTTGAGTTCATTATATGCAAATATACATTAAACAAAATTGACAAAAAGAACATTCATAACCAAAACCACAAAAAACTAGAGACAATAAATAATTTTACTCAAAAAAAAAAAACCAAAGGAATAGGATTCTCATGCGATCCTACTATTATGATCGCAATTTTGATAACTATGTTATGTGGTAGTCATCCGGACCGACCCGAAAAATAATCCAGATCAAATTGCAAGTGGGCTAGATCGGATAAATTTGAGGGAGCCGAGTCTTGGCCCAAACCATCTACAGGCTCATATTGAACAATCTCTTTGGTTGGCCCAATATCACACCCCTCGGTCCATACAATCCCGAGACAAATGAAGCCCAATTCCCATGTGTTTGATCGGTTCAATTGACGCATGTGGAAAGTCAACTCCACAATGTGAAGGGCCGAGGTATCCAATTTGGTTACAAAACCAAATCAAGGTGGGACCCGCGAGCATGGTCTTCTACTTCTTCTCCCAATTTGTATTAAGCGGCAACAGCTCACTCACGGCGTCCGTCGGCCCCTCATCAGCTTCTTCGGAGGCCACCTGCAACTCCGGCGAACGAGCTCCGACCAGCCGCCTTCAAAGAAAACCCTCACTCACTTTATTGACAAGCCTCCGGCAGCACCCACTCCGGCCAAGCTCTTTGTCATCACCAACAGCCCGCACCACCATCTTCAACTTCCACCAAGCCTCTCATCGTATTCACCACCAACAGTACAGCAGCCGCTGTTCGTCCTTACCCTCACCTACTCCGGCGAGCCACCTTCGAGGAAACCCTCAATTTATCCTTTGGCAGCCCGTCATCTTCGCCAAGACCATGTAGCCGTTGAAATATGCCGCACCCTCGCATGTTATATATCGCACCTTCCCCTGTTTCTTTAAAAACCGCACCTCCTCTATCCCTTTAAGATCGCACCCGCTGTTTGGTCTTTCCCTTATCTTGCTTTGCTTTGTTAGCTCAATTAATTAGTGTTAGCTCGATTAATTTATATTAATAGTTGTTGAATCCCTTGTATTTGGGTTTGTCTATATATGGCTTGCCCCCTCACCCTCACCTTTTGAATGAATGAATACCTTGCTTAAATGCATGAACATTTTTCTTAAAGTCATTTGAGAGTTTGTGGGAACTGAAAACCCTCAATCTAATTGTGTTAAATCTCTTGAGCTAACATCACAATTTTTGGATTTTGAAGTAAATCCAAGGTTGAAATCCATTGTTCAAAAACTTTGGAGCTTTACTATCCATCTCATTCTTCATCCCCCCATTTCTTTTTTGAATTTTATCTTCCTATTGATTTCTTTATTTCGATCTTGGACTTTGGACTACGCCATTATCACAAAATATTTATTTAGTTATATAAGCTAATTAATGTTTCTGAATTCTGATATTATCTGTAGTGGTAAATTCTGAAAATATTTTAAGTAGGGATACAAAAATTAACGAAAAAATATTGGAATTTGGGGTGGTGGTAACAAGATTAAGATTACAGACCAACAGCAGTTGGCTTGAGCGAATTAGCGCTCAATTCACTTAAACAAGATTTTGGGGTCGAGTTTTGTGTATGCAAAAAAACTGCTTTGAGAGAGGCTTGGAGATACCAGGTGATTTACCCAAAAAAAAAAAAAGATAAAGATTACGGAAGCTAGATCGGAATTAAAAATAGTAATGTCCCAATAAAAATGGGGAGGAGTTAGTGTGCAGGTGGCTGCACATGCAGCCACCATGTGTGTGATGTGGGAGTTGTGTTGTGTGATGTATTAAATGGTGTATTTTGTATGTTGGGAGACATGTGTTGTGTGATGCAAAAAATGTGATGCTCAGATATGTGTTTTGTGATGCGAGATGTTTTTTTTATGATGTCTGCACCTAAAGGCTCTTGAAGGAGTTGTACCGTAACCGAATTGATAAAAATGGATGAAGATGTGGGAAGGGATATAGTACAGGTACCTGCACGTGCAGGTATGATATGTGGAGGTTTTAATGTGATGGCATATTGTGTGTGTGATTTTTATTATGGGTGTCTGGGATGTGTGTAACTACGACCAATTATGTGAGGTATGGAACCCATTTATGTGATGTGCCAATATGTCTATGTGATGTCCGGTATGGCATACTGTGATGACTGACCAACTGATTAGTGTTGCTATGTGATGTATGCGTAGATGTTTGTGATGTTAGACATATTTTAATGTGATGTATACGTCTATGTTGGTGATGGTGATCGGTGGTGACAGTTTCGATGGAGGAAGATGACATTTTGGTTAGGGGAAGATGACGATGCAGAATGGAAGATGCTTGGCATGAATTGGAATCATAAATCTAATCATATTTAGTTAAATTGAGGGTTGTATAATTCCATGAATTTTGAGCGGTTGTGATTTTTCCCTATTGGAGGGAAGCGGTTGAGGTAGTTAGACCTAGCTCACAAAATAACTTATGCTAACAAGATTAAGAAGACTCCATGTACAGACTTTTTTAGAGTCTGTTATCTCTTCTGCTCACGCCTCCACACGGATGAATGTAAATACTATGTTCCTTATTTAGTAAGGTTGAATTCCTTCCGTCCCAGATCTATGCCTTTTCTTTGGAAAATATGAACCATTTCGTCCATTATAGTAATTTTTTCCATTCATATACATTTTTATTTTTTAAATGGGTAGAGTTACGGTGCTTCCAAATATTTGGAAGTATGATCAAGACAACAATCTCATCCATTGAATTAAATCTAATTGCTATAATTGAAAAGGGTAAAATTGTGCAAAAAAATTATGTAATGGTTTCTTCATTTACCAAAATCACTCATATTATTTCCTAATCTATAGTGATCTGTAACATTTATTTAATTTTATTGTATTTATAGAAAACTTCCTTGTTTAATAAATAAATTAAGAAATATAATAAATTCATATTGAAATATTCAGCGACATAGCGCTGTACACAATCTCGTGTCCCTGAAATATACTATAATATGTCGCTGAGATATGCATAACATGTCGTTGAAATATACTATAGCATGTATCTAAGAAGTACTATATCAAGTCGCTAAAATACACATTGCAAGTAGCTGAAAATTATTAAAATCTTATAGGATGTTTAGATTCCTTATATTGAGTAGATAGATTTTCATATAAGGAGTGTCCAAATCCGAGTTCGTTTGAGAAAGTTATAGCCATTCAAAGTTTATTGCGTAGGCTAATTATTATATAAATTACATCGCTGAATTGTGTAGGCTTGGCGTGGATTTCTTCTCCCAACGTCAATCTAACAGCAGAATAAAAGAGAAAATGGAAAAGGAGAAAAAAAGATAACTCGAATCTACCGAGAACGAACTCCAACTTGGAATGCGAGGGACCCCTCACGATCGAACACACCCCCTCCTTGGAGAACACCCGCGGCTGGTCGCAATTGTGAAGGATTCGACTTCACAACAGGTGAGTTTCGCCAATGGCAACCCATGAAAGGAATGGCGAGAGGTCTTGCTCTCAGTGAACTTTGAATGTCACGAACACGTCCACAACGGGGTTCAAGTCAAAGAGAATATCAATATTCAATCTTAATGCAATCAAAGTTGTTTACAAAATATGCCTAAGACCCCCTTTTATACTAAGGAGAGAGGGCCCATAAAGAAGGAAACAAAAATAATAAAGAAGGTAACGAAATAATTAAATGGGCTGAAGTGCAACAACTTGAACACACAAAAATCTTGGCCCACGTGACGTCTGGAATCGAATCGCATTTGGAATCGTATACCACGCTTTGTCGCTGCATCTTGGATTTTGAAGGACATCGCATATCGCCTACAGAATTGCGTTCCTCACTTTGTCGCTTTGTCTTGGATTTTGGAGGACATCACGTGAAGCGCGGCAGCAGCTTCAAAAAATTGGCTAAGTGTTGAAAATTGTTGTCTTCAGCCTTTATTCTTCTTACTCCTCTCATCTTTATTCTTCTGCTAATGACTCCCAATTTTCCGGTGGATCTCCGGGATGTTGACTTCCGGCAACATGTTGACTGTCGACTACGTCCAGTTCAGATTGACCGGTCCATTGAATCATTAGCTTTATTCCAAACGGCTTTCCTGGCTCTTTTGTCCCTTTTTCAGCTTTATCACTCAGAATTCGGGATACTTCATCTTCGAACCGCTTAGCACGTTGTTTTGAATTGGTCCATCATGTAAAGTTAACGCTGTTGTTTTGGCATCCACGCCAAGGCTTTGTCGCTGAATTGTGTATGTTCCATCGCTGAGATGCTCTTAAAATCGTAATGAACTTCAAACGGCTCTAACTTTCGCAAATGAACTGGAATTTTAGCGTACTTTTACGAAAATTTACCGACTCGATTCAAGGAATCAAAATATCTAATCAAATTTGAGAAATTCAAAACAAATAAATAGCATATTGCTCATATACTGGGGTCACTGAAATGCAAAGAACTATGTCGCTGAAATGTATATAAATGTGTCGCTGAAATGAATACAATAATATTGCTGAAGTGTATAGGCCATGTTGCTGAATCATATTGGCTCCTTCGCTGAATTGTATATGCCATGTCGCTGAATTGTATAACCTATGTTGCTCACAATCACAATGATTTTCAAATGGCTCTAACTTTCTCAAATAAACTCAAATTTTGATATTTTTATATTTGTTCATTTTGAATTCATGAAGTCTAAGAGTATATTTAGATTCCTTGCATCGAGTAGATAAATTTTCATATAAAGGAAGTCCAAATTCGAATTTATTTGAGAAAGTTAGAGCTATTTGAACTTTATTGCATAGGCTTTATTGTATTGACTCAGTTGCTGAATTGTAAAGGTTGTGTCGCTCAAAAGTTGCTGCTAGCGGCTGAAGCCCCAGCTTTTTACCAAATACTGCGAATTGCAAACCGTATTGTTACGGGCATTATGTGAGATCAATTACTTGGGCTATTCTCGGAACAAAGAAAAGCCCAAGTAAGGAGGGCATCTGTTGTGGTCGTACGTATCAATGGGCCAAATTAGACCAGGTAATTCGGCAAGGAGGATTAGGTATTTTGGACTGAAGAAAAAAGAGGGAATGATTTGTCAAGGCCCAAGTCCATGAGAGCCGAGCGGTGATGCCAGACAAGAAATGAAGGAGGAGTTCGGCCGAAACAAGCAAAAGCAGGTTTGGTCGAAAGAGGGAAATGTTGATCGGCTCTGGAGACGGTTATGGAGCGGTTATCGAGCTCCACCTATAAATAGGGGTGCCGTGCACTAAAATCAGGGAGATCAATCCACCCCAAATTTCCTATTATGTCAATTTATTTTGCTGTATCTTTTATTGCTTTCCTTTACATGCTTTCCTAGATTTAGCCTAGCTTGTAGCAGTTACTTTTTTTCGAATTAGCTGTTGTTTCTCAACAACTAGTAGATTTCGATAGCTCGTTCGGAAGAATCAGCCGTTGTTTCTTAGCAACTGATAGATTTTTCATTGTATTTGGTTTTGCCATTAGATTCCAATCAAATTCAGTCAAGTTTTGGGCGCATTGTTATATTTCGGACCCGTAACCGGTATGATCCTTTTCCGGTAGCCTCCCTTGAGGAGAAAAAGGTCCTTGGCCATAACCGGTGGCCAAACATCTCTTCATTGGTATTTTGGTTGATAATTTCATTGCTAGGCTGGATCATGGCCATTTCCTGGACCAATGTCTGAATCTTTATTATATGCACACCAGAGGTTTGTTTATCTTTTTGTTATGGGCAGTTTGGATGGAAATATGTAAATGCACAGATTCTGGTAACCCTCACTTGGTGGCAAATCTTTCTTGGGTTTTACATTATCTCAAAAAGTTCAATTTGTCCTCCAAGGATACACATTACTCTTCAGCCATTGGAATGCTGAAAACTAATGTTGCTGCTGGGTTCTGCTCGTCTTTAAATAAATACATTGATTGCTGCTATTTGTTGTGACCATGATCATTTCACCAGGGATTGTACAAGGTTTATCACATAGTATATGGTAATCTTGGATGTCTTCACTGCTGAAACTTTGGTGATTGTGCTGGGTCTCTTCCCTGGAGGCCAATTCTATTATTCACCACTTACAATTGAGGGTGATTGTGTTAACGCTATTAATGTTGTCTCTGATTCTCTCTTGAATCATAGTTGATCTATCCTTCCCCTTCTTTCCCTCATTGATTTCTCATCTGATGTATTCCCCCTCTAATGTTCTGGCTCAGGACCTTGCTAAAGGTACTTTTGATCTGGATTGTAATTGTTTGTTCCCTCCCTTTCTTTGGTAAACGCATTAATGACATAGAAGTACTTTGTTTGTTTAGCACAAAAAATGAATAGGAAGAATCAGAATAAAAGCTTGCAGATAATGAACAAATACAATGAATGTTTTAGTGACAAAGAATTGACAAAGGGATTACATTTAGGCAAACCAAAAACCATGCCTAGACCACATACGGCATATCATCATCCTATTCTTACCAAAACACAAACAACAAAACATACACTCAGAACAACCCACACGTGAGAGAGAGAGAGAGAGAGGGTTGGGCCAATCATTACACCAAAGCGTCATCATCCGGACCAGCAAGCAAAACCTGTTGTTTCATTTGATGCTTCTTTATTAGAAATCTACAACTATTTGGACCCCCTTGTAATTAAGGTTGAGGTTCTATAACACTTACATTGCTGTCTGTGGCGAACTTCCGGGCACAAATGATGGCTCCATTTCGATCCTGCTCAGACTCAAAAACGAGCACAAATGATTGTCCTTTTCGGGCTTGCCAGAACAGAGACTTGGCTGCAGCATTGCCGCCTCCTCGGAATCCACATAGCTAGGACAACAAATTTTACATTTTTCAGAATTATGTATCCAGTCAATAAATATAACCGTTTATGAACATTAATCGTATGCAGACCCAACTACTCTCCAAGCTAATCAAAAGCTCAACTCAAATTCGGCAAACTTAACCAATAAGGTTATAGCCTAGTGATTAAGCAACAATATGTACAATGTGTGATGCCATTTGTGTAAATTCGAAATACATATGGTGTCTAGAAGGAGCTAATGTACCTGCATAGACCGAGAGTATGATTCTCGGGCCTTCGTGATCCATCCTCTGCTGAGCTTTATCTTTGTTCTCCCAACATGGAAGAGGTGCACTGAATTGGATGAATAATTCCGTCCATTCATTTGAGCGATACAAACCTGCAACATAGAATGTAAGTATATATAACTTAAAAAAGATGAGTACTTTATAAGATCCACAATGATGGATTACAACGCACATTGAAGTCGATGCTGGGTTTCCTTAAAAGGGTTTCGATGTAGCTTCCCAAGTCATAGGCTGCATGGAAGAAGAGATTGAAACTCAATTGTTTTTCTTTTATGCATAGATTTGACATCAATCATCCACCTGACCTTGCTGAATCTGACGATTGGTTGTGAGAGTGACCTTTAGGCCATTAGACACTATATCTGCTTGCAGAACTCGCCCTACATCAATTGGCTCTGGAGCGTAAGCACACTTGGTGGCGCCTGACAAAAGATAATGCATTATATAGTTAGATAAGATTTTTACGGAAGGAAATTCATACGTATATTAATTGGTCTGTGATATGTTGCCTCATAAATGTAAGAATAAAGATTGATACCCAAAACAGGTTCCCGGCGGCTGCATTGAGATGATAAGCGGTACCATTGGATCGAGCATTTTGAAAGCTCTACTGCTTTGTCAGAACAGGGCTGAATCCGTAAAATAGAACCTAATATCTCGGAGCCACTTAATGAGAAAAGCCTTGAGCAACTTTCCTCCGATTTCATGCTCATTGCCAGCTGAAAAATATAAGACGTAAAACTCAAATGACAAACTGACTAAACTAACTCTTAAGTATGATTTAGGTAGTACATCTTCTCAAGAAATTAAATCACAGACCTCGTTTTGAAGATTAACAGAAACTACACACTTCTCTCTAATCTGAAGCCGAAGTTCTCGAAGTTCATTTTCCATGTCGGCAACCTAGTAATGATATAATTCAAGAAACATAAAGATTACAAAATACTTCGCTTAAAAAAGTACGAAGATAGTATAGGCCATTGCTTTTAATCTTATTGCACACAGAAGTATGACATAAACAGGTCAGTTGATGTCCAAGATCACCGCTAACATACAATATTAGAAGCCTAATCGATCTGTGATTGAACATGCATCATACTATAGCATACAAAAAGCTTTTAAATTTGTCGAATGACTGCATCTATGTTAGGATTCCAGAACAGGTAACTTTGCAATAGCATGCGAGACAAATATGCTGATAATGGATGATGATCATATGAGAATGTAATAGTTATAATGTGTAAACCTATTAATCACCAAAGCAAGATGGAGAATAAAAAACACATTGCAACGGTAGAATACCATCTGATTAATCTACAAACACATTCGATAATATTGATGCACCTTTTGAGGCTGATGCATTAGTTTGATTCTTCTGGCCTGTTGAACCTCCTCAAGCAGTTCCTCCAATTCCTATCAGCAAGTTAAAGTCCATTAAAGCTTTCCCATTTAGTCAACATCAATTGCAGCATCTTTTTTTCTCTTTTCATAGGAACATACAATGAAAGAGGAAAGGTGAATTATTTGAATGTCATTCAATGCAATCATAGAAGGCAGCATCAAGAACCGAGAAGTTGATGCAGAAAAGTATTAAAAGAGTAACTCTAAAAGTCTAAACTTTTGCAGTCTAAGTCCAATACAGTTTCCAAGGCCCCTGAAATAAAAAACTTTTGCAATCTGAGCCTCATAGAGTTCCCAAGGCCCCTGAAATAAATGGACAGCATATAATGGAAAGGTTTGAACAATAACTTGTATAGGTTAAAGTAGTGAAGAACTACAACATTCTTGGACAAGACCAACCTGTGACGATAATATTTTGTTGGCTGATTGTATAGTTACTATAGTATTTGTAAAGAACACTTTCAGAAGAAAATATAGATGCAGAACAACCTAAATTACCTGCCGCTTACGTGGGCTTTGGTTTCTTTCTTGTTCCTCAAGGGCTTCTCCAATCCTTTGTACAACTGCTCGTGCACTCTCGATTTCAGCACAAGCAAAAGATTTCTCTTGGTTCACCAATTTTTTTGCATCTTCAGAAGCCTTCAAAAGCAAAGCAAATTATTCTGTTAAAGACATATACAATTAGACATAGTAAAAGCTATAAGAATCTTAATTAAAACCAAAATGCAACAGAAAAAGGTTAAGTTAATATTGCATTATCTGATGGAAGGTGGACTTCATGGTAAAACCAGCAAAAACATATGGCAACAGAGACAAACAAAACAAGACCAATAAACTGTGTTTGATTGTATTCCAAGAAGATCACAAATGGAAAATGATTATGTGTGATTCACAGGGAGAAGGGCAGATGCCGTGACTAGAAAGAGAGAAACTTTGGAACCTGCTTAAGAAAGTTCACGAGTTTTTTAACTTCAAACTTTTCCTGAATTAGCTCTCCTTCTTTCTGAGTCAATTTTACAGCCAACGCTTCCACCTGGAGAACAGAACATTTGTCATAAAACCACCATAATAAAAAAATTTGACAACACGTGAATTACAGGAAAAATTAAGCATTGTATATTTCAGGAAAAATTAGAACCACAAATGGCAGATTCAGTTGTCTGTGATAGTTCAAGAAGTCCACAATGTATGGGTCACGAATTATGTTGGAAAAAAGAGGGGTTCTACAAGCACAAAAGGAAGAGAATAAAGGACATAAAACACAAAGGGAATTCTCAAAATTATGGTCTGAATTCTTCTATGATATTTGACAATCCCACACAAAGACAAAGGCGGATCAAGTAATGCAGGTTCGAAAGTTTAGACTGAAAAAATGGCCACCAATTAGCAATGCCATTTCCATCCATATTCCATTTTTTCTTAGTGTTCATGAAAATAAATGAAGACATGGATGACAGATTACATATTCATCAAGTTGGCAAGGGTAATTCATTAGGAATCCAAACTCCGTCAGTTTTAAAGTGTGATGAAGATCATTGACCGACAGATGGAATCAAGAACTCACCATTGAAATAGCCCTCTCCACATCTTCTTTGTTTTGGCCCACCAATCGTCCTCTCAGATATTCCAATGCATCCCTGAGCTTCTTCAGAAGCACATGTCCATCCAACGATGCTACCTCCTTCAATTTGGCCTGATATCCACACAATATTACTTCAATTCAGTATTAAAAAAGTATTTTAAAAAAATAATAAAAAATGAACATGGTTCAAACAATCGCACGAAGAAAGACCTCAGATAATTTTGCTGCAGCAGACAAATTCTTGTCAAATTTGCTGGCCAGGTCTCGAACAGAGAGTCGCTTATGTTGTTGGGTTAGCTGGTTTGTTTCATTAATCACTACGTCCTTCAGGGATGGACCCTTGTTGTCCTGTTTAATCTCATCTAAAATTTCATTATCAGGTCCCAACCTATACTTTGGGAACTGATTTGACTTAAAGCTCGCATTAGCTGATACAGTCCAATCTGCCTGCAACCCCTCTCCATATTCCGGGCAAACCCTCGTCATTGGCCTGATTTAGTTACTGTTGAATCAAATGTAATGGCATTACATTGAAGTAATATAAGTACAATCAAGATCAAACCAGAATACAATACAAACTGGTTCCTTCTTGCAGGTTACAACTTTCCATTAGAATATTGAAGTAAGGATGAAATCTTTGTAAATTGCAGTTGAAAAAAGAACCAAATTATGATATAAATAAGGAGACTTGACAGTGATACATTGGTATAAAGTCATTCCTGGCTTACAAAGCAAACCGTAATGAAGCCGTTTGGGGAATCATGCCAAACTCAGAAAAGGCTCCTCCTCCCGAATAAAGATTTAGGGAAGAGTGGGAAACTTAATGAAGGCAGATCAAAAGAGATCACAAGCATCATTACAAGAGTGGCTTGACATCATAACTAATTCAAAAAAAACAAAGGGAGACAAGATACTAAATTGAATTTCACTTTTCCCAGACAAGTTATTCTATAGCACAAATCAGTTCCACTTTTTTTTTCCCAATAAAAAGTACAATATGAAAAAGAAAAGAAAAGGGAAGAATTTGAAGAATTACCCATTTTGGGAGGCAAAAGCAGTGTCTAAATTTTAGAGCAAAAATAGCAAGTGTATGAAAAATTTGACAAATTTTGAACCCATATCTGAGTATAAATTTTGTGATAGATGGAAGGAAATAAAAATTTTGAGGCACACTGAGAAAAATTTTGGAAAGAAAGGAGAAATGAAAATGGCACTTACAGAAGAGAAGAATAGGTGAAGAGAAGATGAATGGTGCAGGCTGCAGAAGGATATGGGGTTATTGTATTAATTAAAAGTGGGAGAAACGAGACACTGGAAATGAGTAGTGTTGGTTCTGAACTTTGGATTCTTGAATATTGATAGTACAAACATGTGAAGGAAATAGTATAAGGATATATGAGAGTGAGAGGCAGAAATGCTGCAAATCGGCTTATATTGATTATGAAATGTGAATTACAGTATGAATGAATTATGAATAATCAAAAGATAAAGGAAAAGGAAGAAGAAAAGGAAAAGGTTGTTCGGGCCAGCCAGCCGGTGCCCATTTTGATTTTTGCTCGAGTCCTGACAGGCTAACATATGTGAAAAGTTGGATAAATAAACAATGTTAATAAAGGTGTATTAGAATTAAAGACGGAATGGTGGTCCAGTGGTTCAGGACCCAGTTACTTTGATGTAGTCCCGGCCTTCAGACACTTCCCTGGACCCTGGGTCCACAGCACTCTCATCAGTCATCAGAAATTAAGATACTGTAAAAGTGCCAAAATGGGCCTGCAAGCGCCAGTTGGCTGCTGCCTATTCCAACTCTTTAAGGTGCGTTTGGTTGGAGGGATCTTAGATTAGCAGTGGGAATGTGATTGCTGGGAATGTAAGATTACTGGGAATATGAGATTGCTGGGAATCTTATTTTTTGATATTTTAAAATTATTGCGTTTGGTTAGATTGAGAATCTCAAATTTCTAGTTCTAAATAATTTACCATAATGTCCCTGAATTTCAATTGAATGAATATTATAATTATGTCATTTTGCTATACAATAGAAATATTTAAGCCGGTTTATTTTTTAAAATATTGAAAATTCTTTATATATAATTTATTGTATGATAATTACTTATTTAATGTCTCTAAATCCTTAATATTTTTATTTTATATATAGAAGAAAAGTAAATTTTAAGAAAATATAAAAATATATATTAAAATATGAGAATATATATATTTAAAAAATATGTTTAAATAATTTTCAAAATTTTTCAATTTATTTTTTAAAATTAAATTTCATATATTTATCATTTTAGAATACAAATATCTAAATTTATAAAATAAAATAAGTATAAAAAGTGAGGGTATAAAAGTCAAATTAATATAAAAATAGGTAAAGTAGAGGTGGTAATCTAAGATTACCTGCCCTCCAGGTGGGAATGTGATTCCCACCTAAAACACCCAACATTCCCACCTCGGTGGGAATGTGACATTCCCACATGAAACATGCCCCGAACCAAACATGGGCATGTTTCATTCCCTACCCAAGATTCCCAGTGGGAATCTCAGATACCCCGAACCAAACGCCCCGTTAGTGATATAGTCGAGCGGAGCCTCAATAATACTCCCTCCCTCAGTTTCAAAATAAATATAAAGTTTTAACTTTTTTTATGTAACACTTTAATTTTTATTTTTATTATAGTTATACAAAAAAAAAATCTAATCAAGTGAGATTTTGTTGGATTCGTCTCATCTTGTAGTTTTTAAATATCAAATTTTTACAAGTTTTACTTGTACTAAATTTGAGTTATTAATAATTTAAAATGTTGATGCACCATGTGAAACCACATTTAAATGAGCTTAAATTATGTTAAATTGGACTTAAATTGCATGCATGTGATCATATTTTACTGCTTTTTAGTGTACATTTCATGTGATGTGTAAATATTAATAAGAATGATTAAATTGAGCCTATTTGAGCTCAATTTACCTTGTTTTATGCTTTTTAATAAGACTTTGGCAATTCTAAGACATTGCAATGATGTTTCAGGCATTAAAAGGAAGAAAGAAGATGTTCGGAGGACAAAGGACGCAAAATTCGGAATTTTCAACACTGGAAGGCTCCAGAATGCGCCACATGAGCATGGCGGCGCATAAAAATGCTCTCCAGCGCCATTTTATGCGCCACTTCAACACTTGGGAAAATTTCGGATGGAAAAAGCTTCAGGATGCGCCATCTCTTCTTGGCGGCGCATAAAATGCCATTCCAGCGCCACTTTTTGCGCCGATTGTTAAATTTTAGGAGATTGTCAGAATGCACCGCTTCTTCTTGGCGGCGCCTGAAACCACCTTGGAGCGCCACTTTTTGCGCCGTTTTGGAAAATTCGGAAAATCAGCGTATGCGCCAGTTCTACTTGGTGGCGCCTAAAACCCTCTCCGAGCGCCATTTTATGCGCCGACGTCGCGGTTGAGCAGTTTCTTAACCTTCCGAACTCGGTTTTAAACACCGTTTTTCTTCATTTTTCAATAATCAGACTCATATTTTCGAACAATACTCTCTGGAAAACATCTGCTAATGGGAGAAGAAGGCCAGAAACACAAAATCATGCCGGAGGAATGCATCAAGAACGCTGTTCTGGGCGTGTTCTTCCTATTCTAGGTGTTGCCTTTCTTTTTCTTGCTTTGTAATGTTATGAATTTGCCTCTAAATGTAATCTACTGTTATGTTTCGAATTTGTAGACGGATTTCTATAATGTTCGTGTTAGGAGTGATCTAGAACGGGAGTTCAGAATCACTTTTGAAGTATGAACCTATCTTTTATGGAAGTAATTTAATGATCGGTGTTTTTATGCTAATCTGGATTTATGTGTTAAGATGTTAAAGAATGAATTATGATTACTGTTTAGGATGAGAAAGATCGATAATCTGCATATTTTCATGAATTTGGTATTTTCAGACATAATCTGTTTAAATTGGCAAATATGAATTGACCGATGTTAATACCAGTAACTTGTGATAAAATAATGATTGGGAAGAATAGCGTATTGATCGATTTTGTCTTCTGCTAAAATCAATCTGATGTTGAATTTGCCAATCTGCAAAATTAAAGATGATCGATCAATCTGTGTTCACTATTTTTAGTAATCTGGCATTAATTCTAATCTGTCTGTATTTTAATATTATTAATTAAATCCAGTGTACTATGTTTTATTGTTATTTTACCATAATGGTTAGATTATTTACACTGTTTTGCATAATTTGAATGTTAGAATCTAATTCCATAAATTCTGCTTTGCGAAATCGGGAGATAAAAAGTAGAATTAATATTTTAGTACCGGAATTGGGAATAAATTACGTTAAAAATAGATTCTGGCATGTGCACAATGATTTGGGAAATGAAAAGTGCCTATTAATTGCTATAGGAAAATTTGTATGCTTGGGAAAGACTCAAATTTAGGCCTAGAATAATGATTGCAAAATGTTAGATAATCTAATCAGCTTTCATGAAGTCCGTTTAAGCATAATTTGAAATTTTTAGTAGATTATTATGTTTTTAATCTTTATAAAAATATTTAAATCTAAGAAATTGATTTTTAGAACATTGGGAAATGTCAAATTATTACACAATTTCTATTTTATAATAAAGATGGCAATATTTAAAATATTACAAGCAACTCCCATTAGTATTTTTATCAATTAAAACTTTAATTTGCTTTATTTTAATTTACTGTCACTGTTTTTAAATTTAAATCACCATTAGAATTAAACAAATCTTTTTAAATATATTAAATATAATTAATGAACTTAAGAACAATTAAAATTTCTCCGGAATGAAATAATATTCTGAAATTCCCTGTGGATTCGACCCGGTATTCACCGGTTTTTATTACTTGATGACAACCATCCGCTTGTGGTAAAATATGAGTGGTGAAAATCACCCCATCAAGTTTTTGGCGCCGTTGCCGGGGAATTTGTTGTGAATTTTTAATTGTTTTTAGTTTATTAATTTAAATTTATTAAGTTAAATATTAATTTAACTGTTCCTTATTTTATTTGATTTTATTTTATACTTGCAGTGCGAAGCAAACAAGCAGAAATAGCTTATGATCCTGAAATTGAGCGTACTCTTAGAGCTATTAGATTAGGAAAACGTAGGAGACCAGCTCAGTTGGAAATTTTAATTAATTCATCCTCTGATGAAGAAAACTATTCTCCAACGACTGGAGTTTCAACAAATCTAACTAATCAATTAGTTGCTCAGTTCAATAGGTTAAACATGGCAGCGAATGATAATGATAATCAGGGTAATAATGGAGGTAACGGTGGTGATTTGGAGCACGATGATCAAGCTGAAATGACCATTGAAGAACATTTACAAGGAACTAGTGGAAATCTGCTTAATAGAACTCCTAGGCCTGATGTAGATGCTTTAAGCTTTACCCTTCAGCCTGCATTAATCACTATGGTTCAAGCTAATCAATATAATGGATCACCTACGAATGATGCTGTAGAACACATAAGGAACTTTCTGGACTATTGTGACACAGTGAAAATAAACGGTGTTACTAGTGATGAAATTAAGTTGAGATTGTTCTCGTTTTCACTCAGAGATAAGGCTAAAACTTGGTACAACTCACTTCAATTAAGGGATGTCACTACTTGGGATAAAATGTTAGAAGCTTTCTTAGAACAATTCTTCCCACCATCTAAGGTTATTGAATTGCAAGAAAAAATCAAAGAATTTGTGCAAGATGAGGGTGAAACTTTACTTGAAGCATGGGATAGATATAACACTTTATTGGCAAGATGCCCGAATCATGGCTTTGAAGATTGGCAGCAGATGCACTTCTTCTACAATGGGTTGATTGATCATTGGAGGAACTTGTTGGATGCAGCGGCTGGAGATTCTTTTCTATCTATAGGACCTTCTAGAGCTAAGGAAATAATTGAGAAAAAGATTTCTAATATGAAAAAATTTCCTGGTAAGAAAAATGCTAGAAATAAAACAAAAGGGGGAATCTATGAGGTAGAAAAGGCAGTTGCTATAGATTCTAAGTTAGATGCTTTGATGAGGGAAGTTTCTACACTTAAGAAAGGTCAAGCTAAAGTTGTGAGATGCGGTATTTGTCATGGATCTCACGAGTCATCAGCTTGTCACTTGCTTGATCAAGGACTTCAAGAGACTATGCAGTGTGAGAGCACTGAGGAGCAAGTGGAAGATGTGAATTACATGGGAAATAGGCAGCAAAATTACAACCAAAACCGACCTCAAAACCAAAATTTCTACCCTAATCAAAATTCTCAATTCCAACAAAACACTTATCCACAAAACAACCGTCAATCTTATCCACAGAACCAAAATCAAAATTACCCAAATCAAAATCAAAACTTTCAAAACCAAAATCAAAATCAGAATCAAAACTTTAATCAAAACAGAAATCAAAATCAGTCCTTCTACCCTAACCAACAGCCTAGGAACTTTCAACCTCAACAACAGCTGCAACAAAATCAAGTAAGTGATGAAGTTAATTTAAAAGAGTTAATGAGCACAATCGTGTCTCAACAACAAACAATTCAGCAAATGCAAGCCTCAATGAGAAATTTAGAAGTGCAAGTTGGTCAAATTGCTAGGGACACTTCAAATAGACAGCAAGGAACACTACCAAGCATGCCTGATCCTAATCCAAAAGAGCAATGTAAAGCAATCACTTTAAGGAATAAAAAGGAATTACCCAATCCTTACCCTACCTTAGATGATCCAGAGGTTTCAGCTGGTACTGTAGACGATCAAGGTGAGGATGCAGATAAAGAAAGTCAGCAGAAGGATTCTGAGGAGCCTAAGGAGAGTGAGAGAGTTAGTATTGATAGGAGTAAGGATAAGGGAAAGCCTACTGTACCAGTCAAGTCATATCAGCCACCTATCCCTTACCCACAGCGTCTTAAAAAGGCTAAGGAAGATAAAGATTATGCTAAATTCTTAGAAGTCTTTAAGAATTTAAGAATTGATATTCCTTTTTCTGATGCTATAGCACAAATGCCCGTTTATGCTAAATTCTTAAAAGAAATCCTATCAAAGAAGAGGAGCATTGATGATGAAGAGAAAGTAACACTGACAGGGGAATGCAGCGCAATCTTACAAAGAAGGCAACCTATTAAACAAAAAGATCCTGGGAGTTATACTATTCCGTGCATTATTGGCACGAAAGAATTCAACAAAGCTTTGTGTGATCTCGGGTCTAGTATTAATCTGATGCCTCTACATGTCTTTAGAGAACTAGGAGTAGGAGTTGTGAAGCCTACTAGGATGCAGCTACAGCTTGCGGATAGATCCATTAGGACTCCTTTAGGCATTGTAGAAGATGTTCCTGTTCAAGTAGAGAGCTTCATTTTCCCTGTTGACTTTGTTGTTCTTGATATGGAAAAAGACATTGATATTCCTCTGATTTTAGGTAGACCATTTTTGCAAACTGGTAGGGCTATGGTAGACATGGATGATGGTAAAATTACACTTAAAGTAGGTAATGAACAAGTGTCGTTTGACATTTCTAAGACAACTAAAACACAACACGCTAGTTCTGACACCTACTCGTGTAATAGAGTCACAGCTATCTATCAGGAGGATGAGGTGATTGAGAGAGAGTTCTTTGCTAGACACGATCCCTATAGGAAATTTGAGCAGTTAGTGGAGAGTTGTGAAGACTTAGCTGAAAGTAAGTGTGAGGGAGGATTACCTGTGCAAGTAACATGTGCAATCGAAGAATCCAAGTTAGTCCCGTCTGTTGAAAAGCCACCTACATTGACATTGAAGGAGCTGCCATCACACTTGAGTCGACCACTTCCACATGCCATCAATGAAAATATCTTTAACTTGAAGATTAACATCAACATAGTTAACAAAAGGAATACGTGGCGCTATCGGTCCTCCTTTGAGCCAGGCACTGTGCCAGAGACTACAGGTGCCGGATCCAATCCGGATACGAAATCCATTACCGAGCATAGGGCAGACTTGGCATAATGCCCGGTAAACTGGAGATGCCCGCGACCTGGAAGGGAAGAGCAGCTCCTGGCAGCCATACTTAGTAGCAAGAAGACTCACCCAAGGTTTAGGCTTCATACTGATGACGTCGGAGAAGATTTTACCTAATAGGGATGTGTTCATGTCCCGACTTGTTCGAAGGCCTAAGCCTCCCATTTGCCTTGGAGCCGCAACTTGACTCCATTTAACCAAATTTAAGCCATGGCCGAGAGAATCTTTCCAAATAAAATCCTTTATCACCTTGTCGATCTTGTTACATATAGTGGAAGGCACCCAGAATAGTTGCATAACATACATGGAGATGGAGGAAAGGACTGCTCGAGCTAAGGTCACCCGCCCTGCTTTGTTAAGCAAACCTCTCTTCCATATACTCAACTTAGCATGCATCTTGTCATGTAGAAACTGGAAATGGCAATTTCTCACAGGGCCATGTATAAGTGGAAACCCCAAATAGCGACCCAAGGAGTCCGTAAATTCAATGTTAAGGATTGAAGAAAGCTCTTGAATGCAAGATTGACTAACCGCCGCCGAGGCATAGGCTTGAGATTTACGGATGTTAACTCTCAATCCTGCAAGGGAGGCGAAGCTGGAGAGAACATCATCAAGGCATTGGGCACCATTTAAGTCGGCAGTAGAAAAGAGAAGTAGGTCATCGGCAAACATGAGGTGCGAGAGCGGAGTGGCGTGAGGGCACAAGACAATCGGCTTCCAAGTGCCACAAGCAACCTTAGCAAGAATTGTTCGAGACAATTTTTCCATAACAATGATGAACAAATAAGGGGATAGAGGATCCCCTTGCCGGATGCCTTTAGCAGGAGTGAAAGGTGCCAGAGCCGAACCATTCCAAAGGATAGAATATGTCGGAGACCGGACACGAAACATAATGATTTTAATCAAATAATCGGGCAACTGCATCTCAACCAAACATAACTCCAAGAAGTCCCAACAAATGTTATCGTAAGCTTTTTCTAAATCCACTTTAAGCAAGAATTCTTGAGCACGACGGTGTCTATTATTGAAAGAAGAAAGAACCTCCTGGAGGATAATAGCGTTGCCAGGTGTACCTCTTCCAGGAAGGAAGCAGAGGGAGGGCAGGGAGAGGATCGGAATCCGGAGGCTCAGACATTAGAGAGAAACTTCTTCAACATAAAAAATCTTGCATTCTCTAGTCCGAATGGGAATCTATGTGATTTTAGGTTGAAATGTAATTCCCACATGGAATGCCTATTTTAGTAGTCTTTTGATTTGTTCCACAATAGATGCCGTTTTTTAGTATTTATATTATGATTTTTCTATATTGCATTACACCACATTAATGTTATTTTTAGATATTTATTACAAAAGCGTTTAGTTTAAGGGTAAAAATAGAAATTTATAGGTTAATTAATATCATTGGTTATTAAAATTAAGTTAAAAGAGATAATTATTCATGAAAGGAGAGAGTATCATATTTATGTGCTCGGGCTCAAGCTCAAAACTTGATTGAATACTCAAGTCAACTCGATTTTTTTGAGTATGAATCGCATGACCGCAACAGTGCCCCTATTCTACTTGCTTTGGATTTTCATAGAGCTCGTTTGGAATGACTTCTAGGGAGTTGCTTTTGGCTTTTGCACTTCTACTAGAAATTAAGTGTTTGTTTTGACTTTTTAGAAAAAATAAAAGCACATCGATTATCGAAAAACCAAAAAAGTACTTCTGGGAGAAGCAGCCTAGGGGGTGCTTCTCCCAAAAGCAGAAGCCAAAAGCACCTCGTAAAATGTGCAAGGAATTAAATACCCTCACTACTTAATTTAAATTACACTATAAATATATCTTATTATCATATTAAGTAGCACGTTCTTTTTGGTAATTACTACATTCTAAAAGCACTTTTCATTTTTATTTATCCAAACATATTTTTTAGAAAAAACCGCTTTTCAAACATTTTATCCAAACACTAAAGTTACATGCTTTTGCTTTTGACTTCTGCTTCTGCTTCTACTTTTGGCTTCTGCTTTTTTTAAAAATCAATCCAAACGGCCCCTAATTCTAACTAACAAAATTGGGCGTTCAACACCAGTTGGCTGCTGGCTAACCTTCATATGTTAAAGATGCATAATAAACTCTTTATGTGCTCTGTTTTTATATTTATAGAAGAAATTTTATAATAAATTGACTGTTGAAATTAACAATTAGTATAATTAATAAATTCTAAGTATTATCTAACGCTTCCCTTTAGTTCATCACCAATGCAAAAAATTATAGGTATTATTTAGGAACAAAATCACTTGCATTATAGGTATTATTTAGGAACAAAATCACCATCAAAATATAAAATGTGCTTAATAGTATGCAATTTGGGCTGACTATGTAATAATATGGTGGATATGTATTTGTTGTGCTGAATTGAAAAGTAATGTGTTAGATTGGTTAAAAATGATATGAGTTTGAATTTAATGTTGTAATTTTAGAATATATCAATCCAATTGTTTTATTAGAAAAATTAATCTCTTAATATTAGATGTAATGAATCAACTAATAAATTTTAGTTGCAAATAAAGCAGTCACATTTTAGCCCTATAAAGCAAATAATTTAATGTTTTACTGTGCTAGGACAAAAATAGTTTGTCGAGCCCATTAAGGGCCCGTTTGGATTGGCTTTTGAAAAAAGCAGAAGCAGAAGTGAAAGCCAAGAGCAGAAGCAGGTAACTTTTGTGTTTGGATGAAATTTTTGAAAAGCAGTTTTTTCTTAAAAGTGTGTTTGGATGTGTAAAAGTAGAAAATGCTTTTGAAATGAAGTAATTACCAAAACGGACATACTTTTTATATGAGAATAAGATATATTTATAGTGTAATTTATATTAAGTAGTAGGGGCATTTAAGACTTTGCACGCATTACTAGGTGCTTTTGGCTTCTGCTTTTCGGAAAATCACCCCCTGGGCTGCTTCTCCCAGAAGCACTTTTGCAGCTTTTCGAGGTGCTTTTGTTTTTTCTAGAAGCCAAAACAAACACTCTTTTTTCTTCAAAAGTGCTTTTGGCAGAAGCAAAAGTCAAAAGCATTTGGAAAAAAGTCATTCCGAACAGGCTCTAAGCATATAGGGTACAGCTATAAGGAGGTGTAGCTGTGTTAAGCTGTAGGAGCTTTAGCTATAAGTTTTTGCATAAGTGTTCGGTAGAAGTAAGTGTAGCTGACCTAAATTATAATCTGAAGAAAAAATTAATTAAATTGGAAATTAGTTTTTGAAAGCTCCCAAAAGCTATTGAGCGTAGCTTCTAATTCTAGAGCTTTTCAAAGCTGCAATTCACAGCTAAAGTCTTTAAAAGCTAGTGTGCTAAATGGGGATATTGTTTTGATATAAAATTTAAATCTCCTCAAAACTCTCAAAATCTGCGTGTATAACATACCCATAATGAAAAAGACATTTTAACATAATTTTAATTCCTTCATTACCTGTAATTGTTTCTGTCAACTTAAAAATATATACTCCTATAACTTTATATAACTGGGTATAGTTTTTGACTTTTTGTTATAGCTAAATACGGTTGATGGATGAATTCATAAAGCAAAATGGATAAATATCATCGTATGTTGAATATGTTGGATCAGTCAATTTTGTGTTCTTATTTTGTTAAATACGTTGGATAAGTTTTACGACGAAATTAAGAAATTCAAACAATCAATTCATGCATCATTTGGAAAAAAGGATAAATAGATCATTTTTCTTTTCAAAAAATTCAAATCAGTCCTTTTTCTATTTTATTACCAAAACAGTCCTCTACAAATGCTAATTATGTTCAAATCAGTCATTTTTCACTAATTATATTCTAATTGCTGACGTGGCAAGGGTTTTAATTTAAACCTGACACGTGTGCATAATATTAGTCCTTTTTCTTTTATCTTTTGCCAATTCAGTCCTAAACTTTTATTTTGTTCTATTTAGTCCTCTACCCCAATCACTCATTTTTATATTAATTGGCCTCAAACCTTTCAAATTATATCATTTTAGGCCCAGAACCTTAAATTTTTTATTATTACTAATCCATTTATCAAATAAATGCACAACATACTTCCATAAATAAAATTAAACACCAAACCTCATATATTGGGTTCAACTGCTTTGTTATCGGGTCTTTCAAGTACCGGAATTTTACGGACTCTCTCTAATAACCACTCGACCGCAACCGATTGTTCATTGGTTTTGGTTTCCTTTAGTAACAATCAACAGAATCTTACTTTGCGTCCTACCTTAGGATGTAGCAATATTTGAGTAAATGATTTAACTTGAATTTTTGGAAGGTTATGGATACATAAAGCCTTGGTTTTATTGAAAAATATTAATATTATTAAAAATATTAAAAAAATAGCCTGAATTTTATTGTCCACAAAGTATGATTGTGCTGATTGTTGCTGAAGGAAACCAGAACCAATGAACTATCGTTACGGTCGGGTGGTTAGAGAGAGTCCGTAAAATTCGGAACTTCGAAGACCCGGTAACAAGGCGGTCAAACCCAATGTATGAGGTTTGGTATTTAATTTTATTTACGGAAGTATGTTGGGCATTTATTTGATAAATGTATTAGTAATAATATAAAAAATTTAAGGTTTTGGGCCTAAAATGAAATAATTTGAAAGGTTTGGGGCCAATTAATATAAAAATGAGTGATTGGGGTAGAGGACTAAATAGAACAAAATAAGTTTAGGACTGAATTGGCAAAAGATAAAAGAAAAATGACTAATATTATGCACACGTGTCAGGTTTAAATTAAAACTCTTGCCACGTCAGCAATTAGAATATAATTAGTGAAAAAAGGACTGATTTGGACATAATTAGCATTTGTAGAGGACTGTTTTGGTAATAAAATAGAAAAAGGACTGATTTGAATTTTTTGAAAAGAAAAAGGACCTATTTATCTTTTTTCCTGCATCATTTCAACACAAACATGACTTATCCAATACATTAAAAATATAAAATAAAAACACATTCAATAAAATATAATAAAAACATACATTCAGGAAAATAACTAATCCGGAAAACATACATTCAGGAAAACAAAAACATACCCTTCTCAGTTCTGCAGAAAAGTGTCTGATGGCACTAATTAAGTTAGCACCAAATATATAGATCCGGAAATCCTTTTTGGTTTGATATTGTTGATTTATGCCAATCTTACAAAACGTTTATTTTTATTCAAGCTTTCATTATTTGACTTGCCAAGCTAGTTTTATTCTACTAATCTGTCGATTGTAGCATTCCTAGAGCTAATGAATGCAAATAGAACTTCTATTTCATAATTTTCTAGTTTCGTATTTAATTAAATGCTTTTCAAACCCATTCATTATTTATCACATGTAAAGCAATTTCGCCATATGTTTAATACAAATATAACGATTTTGTTTGTATGCAAAATCATTTTATATTGAATGTACTGGATAAGCTTATTTTGTATTATTGTTGTATTAATGAAATATGTTGGATAAATTTTGCAGCCAAATTAGAAAATGATTACTCCCTACGTCCCAATAATTTTGGCCACTATTTCTCTTTGGGGTGTCCCAATAAGGTTTGTCAGTTTTCCTTTAAAGCAAATTAGATTAATATAAGCATGATTAAAAATCCCACAATAATGACAATTGTACTTTCTGCACAAAGTCCATTATAATTGTTTAACCATTAATATCTCAAGATGCGTATAAGTAAAAATTATATAAATTATATATTCTAAAACTATACGATTAGACGATTCTAACAAGACCATACTTGACTATTTTTCTCTTCTTACATCATTCCAATAATGTTGTGTCAAACTTAAACAATAAATAGTGTCAAAAATCAAATATAACAATTATAAAATGGAATGAGGGAATAACTAAGTTTAATCATACCACTTTAACTATTAAACATCACTGTCTAAATTCTCATTCTTAAAAGAAAGGGGCATAATTAACGGGACGGAAGGAGGACTTCATATTCCGTTGCAGTACATTCAACATATGATAAAAAGACCCATTCAATTTAGTAACTAGTTCGAAATAATAATTTTTTGGAATAATACACACTCCTTCATCAATTATTAATAATTGAATTAATTTGTAAGTTAGCAATCATATAGCTCACTGTTTTATTTGTATTATTCGATTTTCGTCTTTTCAAAATCTTTAATTTAGAGCCTGTTTGTTTTGGCTTTTGAAAAAAAGGAGAAGTCAGTGAAAAAGGAGAATGAGATAGAAGGAGAATTCAAAAGTAAAAGCAGCCTAAATAATTGTTTGGATTGAAATTATTAAAGTTGCTTTTCAAATGAAACATGTTTGGATGAATTATATGTAAAAGTACTTTTTATACATTAAAATTACTAAAATGGGCATAAATCTTATAATAATATTTAATGTTGATTTTATTTCCTTATTAGATAGAGATATTTTTGTATTTTATTTCAAAATGAATTCTCTTTTTTCTAAAAGTAACTCCCTACTTACTTTTAAAAAAAGGAGAATTTTAACTTTTGCTTCTTCTTTTACTTTTTCAAAAAGACAAAACAAACAACTAAAAAAATAAAAAAATGACTTTTTGGTGAAGGAGAAGTCAAAAGGAAGAAAAAAAAAGTTAAAACAAACAGGCTCTTACTTTGTATTATTAATTTCTTTTTTTGGGTAACAACTATTATTATTAAACCATTGCACTGCAGCATAGAGAATTTTTAGGCTATAGCTATAGTGCTAGTGGTGGCTGGTGAGTGGATTCTGGCAAGTTCCTATGTATAATGCGAAAATTGAGATTGTCGCCATTAACAAATTCCTTGTTCCAGCATAGCGCCATAGCCATTCTCCTCTCCTCTTACCTATAACAAAATACTCCCTCCATTGTGTTATATTTTGACTTTTTACACTGTCCATGGTATAAGTTTGACTTAATTTTTTGTTGCAATTATATAAGAAAAATTATAATCGTGTGTAATCTTGTTGGATTCGTTTTTTCGCATAGTTTATGAATATACTTCCTTCGTAATTGAATAATTCTAACATTTGCATAGTATCAACTTGTGGTTAAATTACTTTGTTTCGACTTTTTAACATAGTAACATAAAATAAAATGTAGTCAAATGAGATCTTGTTAGATTCGTCTAATCACATAGTTTTAAAATATTAAATTTTTATAATTTTTTATTTTATAAAATTTGAAAGATTACTTTTTAAAAATTTGTATTGAATCGTGTGAAAAAATAAGATACTATTAAAATTTTTTGATAACGGAAGGAGTATATTTTATAGAATTTTTACTTTTATATATTTTAAAATATTAACCGTTAAGAAATGCATTGAACTGCATATACAAAAGTTTTGATACATACTTAATGGATAAGAGGGAGTAACACAATAAGGTGGATTCAACGAGAAGAGGATTACAAACCTTGTCTTAAGCTCGCAATAAATTAAATCATCACTTCACTGTGTACAAGTGGGTTCCATTTTGTACCCTAAAAGGAATAGACCGTTGCCCGAAAGGGGCAGTTGCAGGTCGGCAATTCACTAATGTCTTGGTGTCTTAAATCCTTTTTTTTTTTTTTTTCCTTGCGAAGCCAAATAAAAGGATTGAGAGAGCACATGCTATACAAATCACAAATGATAAATAGGAAGAATAAAGGGTTGAGTGGAAAATCGAACTCCCAATTATAAGGCTGGAAGGCGGGGAATTAACCATTAACCACTTATGCTCTTTTTTAAGTTTTGAATACAAAAGAGTGATAAATGGATAAGAAATACTCCCTCCGTTTTTTTTTAACTTCACCCATCCTGCACTGCACGCAATCCAATGCACATTTTCAATGATCAATATCTCATATTATATATAAGTAAAAATTATAAAAGTTTGATATTCTAAAACTACGTGATTAGACGAATCCAACAAGATCTCACTTGACTATATTTTATCTTCTATAACTATATGAAAAAGTTGAATTAAAGTTACTAAATGAATAGTATCTACTATGCTAATGGTGAACTTAAAAAAAAAACGGAGGGAGTAGAATGTTACCTAACTTCTCACAATCAAACTTAGGTAACATTCAACAGACTCACTTACAACTTCAACAGACTAACAAACCCCATGATTAATTATTACCCGTTCTAATTAACCACCACTAATTTCCTCAGATACGCAACTACTATGTTATATATTGGTCAACTTTCTAGCTAGGCCATGTCTTAAGTATTAATGTATTTGTAAACACGTAAATTTTGTTTGCCGATGAAAATGCGACACGTGTAAATTTAAATATTAATTTAATTAATTTTAGGCATTTTAAATAAATTAAATGCTTGAAATAATTATTTAATATTTATTGGGCCATTTGGATCCATCAAGCCAAATGAATTTAATTATGTGAACAAGTCCAAATGAAAGACCCACAAGTCCCATGGCCTAATGGATGCTGGAAGCAGGCCAGTCCATGGAAATCAATCAATGTGAACAAGCCCAGATGAAAGGCCCACATGCTCACTGACCCGATAGAAATGTGGGTTGGACCAGCCCATCGATTGGTCCATCATCCACAAACCCTAGGGTTTTTCCCTCTATAAATAGAGGCACCCTGTCACATATTGGGAGGACTTCACTTCCAGAGACAACTTCACGACTACTTCACTTCGAGACACATAGGTCTCCAGACACTACTCACTCTCAAGACTTATATACTTGAGATTCTACAGCAACAAAACGCTGCAGAAATATTAAAGAGGCGAAGAAAAATCAAATACACTTCTGCAACCTCTAAACAGTCATACTCTGAGACTCATACACTCAGACACATAGAGAGACGACTCATACACGTCTACTCATTCTCAAGACTCATACACTTGAGATCCTACAGCAACAAAACGTTGTAGAAATTCCGAGAAGCCGGAGAAGAAGCATAAAAGCATCTCGACGTCTTCAAGATTGGAGGAATCAAAGGAGTACCAGAAGTCGAACCCATATAGTTTGATTTTCTACATGTTCTTTGATATTTAAATTTCTCTGTAATTGTAAACATTTCTTGTGAAATTAATAAAAGTATTTTGCAGTTTCTGTCTACGCATTTTTTGCACCTACAGATTTTGGCACGCCCAGTGGGACACTTCTGCCTTTCATCTCCTCCAGACGTCGTCAACAAAATCCAATGGCTTCAAGAAACACCTCCAAGAGCAACTCTTCAACGTCCGGTGCCGCTATGCCCAACGTCACCACAAGGAACATGAAGAAAGCAATGGAGGCTGTTGATGCTGCGCGCGGAAAAGAAGTTCATGCGGATATGCCGCTGCTAGAAGAAGGAAACGACCATGGATCGGGATCCTCCACGCCGTTGTCAAGCCCGCGGGGAGATCAAGAAGAGACATCAGCCCTGCATCATGTTGCTGCAATGACAACCCAAGCCAGCACTCTTGAAGAGCTAATGGCCAACCTGACAAAGATCGTGGAAATGCTTGCGAAGAGATCCGAGTTGCGAGATGCACGTATGGAGCAAATGATGAACAGACTGGACGGCTCTAACGGCGGCCAAGCGGTGAACAAGCCCGTGGAGATTCGCGACGATGGGGAGACTTCCCGACCGGATGCTTCGGCAAAAGGAAAAGCAACCGCTGACGTCCAAGTCACCCCTGACGGCTTCATCTCTGCTAATCAACTAAAAGAGTTCATCACGGGAACGCTAAAGGAAGAAGTCTCGGCGGGATCAAAATCCTCCTCGACATATCTCAAGCCATACAGCGCCCGCATCGACTCATTGAGGATGCCAGCAGGCTATCAACCGCCCAAGTTCCAACAGTTCGACGGCAAAGGGAATCCCAAGCAACATATCGCCCATTTCGTAGAGACATGCAACGAAGCGGGTACGTTTGGAGATCACCTCGTCAAGCAGTTCATTCGTTCACTAAAGGGGAATGCGTTCGAATGGTATACTGACTTGGAACACGGCAGCATCGACAGCTGGGATCAACTTGAGCAAGAGTTTCTGAACCGTTTTTACAGCACACGGCGTACCGTCGGCATGATAGAATTGACAAACACGCAACAATCAAAGAGCGAGCCGGTGATTGACTACATCAACCGCTGGAGGAGCCTAAGCCTCAACTGCAAGGATCGTTTGTCTGAGACGTCGGCGATTGAGATGTGCATCCAAGGCATGCAATGGGGTCTACGATACATCCTGCAAGGCATTCGCCCCGAACATTTGAGGAGCTTGCAACTCGTGCTCACGACATGGAGCTAAGTTTGGCGTCAAGTGGAGCCTATGGTCCGCCCGTTCAACAAACTCGTGTAAACAATCAAGTCGAATGGGAGAAGAGAGGTGAACCACCGTCAAAGCCGCCAACAAAGGATGCGATGGTTACAAGCACCACTTTCGTAAAGGTACGTGGGAAGGAGCCGGTGACAAGCGACAAGCCGAAGCCACCACAAGCTCAACGTCAAAAGTCGTCGTTGGAAGATAGACGGGCCAAGACATACCCATTCCTTGACTCCGACTTACCGGGCATCTTCGATGACTTGATGAAAGAAGACCTCATCGAGCTACCAAGGATGAAACGTCCCGAGCAAGCGGGGATGACCAACGACCCACTATACTGCAAGTACCACCGTTTAGTGAGCCACACGATCCAAGATTGCTTCGTTTTCAAAGACAAAGTCATGGATCTCGTCAAACAAGGCAAAATCACCTTGGCAGACGAAGCGGAAACCGCCAACACTGTTTCCATCCAAGTTGGCTCAATTGAAATCAAAGTTCATCACAAGTCCACCACCTGCAACACCGTCTTCGAAGTTGGGAGCACGTCGAAGCAAAACCACACCAAGCAAGTTGAGGACCACTCGCATCTCAACAAGTGCATGCTTCCCATCACGTTCAGTGACGACGACATGCCGATGGAGCTGGAAAATTCGAAGGCTCATAACCGACCATTGTTCGTCGTTGGATACGTGGACAACAAGCGAGTAAACTGCGTCCTGATAGATGGAGGTTCTGCCGTCAACATCATGCCCCTTCACACCCTGAAGGAATTGGGCATCTCAGAGGAAGAACTATCCAATAGCAAAATGTTGATCCAAGGCTTCAACCAAGGGGGGCAAAAATCCCTTGGCGCAATCCGAGTCCGTCTGCAAATTGATGAGATGGTCGCAAACACATACTTCCACGTCATTGACGCAAGAACATCATACAACACGCTGCTTGGCCGGACATGGATCCATGAAAACGGCGTTGTTCCTTCAACATGGCAGCAGTGCTTCAAATACGTGCACAACGGCATCGTCAAGAGAGTTATCGCCGATGACAAACCATTTGCGGTGGCTGATTCCTACTATGGAGACGCTAAATACTACCTTGATTCGCCCAAAGCTATGTCACCCTCGTGCGAGGAAGAAGAACATAAAGATGATCAACCAGTCCGTGATGATAAGGGAAAATCCATCCTGGAAGAGGCATTCGAGGGGCTTACACTCCCGTTGACTCCCATTGATCCTGGCACATCGCAGAAAACGGTGAAGATTCAACTCAAAGGTAGTGAGGCACGCCGACTGAAGAATGACAAAGAATTCGGTCCGAAGGCATTCAAGTTGCTCACCAAGTCTGGCTTCAACCCAAATGAGCCATCGCTGTTGGGAAAGCTCCCAAACAACAATCGGAGAAAAGGTGACCGGAGTGGACTCGGATATGTTGCGGAATTCGACACGGCACCCCAAGCATCTAAAGCACCCATATTCGTCCAAGCACAAGAAACGGTGAAGGCACCGGTTCGTATCGTCATAAAACGAGCTACGGCCAATTACATCACCGAAGAAGCAAATCAAGAGGATCATGCTCCAAAGGACCAACCTGCACGAAAGTCAGCATTTGATCGCATCGGTAGTCCGTCAAAAGGAGAGCAAAAACGAAGTGTCCATGATAGACTTGGCTCAACGGAGACGGCCGAACGCAAAGAATCCGTCTTCCGCCGGCTTGGAGCAAACGAAGAAGTGAAGCCAAGTGTTTTCGATAGACTCGGGGCTGTTGCCAAAGAAGACTCTGCAAAATCCGTCTTCAAAAGGCTAGGTTCTACAAAATGCCAATCACAAAACAAAGCATCGGCAAGCGAAGAGCGGTCTCTAGTAAAGCAAGGAATATTGGACGACCCGAACTACGGCAACGATGTGAGAAGCACGGTACCTTCCCGTATGAAACGTCAAGTCGAATGGTCCGTCTCATCCGACGGATGGTTGAGGCTCAAGAAACGATCATCTTCACAAAGCATGACGAAGATGATCAAACCGACACCGTTGAATCCGTCAATCATATTACCATTGATTGCAGTGAGCCAAATGAAGAAGACGCCAACGCAACACCGATGCAACTTGAAGAAGAAATCAAGGTCACGGTGGATGAACTGCGTGAGATAAACTTCGGCGATGAAAAGATCCTCGCCCAACGTTTATCAGTGCCCTACTGACCGTAAATGAAGCGGAGAAGTACGTGGCGCTCCTCTAAGAGTTCAAAGACGTCTTCGCACGGCCCTACAAAGAAATGCCCGAGCTGGACCCCAAGATAGTCGTCCATCGTCTCGAAGTCTTTCAAATCTTCAAGTTCTTCATGAGGATCAAGCTCGAAGCCCCTCCGGAAGCACTTCAAGTCTCAAATCCTTCAAGAGGATCAAGCTCAAAAGCCCCTCTTGAAGTCCTTCAAATCTTCAAGTCTCCATGCCTTCACGAGGATCAAGCTCAAAGGCCCCTCATGAAACCCTTCAAATGCCAAATCCTTTAAGATGATCAAGCTCGAAGCCCATCTTAAAGCGGTCGAATTTTCAAGTGCCAAGTTTCACGAATATCAAGCTTAAAGCCCCTTCGGAAGCACTTCAAGTGCCAAATCCTTCAAGAGGATCAAGCTCAAAGCCCCTCATGATGTCTTAAAAATGTTCAAGTTCATTCCTTTAAGAGGATCAAGCTCAAAAGCCCCTCATGAAGCCTTCAAAAACAAGTCTTCAAATCCTTCAAGATGATCAAGCTCAAAGCGCATCTTGAAATAGTAAATTTCTCAAGTCTCCAAGCCTTCACGAGGATCAAGCTCAAAGCCCCTCCTGAAGTCTTTCAAATCTTCAAAGTCGTCAAGCCCTTCAAGAGGATCAAGCACAAATAGCCCCTCTCGAAGTTCTTCAAAAGTTCATTCCTTCAACAGAATTAAGCCCAAAAGCCCCTATTGAAGTAAGGAAACACATTCCTGGAGAGTCAAATCACCTTCAAGGATATCGAAATTTCCTCTCAAAGGTCTTCATGATCCATGTCAAACGTATCTTGCACGGATCTTCATCAAAATGAGGCCATTCACCAACCTCCTGAGCCGTTGCATCCAACTGTGGCATCATGACCGTTTGACGCATGGGAATGGACATCGCCGGACCAATGCCAAAGTCTTCCGGGGGCATGTCTACATCCTTGCCGCAACCGACTACTTCTCCAAGTGCGCTGAAGCTGCACCCCTTAAAGAAGTCAAAGGGGAACATGATGCAAGTTTCATCTGAATCAACATCATCTACCGTTATGGCGTCCCGCGTTACATCATGACAGACAACGGACGGTCATTTGTCAACAGCACATCCACAAAATTGTGTGAGACGTTCGGATTCACTCAAAGAAAGAGCTCTGCCTATTACCCGCCAACAAATGGACTAGCGGAGGCCTTCAACAAAACCTTATGCGGTTTATTGAAGAAATTTGTCTCCAAGTCAAAACGAGACTGGCATGAAAGAATCAATGAAGCTCTGTGGGCATATCGCACAACCTTTCGCACACCCACCAAGGCAACGCCATACTCGTTCGTCTATGGAGTGGAAGCCGTGTTGCCGCTGGAAACGCAAATCCCGTCGTTAAGAGTCGCCATCCAAGAAGGACTCACTGAAGAAGACAACGCCCAACTGCGTTTGGAAGAATTACAAGCCCTTGATGAAAGAAGGCTCGAAGCACAACAAAGGTTGGAATGCTACCAAGCCCGCCTCTCAAAGTTCTACAACAAGAAAGTCAAGGCACGCTCGTTCCAAGTTGGGGATCTCGTCCTCGCCATCCGGAGACCCATTGTCATCAACTACCGCAGTGGGAACAAGTTCACCTCCAAATAGGATGGACCATACGTCATTACGGAAGTCTTCACAAACGGAGCCTACATGATGATTGATAACGATGGAGTGAGCATCGGACCGATAAATGGCCGGTTCTTGAAGAAGTTCTACGCTTGAAAAATGTACAAGTCATGCTCCTTGACACACGAGCCTAAACTGCACGTCACTCAAAAAAAAAAATCGCAAAAAAAACATGTAATACTCCTGGCCCGCAAGAGTATAAACTGTGTACAGCTCAAAATAAACAAATTCAATTTGTTTTGAACTACGTAATGGCTTGATCCCTTCACAGGGTACGTAGGCAACTTGGATATCAAAATTCTAAGTTCAGTCATGGCATAAAAAAAATAAGTAATTGCGTTAATTAAATTTAATCCTTGAAAAAATTTTGAGTAATTGGTCAATAAAGTTGATCCATTACTTTAAAAAAATTTTGAGTAATTGGGTTAATTAAGTTGATCAATTACTTACAAAAATAAAGTAGTTGGATTAATTATATCGATCCATTACTTGACAAAAATTGAGTAAATGGATTAATTAAATTTGGTCCATTACTTAAGAAAAAAAATTCTTCAGAAGAAACAAGTGTCAAAGTCCTTCTGGAAGTTCTTCAAGCTTTTATGAGGATCAAGTCCAAAGTCCTTCAAATCTTCAAGTCTCTAAAGCTTCAAGAGGATCAAGCTCAAAGCCTCTCTCGAAGTTCTACAAATTTTCATATCTTCAACCGGATCAAGCCCAAAAGCTCATGCTTGGAAATGTGTTTTTGGAGGATCGAATCACCTTCAACAATACCAATAATCCATCTCGAAGTCTGCATAGTACGCGTCAAGTGCATATCACATGGATCTTCATCAAATTGAGGCCCTTGACACAAAATTTCAAGGTAACACGCCGAAGACATAATTCTGGAGACCAAACGCATCTTCAACATAGTCCAATTGTCCAACGGGAGCTGACTGGGGGCAATGGCCTAAAGTTCATGCGACGAACCATCAGCACAAAAGGTGGTTGGGTGGTTGACATGTTCGTTGCAAAGTCTTGAAAAAAATAAATTCAAGGAAAATGCTCCTTGACACACGAGCTTAAGCTGCATGTTACTCCCAGACTGCAAGAGGATTAAAAAAGAGGGCAAAAAAAAAAATCCCGCAAAGTTTTCGAAAGGTTTTCTTCGTCAACACGTGTGCTACGCAAGACATTCAAGAACGAAGAGAAAATTAAGACGGAAAGTGAAGGCGAAAACAAAAGTAGTCTTCATTACATCAAAGTTTTGATTACAATTACATTGCAATACATCAATGGAAGAAATTAAAGCAACAAAGGAATTCAGGCACATCCGCTACAATAAAACCTTGTTGACAGTTGTTTCTTTGTGATGCTTCCCATAGTCTACCAACATGGTAACGACTTCAAGTTGATCATCCAAATAATTTTCAAGTTGATGCCAATGATGCCACTGCAAAAAAAAAAAGAGGGATTATTTCCTTGAAGAAAAAAATACATTTGCAAGATAAATGCAATGTTATTTTTTTAAATGACATGAAAAAAAAATATTGCAAGATGAATGCAATAAATAAATAAAGAAAATTGCATGTCAATTTTGGAAATTAATTTTAGGTTCATTTTAAATTTTTGGACCTAGAGTTAAATTTCCACGAAATCAAATATTTTGCGCACTACAAAAGGTAAATATTTACATGTATAAAAAAAAATACATGTTAAATATTGTTTGAAATTAATTTTAAGTTCATTACTAAATTTTGGACTTAAAATTAAATATTTTGGGACCTAGCCTCAAATACCAAATATGTTGGGGCTAAAATTTGGGCTTCCAAAGATCTAGGGGTTCAATTTTAGCATTCCAAAAGTTGGGGACTCCAATTCAAAGGTCTAGAATAAGTGGGGGTCAAATTCTGATTATCTAAATTGCAAGGACTAAAGCCTAGGGTTGGAAACTTTTTGAGGCCAAATTGGGAGAAATAAAAAAAATTGGTTCTTCCTCTTCCCCAAAAACCAAATCTGCACAACAAATACGTAGGTAGCCCTGTCTTCTCCAAATTGAAAAAAACGCAGGCCCCTCTTCCAACAAAATTCAAGACCGAAGCTCCTCCATATCCTCCTCTATACAGCGGCTCCAAGCGCAGCCAGCAGCGACGTCCGGCGGCTCCAGCGCGCGACGGCAACACAGCAGCGGCGGCGTCCTCTTCGCAGGGCTAGGCGGTAGCGTCGGCCCTCCAACGGCGAATCTCTCCTCCAGCGAAGGCTCTCTTCCGGCGACTCCTTACGCGGCTCTGGCGGCAAACCTCCAGCGACGTCCTCTCCCCTCCGAGCGACGATGGCGGCAGGCGGCAACGCGATTCCGACAACGGCTCTCTTTCAGCGGCAAGGCATCTTCCTCCGGCGATGACAACAGCATGCGCGGCAGGGGCTGTCTCATTCCGCCAATTGGAATGGCAGAGGGACTCGGATGACACCGACACGTAGCAGTCGTGTAATGCGGTCTGGCTTCGACAAGCAAACGTAGCCCTTCTAATTTATAAAGAGAAAAGATTTAAATCTTGATTTTTTGGATTTCAAGGCGGAATTAAGGGACTTTCCGTTTAATGGTTGGGATTTGATATGAAGAAGCTTTATGGAAATTTGAGTGCCAACGATAAGGATTTTCTCAAAAGATTTGATTCAAATTTGATATGGAAAGATTGAGATTTTCAATGGCATGATCAAATAGAAACGAAATGTCTGCACACAAAAGCGGAAATCATGGAAATAAAATTTGGAAAGAAAAGAATTGGCAAAAGAAAATTGCCAAGAATTCATGGAAAATTTGAAAAGAGAAAGTATTTCGAGACTCGTTCACGTCTCAAATATTTTATTTCACCGTCAACAAGTCTCGAGGGGGCATCTGTAAACACGTAAATTTTGTTTGCCGATGAAAATGCAACACGTGTAAATTTAAATATTAATTTAATTAATTTTAGGCATTTTAAATAAATTAAATGCTTGAAATAATTATTTAATATTTATTGGGCCATTTGGATCCATCAAGCCAAATGAATTTAATTATGTGAACAAGTCCAAATGAAAGACCCACAAGTCCCATGGCCTAATGGATGCTGGAAGCAGGCCAGTCCATGGAAATCAATCAATGTGAACAAGCCCAGATGAAAGGCCCACATGCTCACTGACCCGATAGAAATGTGGGTTGGACCAGCCCATCGATTGGTCCATCATCCACAAACCCTAGGGTTTTTCCCTCTATAAATAGAGGCACCCTGTCACATATTGGGAGGACTTCACTTCCAGAGACAACTTCACGACTACTTCACTTCGAGACACATAGGTCTCCAGACACTACTCACTCTCAAGACTTATATACTTGAGATTCTACAGCAACAAAACGCTGCAGAAATATTAAAGAGGCGAAGAAAAATCAAATACACTTCTGCAACCTCTAAACAGTCATACTCTGAGACTCATACACTCAGACACATAGAGAGACGACTCATACACGTCTACTCATTCTCAAGACTCATACACTTGAGATCCTACAGCAACAAAACGTTGTAGAAATTCCGAGAAGCCGGAGAAGAAGCATAAAAGCATCTCGACGTCTTCAAGATTGGAGGAATCAAAGGAGTACCAGAAGTCGAACCCATATAGTTTGATTTTCTACATGTTCTTTGATATTTAAATTTCTCTGTAATTGTAAACATTTCTTGTGAAATTAATAAAAGTATTTTGCAGTTTCTGTCTACGCATTTTTTGCACCTACAGTATTATTTATATAAAAAGAAATAAACAAATGGAGTTGGAGAATGGAGTGAACAACTTTGTGACTTTTGGTGCTTTTTCTGGCATGTGATTATTATTCTCAACCAAAGGAGGTTTTGGTGTGAAATATGGCCGGACTGATTACTTCATTTTATTTAATTTAATAAAATATTTGCATAAGGGTTAAGTCCACCTAATGGAGACTAAGAAAACAAAAATTAACTACGAGGCATTGATCCGAGGTTTAGACCATCTCTAATAGCCAACACTAAACTCAAACTCATTTTATAATAAATGTCACATAAAACAATAATTCATCTTCAATCATTTATACTAAACTCAAACTCAAAAATAGAATATTCTCTATATACTCTTTCCCATACAAACTTATTTATCTTTTCAATCATACCCATTAATTAAGAAAGAATTACATAATTAGAATAAGAATTACACAAAATGACGGAACATATTTTCGTATTTCAATAATGTTGGAGGATTCGATGTTGATTTAGATGACTATTAACTTAATTTTCCGTTTGCATAGTTATTTGGTTGTTTGATATTATACATTTTTTAAAGTATTTTGAGATGTGTTATTTTTAATTATATTTTCGTATGCTAATGTAAATTTTTTATTGATTGCTTAGATTGTACCAAAACTTTAAAATTTTAGTTATCTGTATGTTTAAAATTTATTTTATAAAGAAACCTTAAAATTTTTAATCTAGTTAAATATAAAACAAATTTAATGCACCATACCTGAATTTCACGCAGTCCAAGGCACATTTTTAAATTTTTATAACTCAAATTGTATATAAGTAAAAAATTATAAAAATTTGATATTCTAAAACTATGTGATTAGACGAATCTAACAAGATCTCACATGACTATGTTTTTTTCTTATATAACTATGTCTAAAAAATTAATTAAAATTACCCAATGAATAGTTACTACTATGCAAATGGTTTACTTATATGAGAACGGAGGTAGTAAAAAATTGTATGAAGTATAAAATTATTAACAATAATACAAAATTAGATCAATAATCAATTTGCAACAATTGAAGGGATGAGATTGTAATTAATTTAAGTGCAAAAAGCGAGATAGGTTTGTGAATAGTAAAAACTCAAATTTGAATATTTATTATCCATAAAACTCATAAAACTTAATAGGTTTGGTTTTAGGTTATTGTTGGAGAGAAGATGTCATCTCATTTTGAGTTATAGTGGACCATTGAAGATGCTCTTACCACAGTGCAAATGATCAAATCTACTCCCTCAGTCCAACTCAAACATCCTGTTTGACTTTTTGGCACTGCTTATTGTTCAAGTTTGACTCAATATTATTGTAAGTATATAGTTTGAAAAAATAGTCGATTTTGGTCTTGTTAGATTCGTGTAATCGTATAGTTTTAAATAGATATTTTACATCATTTTTACTTGTATATATTTTAAGAAAATATTAACGATTTAAAAAGTGTATTGGATTGTGTGCAAAAATCAAACAGGATGTTTGAAATGAGACCGAAGGAATACATCTTATCTTGACTTACGTATAATGATCAGCATAATGATATTTATCAAAGATATGCAAAAATTAACAAAATAAACAAATATATTATCCAATTTGATCCCTACAAAATTTTCGCAGGAAGGGGGTAAAAGGATACTCGTCAGTTTTCGTCAATTGACGAAATCTGTCGGACAATGGCATTCACTTTCTTTTTTCGTCGCCTTTCCGTGAACTTATTGTAGTAATTTACTGATAAATTGTATTAAGACATTAAATGAAATTTAGGAATTTATTTCAGTATAGTCATCCATAGAAATAGATAAGTACTTGTAATTTAGTAGTATAATCGATAAATTCAGTTATGAAAATTGAGAATAGATGAAATCTAAATCTTAAAATATACTACCACTATTTCTATCATAATAAGAAATTTAAAAGTAGTATGTACATAAAAAAAAAAAAAAATAGTTACAAATTGTGACAGAAAGCTGGGAAAAAAGGATGTTAGGGTATTATTATGAGTTGTGAAGATGTTTACTGAAACTTGGTTATAGGGACAACACTCCACCAACGAGTATACTACTCCACTGGGAAAGTACAAAGGACTGTGATGTGGCCACAACTTCTTAGCAGGCTTTTAGGGATTTTGGATGGGTCTTGCGAGTCTAAAAATACATGTTTTCATCCTTGATCTTCTTGAGACTCATTTCAGCCGCAAAAGGATAGAAAACAGAGCATATTGAGAGATCCTTCACTGCAATGGAAAGCTGAGGAAGCTGGAGCTGTTCAACCCCCATTCCCACTGTCTGTAGAAGGCTCAAACAACCATATTATGCTGGGTATATCTCTAGTTGTTTGTTTGCTTCTATCTTTTTGGGGTTGATTGGTTTGTGTTTAGATTTTTCATGATTTATCTCTTGTAAATACAAACATGGTGCTTATGTTTGGTGTTGTATCACCATGTGCTTGATTAGATTAAGTAGCTAGATATCACAAATACTATTTCCATATCTTCTAGTGAATTGTGTGACAGCAGCTGAACAGACACACCTTGGGGCTTCCGGTTGTTTTCATAGTCTATTGGAGGGATAAGGAAGTTCATTACTAGGGGTGTTAATGAGCCAGGATAGTTCGTGAATAGTTCGAGCTCAGTTCGGTTAAAGTTCGGTCAAAATTCTACTCGAATAGGCTCGACTCGAGTTCGAGTTCTATTCGAATAATTTACAAACCAAGCCGAACACCTTTGAGTTCGCCTCAAAAAGCTCACAAACAGGCTCGTGTTCTATTAATTTACAATACAAGTCTCATATTCTACATGTCATTTGAAATGTCCTGTACTAGTACTGTATTTGTTTAGACTTTAAAATAAATAAAGTAAATACAGAGTCTATGACTATATTTCTCACAGCCCTACCCTATACAATTAACACACATCCTTTTAAAGGGGTATGAAATGAAGGTTCCAAGATATATATTTATTTATTAATAAATATAGAAATTATATAAATATTACTCCGGATCAAATATTACTCCGAATCAAACATCACATCTTTATTGGGACAGATAGAATAATATTTAAATTATAAATATATTTTAAAAATTATTTAAATATGTAGAGATCGGTCAATGTTCAGTCAATGTTCAGCTCGGTTAAAGCTCGGCTCGAATTCTCATAAGCTCAAGCCGAGCTTACCACTATTCGGTCTCGGCTCGGCTCGTTAACACCCCTATTCATTACTGAATAGAGTGTCTGTTAAAATCGTTGAAGAACCATTCTCTCCCCAGGGATCTCAGATGAGGGACCCCGGGGGAGCCGCCGACTCCAACTACCAGTGAAAACCTGGGTTGGGGCCCCTGGATGTAGATTGATTGATCGAACTGGGTGAACAAAATTTTGTGTTCATTGCTTTACATTTTCGCACTCTGTTCTGTGTATCTCTAGTTGTTGACTGTAGGTTGTTGAGACAACGTCTAAACAACACGTACAGGGTTTTCACTACTAGTTTGGGCATGTCAATTGGTATCAGAGCAGGGCTCTAAGATTTAGCTGAGTTTGGTCCAAAATGAATCGAGAGGGTGCTTCTATCTCAAGGCCACCTTACTTTGATGGTCCAAATTACTCATACTTTAAGAATCGCATGAGGATATTCATTATGTCAGTAGGCATAGAGGCTTGGAATGCTGTACTGACATCCTGGGAACAACCTATGAAGGAGATTCACACAACTGCCACTGAAACAACTGCTGCTGTTGTGAGGCATGTTCCATCTACTCAGGCTGAAATGACTGCTACAGAGGAGCCAGCAACAAGGAAACATCACTAACCTGAATTTTTTGTTTAGTGTTGTTGATGAATCTCAATACCATATGACTTCTAATTGCATTACCGCTTATGAAGCTTGGCATGCTTTGGAAGTTGCTCATGAAGGTTCCTCTGATGTTCGTGCATCTAAATTACAGCGTATTGAATCTACTTTTGATAGCATGATGATGCAAGAAGATGAGAATATTACTGTTTACTATGCTCAGTTTAAGAAGTTGGTGAATGAGGCACAAGCACTTGGGCTAAAGTATGATAATGACAAGCTGGTCAGAAAGATGTTGAGAACTGTCTCAAAGAAGTATCAATCTAAGGTTTTCACTTTTAAAGAACTTGACAAGACAAATACCTTCACGGTTGAAGCTCTTGTTGGTTCCTTGCAAACCTTTTAGATGAATTATTTGGAGGAAGAGCCTACTCGAAACTTGGCTGTCAAGGTTGAAGATAAAATTCAGTGTATTGATAATGATGAGAAAGTTTATCTTACCAAGAAGTTGTCCAGGATGTTGCAAGATAAGAGAGCTAAGAAGCTGAATTATAAGAAAGATGACAAGGGTCGCTATCAGCGTGTTGTTGGAACATCTCATGAACAACCTTCAAAATAGAGATCAGATGGTTCTCATTACAAGAAGAAGAAATACAAGAGACTGGAGTTACCTGAAAGCTTTAAAAGTCGGAAGTGTTGTGATTGTGACGGCATTAGACATAAAGCATCTAAATTCCCTACTGCCAAAAGAAGGGCTGGAAAGGCATTTCAGGCTACTCTTAGTGATGATGAAGAGAACACTATCTCTAGGGAAGATGAGGAAGAAAGCGATGAAGAAGGAGTTGTAGATTTTACTGTTTAGGATGTTGTTCAAACACCATAGAACCTCAATCTGAAAGTATATCTGATGCAGACACTCATGAGTCTGATTGTGAAGGAAGTCAAGTTGATCACGAAGAACTTCTTGAAGCTTATGAAACTGTGAAAGAGAAACTTGCCTGTGCCATTGGTGAGAACAAGAAGCTGCTAGTACGGAAAGGAGATTTGTTGATTACTATTGATGACAAAGGCGATGAAATTCTTGAGCTAAAGAAATCTTTGGCTGTTTTATCTGTTGAAAGGGATAGTCTGAAAGCAGAAAATGCTCAGCTTACCAACAGGATTTAGGGGCTTGAAGGAATGGTAAAAGGGAATGAGAAACTTGATGAAATTTACTCTTAAGAAAGCACATCTTTGACTTAACTGGACTTGGTTATGAGTACAACACACCAACAATACAGAATGCTGTAACCATTTTTGTGAGTGCGGGTACACTTGGTGAAGGCACTTTAAAAGAACCAGAGGATGATCCATTGGTGAAATCTCCAAAGAAAAGCAGAGATTGTGCATATTGCAAGTTTCAAGGTCATACGACCAATATATGTTCCAGACTTTCCAGAGATATCTTTGGTGGTCGACCCGTTACTTGGTCATCCCTCGAACTACAGAGGCAAGTCAAAATTAAGATGATGTGGATTCCAAAGGACAAGATAGTATGTTTGGTTAATCTTACTGCTCAGAAAAGCTTAAATGATGGTCGATGGTACTTTGACAGTGGCTGTTCTCGTCACATGACTGGCCAAAAGGAACTTCGCATGGATTATGTTGAAGAAGATTGAGAGAAGTCTTATTTGGAGATGGTGCAAGGAGCAAGATTCTTGGACATGGTAAATTGAAGGATGGTCATATGTATACTCTTTCTAAAGTCTTCTACGTTTCTGGATTGACTACAAATCTCATATCTATTAGTCAATTGTGTGATGATCAGTTCTTTGTTAACTTTACTAAAGGTTCTTGTGAAGTTGTTGATGCATCTCAGAATTGTGTGATGAAGGACATTCGATCTTCTAACAATTGATATATCTTGAAGCAAGCTGTGCATGGAGCATTTATGTCACATGTTAATACTTCTCGCCTTTGGCATCAAAGATGTGGACACATGAATTACAAATCACTCATTTATCTTAGCAAATCTGGAGTTTTTCGTGGGTTGCCTAAACTACGGAGCAATGACAAACAAGTGTGTGGTGACTGTGTAAAGGGAATGCAGATGCACACCTCTCACAAAGTGGTGGATTACATTCAAACCACAAGATGTCTTGAGCTTTTACACATGGATTTCATGGGTCCAACTGAGATCACAAGTTTGGGTGGTAAATGTTATATATTTGTGTGCATTGATGATTTTTCACGTTATACATGGACTGAATTTCTGAAATCAAAGGATGAAACATTTTTTGCATTTGAAAAGTTGTCTCTGAAGCTTATGGCAGAAAAGGATTTGAAGATAGCCCGTATTCGAACTGATCATGGGAAGGAGTTCGAAAACCAATTGTTTGCACAGCTCTGTAACAACGATGGCATTATGCATGAGTTTTCAGCACCTCATACCCCACGATAGAATAGTTTGGTTGAGCGGAAGAATCGCACATTGCAGGAAATGGCTCATTCTTTACTTCATGCAAGTACACTTGGAAAGAGATTTTTGGCTTAGGCAGTTAACATCTCTTGTTATATCATTAACCGTGTGTTTCTTAGGCCTCAAACCAAGACTACTCCTTATGAAATTTGGCATGGAAAGACTCCTAATGTCTCTCATTTCCGTGTATTTGGTTGCCCTTGCTATGTCTTGAAGGATCAAACATCTCTCAAGAAGTTTGGCGCTAAATCTGATGAAGCTATCTTCTTGGGATATTATGTTGATTCAAGGGCATTTCAGATGTATTTGAAGAGGACTTGAAAGGTAATCGAATCTGTCAACATTATTTTTTATTATTCTAGTTCTTCTACAGGAGTTGGAATTAACCGTGATGATGATGATTTGGTTCCAGTTACTCCACAATTGCCAACACCTGAGCCAGTACCTGAGCCTACCCCTTCACCAGCACCTATTGATCCTATTGTGCTCTCTGACTCTGAAGTAGCTAATCCCATTGTTGAAATTACGGACGAACAACCATCTATTATAGAATCACCTAAGAGAAGAGTCCACGAGCTACTAAGTATCACTCTCAGGATGATGTTATTGGTGATCCTGCTGCTCCTAGACAAACTCAATGCCATCAAATTAACATTGCTGAATTGGCTAATCTATGCTTTGCTGTTATGAGTTGCTTTGTCTCTAACATTGAACCCAAGAATGCTAATGAAGCTTTGCAAGATAAATTTTGGATCGCTGCAATGCAGGATGAACTCCTACAATTCAAGCGTAATGATGTAAGGGAGTTGGTGAACAACCACCTGGAGTGAACATTATTGGCATGAAGTGGGTGTTTAGAAACAAAACTGATGAGCTTGGTACAATCATTCGAAACAAGGCTCGTCTTGTTCACAAGGGTTCACTCAATAAAAGGTTTGGACTATGATGAAAACCTTTGCTCCGGTTGCTCGCATTGAGGCTGTTAGGTTACTCCTAGCTATCTCATGATCACTTGATTTTAAACTTTATCAAATGGATATTAAGACTGCATTTTTGAATGGATACATTAAGTAAGATATCAATGTTTCTTAACCGATTGCGTTTTGAATGTCCTGATTATCCTAACCATGTTAATAAGGTCAAGCGTGCTTTGTATGGTTTAAAACAGGCACCTCGAGCCTGATATGAACGCTTATCTCCTTATCTTCTGAACAGAGGTTATGCACGGAGTATAGTTGATAAAACGTTGTTCTTACAACGCACCAACATCCATTTACTGGTTGCACAGATATATGTTGATGATGTTGTTTTTGGTGCTACATTTGATATGCTTCGAGATTCCTTTGTTAATTCCATGCAGACTGAATTCGAGATGAGTATGATGGGGGAGCTTACTTATTTCTTGGACTTGCAAATTAAGCAAACTGATGGTGGCATATTTTTTAATCAAGTGAAGTATGTGGAACTTAGGATGAAGAAATTTAAAAAGATGATTGCAAGGTTGCTCGAACACCCCTTGGACAATATGAAAAACATACTAAGGATGAGGCTAAAATACCTATTGATCAGAAGCTCTATAGAAGTATCATTGGTAGCCTTTTGTACTTAACTGCTAGCCAACCAGACACTTCTTTTAGTATTGGTGTTTCTGCTAGGTATCAATCTGCTCCAAAAGAGTCACATCCTAAGGCTGTGAAGAGAATTCTTCGTTATGTGAAAGGCACACCTGGACTTGGTATCTAGTACTCCAAGAGATCATCTATGGAATTGATTGGGTATACAGACTCTGACTGGACTGGTTGTTCAGACGACCGCAAATCAACCACTGGAGGATATTTTTATCTTGGACAAAATTTGGTCAACCGGTATTCTTGCAAGCAAAATATCGTTGCACTCTCTACAGCTGAAGCCGAATATATAGCTGCTGCTCACTGTTGTAGTCAATTGATTTGGATGAGACAGATGCTACTTGATTATGGCATTTCTTTGGATGATTTTCATATTCATTGTGATAATACAAGTGCTATTAATATCTTCAGGAATCCGGTACAATACAATAGAAGCAAACATATTGACATCCGGTTCCATTTTATTCGGAATTTGGTTGAAGATGGTCTTTGTAAGATTCAGCATTTGACGTCGTTGGAACAACTCACATAAATCCTTACTAAGAATCTGAACGTGACGGTTTGAGCTATTGAAGCGCAATTTGGGCCTCTGTTTTTCGAACTAATGGCTTAGTCACTTTTGGGCCGCGATTTTCTCAGAATTTGATTTTATTCGGCCCAAGCCCATGGGGTTTTGAATAACTGGCACAAGCGGTTTCCCCCCACATTCTTGCATCATTTTATCTATGTCATTTCACTTTTTGCAGCACAACCGTCGTCCCTTATCTCTATTCCGTCTTTGTATTTCCATTTCTCTCAGAAATTTGAAATGGCGGATAAGGGCAGCTCCTCCAATATTGATGATGAAGTTCTTGATGTTCAACCATTGGCCATGGATGACTCAGTGTACTGAGCTCGACATGCTGCTGCAAAATCTACTGAGGAAGACATTTTTTAGGATGCACAGAAAGATGTAAATGCTGTTATTGACTCCTACTTTGTTGATGATCTAGAATTTCAAAGCAAGGAAGGTGAAAATCTTCAAGTTACTAAGGAGGATGTTGAGGAGCCACATGTCAATTTAACTCCAACAGAGGGTGTTCCGACAATTGAAAACCCTAAAACGGGTTCCGAAAATCCGATCCCCTCTTCGGAGATTGTTACCGGTGCTTCTTCTGCCGTTCCAGTGCCGCCTGGTCCAAGTTCCCCATTTTCGCCTTCTGCCGTTGCCACTGGCGTAGGGCGATTGATGTTGGACCCCCAATATTCTCCTTCGGCGCACCCTGGGACTGCCCAGCAGGTTCATTTTGATGCATCTACAGATCCCGGTGTTCAGGCAACCCAGGAACAACCAGATCCTGATAGTGAAGAGGATGTCCCTCTGGATGACATACTTAAATAAGTTCGAGAACGAGGCAAGAGAAAGGTTATTCCTGAGGTTTCCAAAACCACTTAAGAAGAAGCAGAAGCCACAGAAGAAGAAAAAGCAGCAAATTCCTGCTCTTAAGGTGACCAATGCTTTCAGTGATAAATACTTCACTGCTGATGCTGAAACGTATACCGAGGACACTCTCAATTCTAGAGGATTTATTCTTGAAGAATGTTATGTGCATCCCTTTTATGAGGCTTGTGGTTTTTCTGCGTACTTAAAAAAAAAGTATTTATCTGTTTGGACCGCTACTTTGAAATCCTCTTCCCCTGATGTTGTTAGAGAGTTCTATGTGAATTTGCATCCTGATACACTCAATCTCACTTCCCCTTGGTATTGCAAAATGTATCTTAGAGGTCAGTTGATTGATTTGCATCCCTCAGTGATCAATGAGTTGTTGGAACTTCCCACCAATGATGACATGTCTAATCCCTTTGATATGTTAGATGTTGATCTTCCTACTATTGGTGCTACCATCTCTTTTACTCGAAAAGGGCTTTTAGTAGAAATTCTATGAGTCCATCTATTATTAACTTTGAAGTTTAGCTGTTTGTTTCGAATTGGTTCATATAATATCTTTCCTACTTCCAATGCTAGCCAATTGAGTTCTCAGATGGGTAGGTTGCTCTATTCGGTTGATATGTGTCCTGAAATTCTGAATTATAGATACCTTGTTATCAATCATATGCTGAGGTTTGCTAGAACTAAGGTTGAGAAAAACACTAAGCTTCCTTACCCTGCACTAATCAATTTGCTTGCAAATTCTCATGATTTGGTGCCACATACTGAGACCTCGATCAACATCAAGATCCACCTGCCCTCTGACAAGATGAATGGCCTACATAATAACTTCAAGCTTCGCCCTCAGAAGCTCAGCTCTGAGTTAGTTGCACATGTCAAGGATGAACTGATGAAGATTAAAAGAAAACTTGCTTCTTTGAGTGATGAGCAGATCGGATTGAAGAGAAAGGTCCGAAAGCTCATTGCACTGCTGCCAAATTCCTTTAATGATCAACCTGAGGGGGAGGCTGATTCTGAAGATACAGAATGATCTGCCAAGTATGGGGTAGTTCAGTGGAAGGGGATAGTTGTTTTAACAACTCTTGAACAACTTATGTCTAATGTTTCTGAAAATACTTTGTTATGATTTGGGATTTCTGGTTTTTGGATGATGGATGTTGTGTTGGATGAATGCTATGTCTATTATACTTTGATCTATCTCTTATGGCTTTGTGGATTTTGGTATGCATATTCTAATATGTCTTTGATCTTGATGCATAATGATTTATGATATCTTGATCTTATTCTGTTTGAATCATTTTATGATATCTAGAGTTCAGTCCTGTACTTTCCACTGTTTTTATACATGGCCCGATCATCTCCACAAAGGGGGAGATTGTTAGGGAATTATTCTGAGTAGTGAAGATGTTCGCTAAAACTCGGTTGTGGGACAACTCTCCAACAACAAGTATACTACTCCACTGGGAAAGTACAAAGGACAGTAACGTGGCCACAACTTCTTAGCAGGTTTTTAGGGATTTTGGATAGGCCTTGCGATTCTATAAATACATGTTTTCGTCATTGATCTTCTTGAGACTTATTCCAGCCGCAGAAATATTAGAAAGCAGAGCATGTTGACAGGTCCTTCACTGCCATGGAAAGCTGAGGAAGCTGGAGCTGTTCAACCCCCGTTCCCGTTGTCTGTAGAAGGCTCAAACAACCATATTCTGCTGAGTATATCTCTAGTTGTTTGTTTGCTTCTATCTTTTTAGGGTTGATTGGTTCGTGTTTAGATTTCTCATGATTTATCTCTTGTAAATACAAACATGGGGCTTCTGTTGGGTGTTGTATCACCATGTGCTTGATTAGATTAAGTAGTTAGATATCACAAACACCATTTCCACATCTTCTAGAGAAATGTGTGACAGCAGCCGGAGAAAATGGTTGTTTGAGCCTTATATAGACATGAACTAATCATGAACCTTCTAACCACACATACCATGTTGGGTCTTGTATCACCATGTACTTGTAAATTCACAATAATATATATATATATATGGAATGTAATTAAGGAAGAAAATAGATAAGAAGTTATTTGTATATACTATGACTCACCAAACTCTTTTTCATTAGGTGTTCCTCACAAGTTGATCACCCTCAACCCCTAGGTGTTCACATCAAGTTCTTCGATTCAAGAAATCAGTTAACAAGAAAGGATGAGATGATGATTCAAAAGTGCATATACGGAAATTTCTAGGTGTGGCTATGCAAGAAAAAGGGCTATGGGTGTTGGAAAGGTTAGGAACAATTTCAACTTACAATATGACAATTATCAAATATCAACCCTAAAGAGTTCTCAATTATCAAACAAAGGGAAAGCCCGATGCCCCATGGGCTGGCCCAAAAGGGTAATATGAAAAGTAAAGTTGGAGGGAAACATATGAGTGTCAAAAGACCTAGATCCACTACAGATACTGAAGAAGACTGGGCATTGAGATCAAAGGAGAGTCCTAGTAATAACGGAAAGAAACACCCAAGTGGTGGGAGAATCGGCTACGGATGAAGCTGACTCGGTTATGGCTGAAGGGTCGATAGGGGATGGTCTCAATGAATCGCCTGTTTCTTGAGAACCTGGTATGTGTGGTTAGATTTACTTTTACAATTCATTGTTTATGGATTTTAAAAATTGTAAATTGCTGGCTTGGAATGTGGGAGGGATTATTGGGGAATCTGCTCGACGGAGGTTGCTGGAAATTCTAGGTTTGCAAGTTCCAGATTTGGTGTTTATTTACGAGCCTCGATCATTATTTGTGCGGTCTCGGAAGTTTGAGCCGCAATTGCTCTACTTGATGGTTCGTCTCGCTAAGTATGGTCCTTCTAAGGATGAGTTCTTTACCACTTGGGTGTTCGCGCCGGATTTCGTCTGGGAGACTTAACTGCGGACGCCTTAGGTGTTTTGTTTTCCTAGTTTTTAGTTTTGTGTTGTTGTTTCTTTTCCTGTCTTTTGCTCCTTTTGTCTCCTCCTCTATGTTGCTTTCTTTTTGCTTCATTCGTTTGTAATTTCGTGTGGTTGTTGTGTCTTTATCCAGCCATTGGATTGACTTACCCAAAAGAAAAAAAAATTCTCTCTCTCTCTCTCTCTCTCTCTCTCTCTCTCTCTCTCTCCCTCGTGTATCGAGCTTGGCTTTTGTGCTCGTTTTGCTTTTTGAACAATAGCTTCAACATATTTTTTTCGAATATACAATTTTCTAAATTTTCTCTAACTTCTAATATTAATAAGCATATTGAAAGGCTAACAAAAGCAAATGAACATCAACCACTCAACCTTTTTTTCAAGAAAACTAGCTTTGGCATTTCATCAAACACTTTATAGACACTATTTTGGTATTTTCTGAAGATAGAGAAATAGGAAAGGAATTTCAACAATGTTATCGAAATCAAAACTAAACTACCAAATTAGGAGCTAAGAAGTCCTAATCAAGCTCTTATACTCATTTTTATTATGATGTAGGTAATGGGAATTCAACACAATAATTAAACAAAGTAAATATAATGAATAGAGCGAGGGTTCAAATCGGGACAATGGAATGATAAGTAAACTTGATTATGAGTCAAGCTCACAAGAACAATCCAAGTATAAAGAAATGAACAACAATTATCAATTAACTTTGCAATCAATTGATTGATGAAACTCTCCACAAATTCAATGTGAATAGACCCAGTTACAGTTAGAACTCAAATAACCCTTAAATTCCAAGGTATAACTCATGTTACTCACAAAAAAGAAATCAAAGATGAAGAATAAAGTCTTTGTATTGAATATGATAGAATGATCATGTTTTAGCCTCCAACCCCAACATATAATCCTAATAGCTAGATATGTAATTACATGGAAATGGAAAACGAGAAATGAGGAAAATCTTAACTTATTGATCTCTCAAGCTAAATGGGGTAAGTTTCAACTGAATTTTTTTTTTTAAAAAAAAAAGACGGTAAAGAAAGTGGAACAGTACTTAGGGGGTAAAAAGAAAGAGATTACAATAATTAATGGGTTGTTGCACCGAAGTCCAGCTAATGTAGTCTTTCTCAGGAAAAGTTGCGCTCATTCATGAAGTGTTTCAACTAATTTTTTTTTTTAAAAAAAAAGACGGTAAAGAAAGTGGGATAGTACTTAGGGGGTAAAAAGAAAGAGATTACAATAATTAATGGGTTGTTGCATCGAAGTCCAGCTAATGTAGTCTGTCTCAGGAAAAGTTGCGCTCGTTCATGAAGTGAGGCGCACCAGACCTGATGCACGCCTCAAACAAGGCTCATAGATTTATGCAACGATGGTTCGATAAGCATTGGTGCGCATATAAGGGAAATGAGGGGCACATGGCTATGCAAGCGCCTGAACAGGATCTACCTCCGGTTGGATTGCAGATCATACACCCCGATCCCTCCTCGTGCATACATCCAGGCTACCCACCAAGTATACATGTTGGATTGCTAGAGGTGGAGCTTGAACCCTCCATCTCCGTCTAACATCCCGTCCACTCCGGGCTGGACCTGCAGATTATGCACCACAACCCCTCCCCATGCATGTATGAATCACATTACCACCCATGGTGGGTTGTTGGAAGTGGGACTTGAACCCCAATCTTCCCTTTAACATCCATCACAAGGTAAGGATGTTAACCAGTTGAGCTGCACATCAGCAGCAACTGCGCACTCCCCCTTGAGAGGCTTTGCGCCTAGGACAGAAAATCCGCAATCGCAACAGTAAGAACATGCGCAATGGTGCGTTACTATTCGTTTTTGGGTGTGTTTGGCCTTGGTAGCGCCTGATGCTGGAACTCAATGATAGTAGCAAGCTCGGTTGTTTCATCCTTCCATGTTTCAATCTCTTTGACTCCTTCCGACCATCTCATGTTGGATTGATCCGAAGACTCATCCGTCATGATGGTCACACCAGGCCATCACCGTTGTAAATGTCACAAAACTCATCTAGAATATCACCTAATAATGTAGCCATTACAAAAAGAATCACAAGAAGCAGCATCTGCATATAATATATATATATCCATTCCCCCTTGTAGCTAGTGAGCTTGAATTGATGGCTTTTTGGCTCTTTGGCTTCGTATTGGTTTTAAATTGGATTTATGTTGGAATCTCTACTCCGCAGTCTATTTGTTTAATTGTGGATCACTTTTTATGTACTTAACTAGTTAATCAAGAAAACTTATTATTTGGTTTGTTTTAACTTTTAATTGCCACAATCTTATATTATTAGAGGAGTTATATAGCTTTAAAAGAATAATATTGTTAAACTTTCTAAGTTAAATTAACTTCATTTTACATTTAGAGGAGTTATATAGCTTTAAAAATTAGATGATTTTGTCCAAGTATCCCAGAATTGAAGTTGATTTCTTCATTATTAATAAAAATTGACATGCTTCCAAATACAGTCCCTTTTTTCGTATCCAAAAAAAAAAAAAGTAGAGTCCTTTTTTGTGGTGTTCCAACTCGAATGAGGGAATACACAATTATTGATTTCTACTAGAATTGTGATCCCAGTAGTTGAAGGTAGAAAAAACTAATTTTTTTTAATTTGTCATTTGGCAAAAATGTAAACACACATTAAAGTACATAACATATTGGAAAAGAATATTGTATTACAACATGTTAGTATTTTAAGATATTGAGCACATGCAAGTTACAAATATCATACATCAAAGGATTGAATGGAATCTGATCCTATGCTAGGTTAACTTACCCATGGACAAGTAGCACATATATTTTCTTTTTTATTTAAACTTTTTGTGTAATTCTTTTTCCTTAGATTGTTAATTAATAGTCATACCAAATTTCATATCACATAAAATATAGTATATGATATGATATACTACACACACTGAGTTAATTGATTTTAATGTGTAATTAAATGGCACATCAAGTCTGTTATGGTCATGGAGCAATGTCCCTTTCTCTATAGCTGTTCCCTCTTATGTTGTTTAAAGGGGTTGATTGAGATATATAACTACCAATTATTTCATTACATTAATAATAATAATAATAATAATAATAATAATAATAATAATAATAATAATAATAATAATAATAATAATAATAATAAAAGTGATTTAATAAAACTTTGTATACATATGTGAATATGACTGTGATCCTATTACCATCGCTTTCACAGTCAGTTATGAAGTCATCCTTTGCAATCCATACTGTAAAATAATTTTTATGTTGTTAGATTCGTCTAATTGCATAGATTTATAATATTAAATTTTTATAATTTATACTTGTATGTATGCAATTTTAGTTATTAAGAATTTAAAATGTATATTGGATTGCGTGAAATGTAGGTCCGTAGCATTTAAAAAGGAACAGTGGAAATACATTTTTTCACTAAATGAAATTAAAGAATGAAAAAGAAGGATAATATCGAAGTGACTTGGGTGCAGTCGGCACACACAGCGATGACGTCCCAGTCACAAAAATTGATATGTCTGAAATGAGTGATGTATACACACATATAAATGATGTTTGTGGTGTGGGACATACAAACTCTTCATATATATTGAAATATAGATGATTTGCGCACATTATGGGACATCCGAAATTCGACCTAAAAATTTTCAGGTCTTGTTCGGGTTTGGTATTTCAAGTTCATTTTGGGTTTGGGGTCGTATTCGGGATTACAGATTTTGTGTTATACCCTTACTCAACACCCGTCACGAACACGACCCGAACCTGTGAAACCTGAAACACGACCCGACCAACATGACACAAACACGATCCGAAACCTGAAATTGACACCCCTACGCACATATGTGATGTTGGGATGAAAATGGACAATATGTGTTCAATAGAGTTGTAGACGATGGGGTAAGGGTTTATGTGATATGTATGCTACTATAAGTAATGCTCACGTACGTAATGAATAATGATGGGTCATGGGTATTAGTTGGTTTGGCATCACTTTTGTATACGCTCGCAACATTCATTACTTGCAGTTTTTTAGGGTGTTTGCACTGTATATGATTGAGATAATATACATTTACAGGTTGGGTGTACATTCCGGGTACTTTGGTTTGATTTTGAGCAAAAAATTAACCAAATCAAAAAAACCAATATTTCATTGAAATCAAAACCGAACAAAACCATACTATAAAACTACAAAATTGAAATTTCATAAAACACAAAATTATCAAACCGAACCAAAACAAAATTTCGAAAACCCTAAGTATGCCTACAAGTCCAAAACATTAGTAAAATATTTCACAAAAGTTTCAGATAAACAATAGTTACACAAAATGTCAACGAAAGTTCCAAACACGTCTCTAAACACCATCGTTTGCATACTATTACACTACAAAGCCAATTCATCATGCTAATTTCACCACATCTTGTACAGTAAAATTTTGGTTTTATTTTTTTATATATTATATGCAATACCAATAAATTAAAACTAAAATTATATTAATAAATAATAAAATCCGCTTTTCGATTTGGTTCCATTTTTAACATATAAAATCGAGCCAAATTTAAAAAAAAATATTAATCAAACCAAACCAAAATTTAAATTTTGATGTGATCGATTCTATTGAATTTTTCAGTTTTCTATTATTTGACTCTCCCCTATTTACAAGAACGTGGGGGTGCCCATTGTGGAGTGTGGCCTCACATACCAAATTAATGAGTATTAATGAGAGCTTTAGAATGGTTATTTTCTAATCCAAAATTGATCCAAAATTGATTAAATTTTGGTGGACCAAAATTTCGAACCCATAATTGATGATAGTACTTAAAAAACTTGAATTTATGCAACAAGACGTCAAGACCATTGATTCTCCTTGACAATTGATATTTTGTTCCTTTCAAGACCGAAAACAAAAACATCTCACATGGTGGGGTCATACTACAAAAATACAAGTGGGCCCTCCCTAACCCCAACAGGTTTTATGAAGTACTGAAGTAGTATTATTTATTTATTACTACTACTATTGTTATTATTGGGCTTGGGCCTGTGGTTTTGGATGATTAGTGCTGGCCACTTATACTTGTTTATTTTTCAGTAATCCAACTATTTGTTAAGGGTGCCTTGATGAATTGACATGGAGGAATATTTGGTTGAGGCATGTTAGTTGTTACGACTCAATAAATCAACAAGTGTTGAAAGGAGAGCAGGGGCGGATCTACTTGAGGAGTTGTGGGTGCACAGAACACTACTTAAATTAATAAAATTGTTATTTTAAGCTTAAAAATTTTTATATTTGGTTTGATGCACCCGCTTAATTTTTAGGGAACACTATTGAAATTGATATAATGACTTTTGTAAACTTAAAATTTATATTTGGCTTAGTTCATCCACTTAATTTTTGGGTGATACCATTCAAATTGATGAAATTCCAATTTTAATTAGGCTTAAAAATTTTATATTTTTCTTGTTGCACCCAATCAATTTTTATGTGATACTAATATATTACTTCCAATCTAGTTTCCTAATACTTTTTATACTGTCACTCTTATTTACAATTTAAACAGAGCTTTTATCAAATTTCTGGATCCGCTGCTGCTGACTTGGAGGGGACGGTGTCGACGACTCCATGCAGCAACAAAATAAATACTAATTGAAGGTCCCTTATAGCCTGTTGTCAGAGAGATATGCAAACAACCCCAAAATAAAGTGCGTAAAGTAAAGAACATGGTGGTTGTTGACCCGGTTCGGACCTCCTGCCTACATCCGGGGGATTCCAATCCAGGCTTAGACTCCACTAAATCAAGACTCAAGAACCTTACAAACTATTCTAAGAATCTCTGCATCTAGCTCGGTCTGGTAGTTAGAGCTCCCCTCAACTATAGATCTCCCTCAGAATACAAGTAATCAAGAACAGTCTAAGAACTTGAATCTATGTCTAACCTGCAATTTGAAATCCAATCTATCTTTCACTCATTCAAGATACTATCTTGAATTTACAGAATTCTCTCAATTATTCTCTCAAGATACAATCTATCTATTCAACATGAACTAATTGAGATAAGAACAGAATGATCACTCTATAATTCTCTTCAAGAACTCATTGATCAAACTCAGTAAGTATATCAGTAGTGTATATGAAATGTACAAGTTGCAAAGCGTATATTCTGTGTAGAACTACTTTTGCCGGGCAAGCTGCAAGGTATATATAATAAGTCGCAGAGCAGTTGCAGTGGCAGCGGCAGTTGAGTTCCACAGAAATTAATGTCTTGTTGTTATCAGGTAGTGCAAACATCAAACCTGCATGAAAAGCAAACAAGTGTGCCAACACTAATTAAGGTTGAAGATTTGGTTTAGGGAGGACATGAGTTCGATTTTCTTGGAAGCAGGCAAAATAAAGGGATTGAGCTTGTGGGTTGCTTCCTGAAAATGCATGGAGGCATTTTCTTTTCGTGTCTAGAATCAAAAAGTTGTGTGAGGGATTGTTGTTTTAACAAATTCATTTATTTATGATGGATAGTTGTTTACACTGTTCATGATTATGTTAAACTTTGGAAAGATCTTTGGTCGTCTGTCTTCTTCCTAAAACATCAAGTTTGTAAGAATATTAATTTCTTAATTCTTGTGTAAGGATAGATGTAGTATAAGTATATTCAAGAGAATGGTTGTAGGATTCTTCAAGACCTGAAAAGAACCAAATGGAGGCCAGGGGGGAAGATACAGAATATAATATTAATAACAACAATAATAAACATCACTCATAAAATAATCAAATAGAAGTATAGAGATAATGCACATAGCAAGTGATTAACCAGATTAAGAAAGAGCACATGGAATTCAAACCTGGCAATTTAGGGCTCGATCGGAGCAGGAATATAAGCCAACTCTCGTCTTTATATATGTGGACTTGGAATCATCATCTTATAAGGAATAAAACCGAAGCTGCTCCAACTTGGGTTTGTCGTCATCAAATATTATCAGGCCCTTCCTTCTTAATGGCTCAGACAAATCAAAAACCATGAAGCTAGTATATTTAATAATAATAATAATAATAAGGAAACAAGTCAAACAACATAAATAATCAGCAAAGTGAGGCAATAGTAACACATAGAAGTATAATTTTTTGCAAGGAAATGAAGACATGGGAATTTTAATGATCTGTACCGACATTGTAGAGGAAAAAGTCACCGCTGCATCTCAATTCTTGAATGGATTTAACAGGGAAATTTACAACGAAATAGATGTCATGGGCTACACATATTTGAAGGATTTGGTCCGAAAAAGACACAAGAACTGAAGCCCAACACAAACAGAACAAGACCTTCTGTGCTTTATTCAGATCAGAAACAACCCGTCGGTGGAGCAACGAACAGGTGCATGAGCCACATAAAGATCATGATAAAAAGCGGAATAAGCATTTTAAGATAGGAAAACAATTCAAGGAATAGCGAGTAGATAAACCTGTTGTACATAAGGGCGCTGCAGACAAGCCCAAAAGGGAAGACACTTGCTTTAAATGTAATTGTAAGGGTCACTATGCATACGAATGTACTTTTGAACGCATGGCAGCAATTCTGGAATCTGGAAATGTCGGGATCCTCGAATCAGACATAGAAGAAAAAGCATGAGAAGCTGAAGAACAAGCTCTGATGACGAAAAGGAATATGATAAAGAGGAAGAGATTGCCGATGAATCATTGCAGGATGATAACAGTGATGAACCTGAGCCATCACAAAGGGAGAATTTATGATACTGACATTGCAACATTCTTGGAAATATCTCATCTATAAAAATTGATAATCGTAGTTCCACGAACATTGTTAACCCCTATTAGGGATTGCTACTGAAGAGCATCCAAAACCTTACAATAGCTTAAGTGGATGGATGGAAACAAGCGGACAAGGAAAGAGCGAAGATTTCAATTTTAATGGGAATTTATACTAACACAATCTTGTGTGATGTTGCCCCAATGACTGCATGCCACATTCTACTAGGACGACCTGGGATGTGTGATCTTGACGTTACTTATAGAGGTCGTACTAATTCTGTGTCTTTCATAGAAAATAGCAAGAAGTATCACATTAATCCACTTTCGGAGCACATAATTCAGAAAGATCAAGAACAGTTGAAAATGAACATGACGAAGGAAGAGGCTGATAGACAAGCCGAACAGAGAAAGAAAAAGGAAAAGACCAAGGAAAAAGCAACATTGTTGCTCAAAGTTGATAAACGAAAAGACACTGAAACTATAGGTTATTGTCTTAGGACCGTTAAAGTAGGCTATTTTATGTTAACCTAAATTTAGATATTGTAAAAGCATCTTGCGGAGATTTTACCAAGTCTAAGATCTGTTGAGAAGATATCGGATCTGAGCAACGGGAATGGGAGTGGGCAGCCGTTCATCCCCTTTTTCGGATCTGAATAACGGGCAACAGGGCTTTCTTCTCACTTATAAATATAACCCTTGCTGCTGTTCTGAGAAGCAGATCTGAACTCGCCTCTTCTGTAACTCTCTCTACTAAACCACTGTCAAATAGCCAGTGATTCCTGCTTCAGTAAACTCATTGCTGAATAACCCGTTGAAGCCTTGAGAGTTCCGTCACACTTACCGGATAAACTCTTTAGTCCTCGGGATTTTTGTTGTTCTTCTTCCTTTTTTGTTTTATCGTTCTAATATGTTCTCTTGCTGCCCCCTGTTGCCTCGTGTTTTCTGTTTTCTTTTGGTTTCCAGATTACAACAATCTAAAGAGTTTATTTTTAACCATGTCTGGAACCCCTGCTTCCCTCACTGATACCACTGTCATCCCTACCGAAACCACTACAACCAATCCTATCGGAGTTACCAGTACCGACTCCGACCCCAAATCTGTTCCTATTTCTGAATCTGTGGACCTGTGCCATCCCCTTCTCGGATTCAACATCTTGCAAAGCCTTTTCCAGATATATATCGGATTGAAGTATTTGATGGACAAAATTTAAGATGGTGGAAGGATCATGTATACTCCCTTTTGGATGTACACGGTACTGCTTGGGCTCTGACAACTCCGAGGCCAATGAAGAATCCTGAAAATTGGGACTATGCAAATAAGGTCTGTAGGCACACTATAGTGTCTACTCTCTTAGATAACCTTTTTATGTGTATTTTGGGCAAAAAGAAGCCAGTGTTATCTGGGAGAGTATGACTGCAAAATACACAGCGGAGGATCGTGTGAAGCAAAGGTATGTCTACAATAATTACTACCGGTGGGAGATGGTGGAGGGTAAAGAAATAATTGTGCAGATACATGAGTATCACCAACTGTTGGAGAATCTCAAAGCAGAACAATCATCCTTAAGATGAATTTGTATCTGAGCTGCTAATTGAGAAATTACCCCCATCATGGAAGAATTACAAAATGCAGCTGAAACATTTGGAGAAAAAGATGACTCTGGAGGAACTGACTCGCCACATTATGATTGAGGATGCAAATCGGAAGCAAGCCAGGGCTTCTGCTGTGCAACCCACAATGCCAAAGGTGAATTTGGTGCAAGAAAAAAGAAAGTCTAAACATGTGACTTTAAATAATGTGTTAAAGCCAAAATTAAATAAGAGAAAGAAACCTGGTCATTGCTTTGTTTGTGGGGAAAATGGACACTTTGCTGCTCAATATAAATTTCGTGTTCAAAAGAACAACAATGATAAAAATGATAAAAATAAACCACGAGCAAACCTTATTAATGAGAGTAATGAGGATGATGTGATTGTCGCGGTTATATCGAAATTAATTTGGCTGTTAAAGACATCAACACGAATTAGGTAGTCGACTCAGGAGCCACGAGGCATATTTGTACAAACAAAGATGCTTTATTTCCTACAACTTTGTGGGAGATAATGAGGTGGTTTATCTTGGGGACTCGAGGACTACACCAATGCTGGGAAAGGGCAGAGTAGATCTGAAGCTGTTTTCTGGGAAAACTTTAGCCCTTAATGATGTATTTCATGTTCCAAATATTAGGGCAAATTTAATTTATGTATCATTGTTAAGCAAAGCAAGGGTGAAAGTGTCTTTTGATTCTGACACGATTATTATGACTAAAAATAATGTTCTTGTTGGAAAAGGCTATTTTAACTAGGGACTCTTTGTACTCAATTTAGCTTCTAATGAAATTGCTTCTAATTCTACTTATTTGATTGATTCTCTTGATTTGTGGCATGCTAGATTAGGGCATTTAAATATTTCTTATGTCAAGATGATGCATGTTTTAGGACTAGTGCCTAATTTCAGTAATGTAGATTGGAATAAATGCCAAACATGTGTTGAAGCAAAATTGACTAAGAAAACATGCCCAACTGTTAGTAGAGAATCTAGCTTGCTTGGTTTAATTCACTCAGACTTATGTGATCTAACACTAATACCAACTAGAAGTGGCAACAAATATTTTGTCACATTTATTGATGATCACTCGAGATACACTAAAATTTATTTGCTTAAAAATAAACATGAGGTTTATGATAAATTTTTAGTGTATAAAGCTGAAGTGGAAAATCAATTAAATAAAAAGATCAAAAGACTACGATCAGATAGAGGAGGAGAATTTACTCAACTGAGTGAATTCTGGGAGAGGGTTGGAATAATTCATGAGGTAACTCCACCCTACTCTCCTGAATCAAATGGGGTTGCTGAACGCAAAAATTAAAAACTAAAAGAAATGATGAACTCGATGATTGTGAGTGCTTCAGCTGACCCAGATTTATGAGGAGAGGCTATCTTAACTGCTTGTCATCTACAAAATAAAAAAATATTCAAGAGAACTGGCAAGACATCTATAGAAATATGGAGAGGTTATCCACCTAACCTAAAATATTTAAAAGTATGGGGGTGCTTAGCTAAAGTCATGCTTCCTGATCCAAAGAAAAGGAAGATAGGATCCAAAACATCTGACTGTGCATTTATTGGTTATGCTTCCAACAGTGCAGCATAGCAATTTCTATTATTAAAAAGTGACTCATTAGAGAATAATACTATACTGGAAACTAAAAATGTTGAATTCTTTGAGAACATATTTCCTTTATCAGGAAATAATGTTGATAAAAATATATCATTTGATCTATCAAATGTTGAAAACCAAACACCATATGAACCAATTACTGAGGCTTTAGAAGACCCTCAAAGGATGAATAAAAGACAAAGGAAAAAAAAATCCTTTGCTGATGACTTTTATACTTACCTCGTTAATGAGGATCCTTTGACATATTCTAAAGCAGTATCATCTTCTGATGCTCCATTTTGGAGAAAGGCTATTAAAATTGAGATTGACTCTCTTTTAGAAAATCAAACCTGGGTTTTGGCTGATTTACCAGCAGGAGCAAAACCAATTGGTTACAAGTGGATTTTCAGAGGAAAGTTAAATACTGATGGTTCTATAGAGAAGTATAAAGCTAGATTTGTGGCGAAGGGTTTTACCCAAAAAGAGAATATCGATTATTTCGATACATAGCTCCAGTGACTAGAATTGCTTCGATTCGAGTTTTGTTAGCTTTAGCTTCTATATATAACCTAGTGATCCATCAAATGGATGTCAAAACGGCCTTTTTAAATGTTGAGCTAGATGAAGAAATTTATATGGTTCAACCTGAGGGGTGTGTGGTTAGAGGACAAGAAAATAAAGTGTGCAAGCTACAAAAATATTTGTATGGTTTGAAACAAGCCCTAAACAATGGCATGAGAAATTTGATCAATCTATACTTGCACATGGATTTTCTTCAGTCGGTGTGGATAAATGTGTATATACGAAGCAAACCAATGGAGAATGCGTGATTATAAGTCTCTATGAGGATGACATGCTAATTTTGAGAACTTCACTCGATATAGTGAATTCCACAAAACAATTATTGTCTTCAAAATTCTCTATGACGGATTTGAAGGAAGCAAGTGTTATTTTGGGAATGAAAATCATTAGGAATAATACTGGAATCACAGTGACTCAAGAACATTATGTGGAGAAAATTCTCAAAAGGTTCAGTCACTTTGAGGTGAATTCAGTAAGTACTCCCTATGATCCCAACTCAAGTTTAGTGAAAAATAGAGGAGATCCTATATCCCAGTTAGAGTGTGCTCAAGTTATTAGTAGTTTGTTGCATTTAACAAATTTCACAAGACCCGACATAGTTTATGCTGTGGGTAGACTGAGCATGTATACTCATAATCCAAGCAATGAACGTTGGGCTACATTATCGAGACTAATGCGATACCTGAGAGGTGCTATGAATTATGATATCTGCTACAGTAGATTTCCTGCAGTGTTAGAGGGATTCAGTGATGCTAATTGGATCTCTGACTCAGATGAGGTGAAATCCACAAGTCGCTTTGTATTCTCATTCGGTGGGGGTGCAGTTGCTTGAAAATAAAAAAAAAAACAAACAAACAATAATTGCCTGATCCATGTTGGAATCTGAGTTCATCACTTTGGAACTAGCTGGCAATGAGGCTGAGCGGTTGAAAAACTTCTTAGAAGATATTCCTTTGAGCACAGAACCTCTTCCATCTGTGTCGATGCATTATGATTGCCAATCGGCAATAGCTATAGCTAAAAACAAAACCTATAATGGGAAAAAGAGACATCTACGCCTTAGGCATGATGTTGTGAAGCAATTGCTAAATGATGGAATTATTTCCATCGATTATGTGAGGTCAGAAGTGAATTTGGCCGATCCTTTGACTAAACCTCTTACAAGAGGAAAAATATTTGAAACATCGAGGGGAATGGGACTAATAGCCATCTTGAATAATCAACAGCGATAGGAACCCAACTTATGTTATTGGAGACCCCATGAAGTAAGTTCATATGGGTAATAACAAGTCATTGTGATTATCTGGAGCACAGTCCACTTATATCTCATTCCTATGATGTGTGTTGTACTCATTACTGCATTAAATGAGGGTAAAATTAAATTCTTAATGATTTCATAGCCTTTAAAGGTGTAGTATAAATTGCAGTATACTATTGATGAAATCACCTATATAAGTGTAAAGTGGGGCCGCTTCTATAAGAATCTGGCTAATTCTCTAGAGCACTTATGAATCGAAAGGCATGCGCATGGCCTATGGGCGCAAACTGGCGTTGAACAATTGCATATCAAGTTCAATGTGACTGTTTAGACCAATGTTTCACAATAGGAATCTTTGGTTCAAAGAAGCTTAAAGCTTCACCAATTTTTCCGTGGATCATATCTTCTCAGTCAATGACTAGTTCATAGTGGTAACACACACTAGTTTGAGGCATTGAACTACTCAGTGGTACAAGACGATACTTTTACAATATGTGGGGGATTGTTAACTTAATTTTAGATATTGTAAAAGCATCTTGCGGAGATTTTACCGAGTCTAAGATCTGTTTAAAAGATATCGGATCTGAGCAACGAGAATGGGATTGGGCAGCCGTTCATCCCCTTTTCTCGGATCTGAATAACGGGCAATAGGGCTTTCTTCTCACTTATAAATATAATCCTTGCTGTTGTTCTGTGAAGTAGATTTGAACTCGCCTCTTCTGTAACTCTCTCTACTAAACCACTGTTAAATAGCCATTGATTCCTGCTTCAGCAAACTCATTGTTGAATAACCCGTTGAAGCCTTGAGAGTTCCGTCACACTTATCGGATAAACTCTTTAGTCCAGTGCAGATCCTGCACGCCTCGGGATTTTTGCTGTTCTTCTTCCTTTTTTGTTTTATCGTTCTAATTTGTTCTCTTGATGCCCCATGTTGCCTCGTGTTTTCTGCTTTCTTTTGGTTTCCAGATTACAACAATTTATTCATAACCCAACAATCAATAATACACCTTATAAGTTTAATTTTCATGACAGGAAACTTGCAGGTTGGAGCAAATTGAAGAAATTAATATTGCGGGAGAAATAAAGCATAAACTGGATCTGATAATTATGACTGAGATAATCCTAACTTCTTCCTTACTTCAAAATTATGATAGTTTTATATATTGAATATTCCACTGATGGATTATCTACTTACACATACTTCCTCGGTTTTTTTTTGTTTGCTATGGACCCACCCAGCACGCAGTCCAATGCATATTTTAAATCATTAATAACTCAAATTCGGTACAAGTAAAAATTATAAAAATTTTATATTTAAAAACTATAAGACGAGATAAATCTAACAAGATCTCACTTGGCTATATTTTAACTTGTATAACTATGATAAAACTTCAAGTTAAAGTGATTGTATGAATAGTGTCATTTTACCCAATGTAGCTATCTTCAAAAAACGGAGGAAGTATAAAGGAGCAACAACAAAAATTGCCTTTCATGTAGCTTTGGTGTTCAAAGTTTTTTTAGTGGGAGGGTATGCTGCGAAGACAGATCCGACCTGGGCCGATTTTCCGAACAGATTAAATAGCTTTGGTGTCCAATGAACATTGGGCTGCATTATCGAGACTAATGCGATACCTGAGAGGTACTATGAATTATGGTATCTGCTACAGTAGATTTCCTGCAGTGTTAGAGGGATTCAGTGATGCTAATTCGAGCTCTGACTCAGATGAGGTGAAATCCACTAGTGGCTTTGTATTCACATTAGGTGGGGGTGCAATTGCTTGGAAATCAACAAAAACAAACAATAATTGCCTGATCCACGATGGAATCTGAGTTCATCGCTTTGGAACTAGCTGGCAATGAGGCTGAGCGGTTGAAAAACTTCTCAGTAGATATTCCTTTGAGCACAGAACCTATTCCATCTGTGTCAATGCATTATGATTGCCAATCGGCAATAACTATAGCTAAAAACAAAAACTATAATGGGAAAAACTGACATCTACGCCTTGGCATGATATTGTGAAGCAATTGCTAAATGATGGAATTATTTCCATCGATTATGTGAGGTGAGAAGTGAATTTGGCCGATCCTCTGACTAAACCTCTTACAAGAGGAAAAATATTTGAAACATCGAGGGGAATGGGACTAATAGCCATCTTGAATAATCAACAGCGATAGGAACCCAACTTATGTGATTGGAGATCCCATGCAGTAAGTTCATATGGGTAGTAACAAGTCGTTGTGATTATCTGGAGCACAGTCCACTTATATCTCATTCCTATGATGTGTGTTGTGCTCATTACTGCAGTAAATGAGGGTAGAATTAAATTCTTAATGATTTCATAGCCTTTAAAGGTGTAGTATAAATTGCAGTATACTGTTGATGAAATCACCTATATAAGTGTGAAGTGGGCCGCTTCTATGAGAATCTGGCTAATTCTCTAGAGCACTTATGAATCGAAAGGCATGCGCATGGCCTATGGGCGAAAACCGGCATTGAACAATGGCATATCAAGTTCAATGTGACTGTTTAGACCAATGTTTCACAATAGGAATCTTTGGTTCATAGAAGCTTAAAGCTTCACCAAATTTTCCATGGAGCATATCTTCTCAGTCAATGACTAGTTCATAGTGGTAACACAGACTAGTTTGAGGCATTGAACTACTCAGTGGTACATGAGGATACTTTTACAATATGTAGGGGATTGTTAACCTAATTTTACATATTGTAAAAGCATCTTGCGGAGATTTTACCGAGTCTAAGATCTGTTGAGAAGATATCGGATCTGAGCAACGGGAATGGGAGTGGGCAGCCGTTCATCCCCTTTTCTCGGATCTAAATAACGTGCAACAGGGCTTTCTTCTCACTTATAAATATAACCCTTGCTGTTGTTCTGAGAAGTAGATCTGAACTCGCCTCTTCTGTAACTCTCTCTACTAAACCACTGTTAAATAGCCATTAATTCCTGCTTCAGTAAACACATTGTTGAATAACCCGTTGAAGCCTTGAGAGTTCCGTCACACTTACCGGATAAACTCTTTAGTCCAGTGCAGATCCTGCACGCCTCGGGATTTTTGTTGTTCTTCTTCCTTTTTTGTTTTATCGTTCTAATTTGTTCTCTTGATGCCCCTTGCTGCCTCGTGTTTTCTTCTTTCTTTCGGTTTCCAGATTACAACATTTTATTCATAACCGAACAATCAATAATACACCTCATAAGTTTAATTTTCATGACAGGAAACCATCAGGTTGGAGCAAATTGAAGAAATTAATATTGCGGGAGAAATAAAGTATAAACTGGATCTGATAATTATGACTGAGATAATCCTAACTTCTTCCTTACTTCAAACTTATGATAGTTTTATATATTGAATTTTCCACTGATGGATTATCTACTTACACATACTTCCTCTTTTTTTTTGCTATGGACCCACCCAACACGCAGTCCAATGCATATTTTAAATCATTAATAACTCAAACTCGGTACAAGTAAAAATTCTAAAAATTTTATATTTAAAAACTATAAGACGAGATAAATCTAACAAGATCTCACTTGGCTATATTTAACTTGTATAACTATGATAAAACTTCAAGTTAAAGTGATTGTATGAATAGTGTCATTTTACCCAATGTAGCTATCTTTAAAAAACGGAGGAAGTATAAGGGAGCAACAACGAAAATTGCCTTTCATGTAGCTTTCGTGTCCAAAGTTTTTTAAGTGAGAGGGTATGCCGCGAAGACAGATCCGACCTGGCCCAATTTTCCGAACAGATTAAATAGCGCAGAGAAGGTCCAACAAATTATTAAATTGGGCCAAAGTGGCATGGGCGAATAGCCACTTATTAACCCAACTGAGGGCCCAAATGAAGAGAGCATTGAAGTCGGGCCATCAAGAGAGATTTCTTGAAAGGACGACATATGGAAAAGATGAAGGAACCTTTTTGTCATCCAGAACAACTCGTTGCCGCAACAGTCTCTCATACGACAAGCTCCTGACACCAAGGTTTTAAATATCGGTTTGGGTACCTATATCGAAGATATAAATTTAAGGAAATTTCGAAGATATTTCAAATTTCGGGGGAAATTTCGAAGATATTTGTAATTTTTTGAGAAAACTAATTCGAGTTTCTGAGATGATGAAAATGAAGATATTTCAAAATTCCTCATCTCTGTTGCTATATAAATTAGTAATATGCTAACAGTACTCATTTATTGATATAATATGCTAGTAATATTATTGATATCATGCACCATGTTGATTGATAAGAGACTTAAAATTGATAAACAAGTTAATTGGATGACATCATCAATATGGGTTGAAACATAAATTTTAATTTTAATTTTTTTTTAAAAAATATATTTTTAAAATTTTAAAAAAATATATTTTTTAAAAAAATTCGGAGAATTTCGAAAAATTTCGGTCAAATTTCAGGAAATTTCGGATTTCGGGCGAAATTTCGATGGAAATTTTGCAAAAAAATATTGCATGTAAAATTTCGCTGCGGGATGTCTCGAAACCCGAAATTTCGATCGAAATTTCGAAAATTTTGGAGATATTTAAAACAATGCCTGAGACGATAGACGACGACAAGCATCCTTGTCATCCAGAACCACTCATCTCTCATCATCCAAGAGTGTTGAAACAGACCTTCATACGACAAGCCCCTTAGACGATAGACGACAAGCATGTACCTTTGTTGTCCTGAAAAACTCTTCGTCCAACAGATGCTAAAACAGACCCTCATATGCCCCTCATCGTCCAACTAATGTTTTTCCCATACACGATTCGCAAACAATACTCCAAATGACGAATCTTCATATATACGATAGAGAGAGAAAGAGAGAGAGGAATGTGTTTGTCATCCAAGCCATCCAATTATCATCCAAACCACTTTCTTGTCATCTCAGCGGGTTCTATCATCATTTTTGCCTCCCTGAATATGTGTAATGATTGTCTAAACACATTAGTCGTTTGTTTAATTTCTCCTAAGTACCAAATTAGAGTTTTCTTGCTTTGTAATCGAAATTGGGAGCATATATACCCCATTAGCCACGTTGTAAGGTGACTTTTGATATTTCCTTGAACGAAATTTCCTCTCTTGAAGAACTTACTTATGAGGTTGTTTGTCCCAGTCTAATCTGTTCTTATGAGCAAACGTAGTTTTTGTGTTGTATTTACACGGAATTAACTAAAGCAGTAAACAAATCAACACAATAAGTTGTATACGCAGTTCGATCATACGATCTACGTCTGGTGGCATACCAAGCCAGGTTCATCTCACTAATCATCAATACTGAATAAATCAATGGACAGCCAAAGCACAAGAGCAATCAAACCTCAACACAAGTTAAACTTGGTTACTGGAACACGACCAGTAGTCCGGCAAGTGTATCAACCACACTTCAACCGCTGCGACTCCACCTTATTCAATCTGAGAGTGATTCTGCTTGTTGCATCTGCTTCCATTCGATCACCAGCTTCTTCGATCATCTCGACGAACCTTCTCCAGTAAAGAGCATCATAATGCATCCAATGAAGATGAAGAGCATCTCAATGCCTCTTCATTTACAAGTAATTCGAATACAAAATTACACAGAAATTACTCTCATCAAGTAACCACTATGCAACACATGAAGAATGATATATGTGAAATCTATGAAAGAACTCTCTAAACTAAGTACAAATGATGATCTCACCTATATATAACAATGAAAAGCATGTGAGACGGTTATTTCTTCATAATGCACAGGAATCTTCTAGAAAGATTCGCAAATAACCGTTCACCAATAAGTTGTAACAAACTCCAGCTGGCACCTGCTCAGATTAGCTTTGTTTTTTATGAATAGTCTGAACAACAGTCAAACAACAACTCTGCACAAAATAACCATAACAATCTCCCATTTTTGTGTAGAGGGCATACAAACCTGTAGTTCAGAGGATCAGAAAACAACAAGCAAATAATAGTCATCAAAAGATAGCAGCAACATTAAAAACCATCAAAAGCAGTCATCAGCCAGCAGTCATCACCAAACACCAACCACAGTTAAGTGTTTACAGACCAGAAAAACCATCATAGTAGTCAGTCAGGCATAAAAACATCAAAACTCCCCCTGAACAAAACAATCTGAACTTTACTCCCCCTGTTTGTGTGCATCGACACAAAAATTAAGCATCATCATCAGTGTCAACCTGTTCATCAGGAACTGCAGCATCCGGATGAAAATTTCTTGGCAAAAGACCAAGCATTTGAGTGTGAGCACGACGAATGGCAATGGCATTGTCAACAATAACGGACACCTTGTCATTTAAGCCACGTAGTATACCGCGCAGATGGACAACCAATTGTTCACCAGACATAGGCGGTCTTTTTTCTTAATGTCATTGTACATGTCAATCAGATTACCAGCGGGGGCATGAGCCTTAATAAGCTCAATTGGTTCACCTTGTTTCGAAAGAATACCTTGTTTCTCAAGGAGTGCAGTGATCAGTGCGGGGTAAGGTAAGACAGCACCTTTCTTAATCTTCTCCGGTGTGTAACCTATCATCTTATCAAGCACAATCCATCCAAAGTTAAGAATCTCAAAATATTTATCAATAGAGAACAAGAGTTTACCCATAGCCGAACTCAGTTGAGAAGCATTCTTGGTGGGAAACACATTAGATGAACAGAAACGAAACAAGCAGGTGAATTTCAGTGTGAGCTCATGTGGACTGAGCTGATTTCTCCCAAATGCAATACACTTCTCTCCAGAAATGGTATGTGCAATCTTTATTGTTTCCTCATTCAAACAGTTGAAAGGATTAGTATCATCGTCATTGGCAGGTACCTTTAACACCTCATTCATCACAGTCGGTGTTAACTGAATAAACTTGCCACGAATAAACACCTTCCCATACCATTGGGTAGTAGGATTCATCACATCCTCATGAAGATTTGCATAAAACTCATAAACTAAGTTAGGCGCATACTTTTTCAGTTTAGAAGCCCAATGCATAAGATGTTTAGACTCCAAATACTCCTTAAATCCAAGTTCATTGTAAAGAGGGTGAAAGAATACCTCCTCGAGTTTGATCTTTCTCTGACTAATATCACGAGTTCCATAGCGCTTCATCTTCCTGGTATAGTAAGTCGGACTGTAAGCATCTTCAGCCAATAACTCGGCAGGTTTGGTTTTAGATCGCTTCGGACGAGGAGTGCCAGAGCCTTATGAACTCCTCTTAGTCCTCTTCTTCTTACTAGGTCGTTTAGACGACTCTCCAATAGCAGCTTCAGAGTTTCCTCCTTCAGGATTTGCATCAGTATTCTCAGGCGTAACCTCCATTTGTGGGTTGTTAGTATCACCAACATTCTCCTCCTGTACTGGATAATCCTCTTGCCTCATGAAATCAGTAGCATTTCCTTCATACTCCGCATCGCCTTGAGTTTCCTGTTCCTGAGTTTGTTGATTCTCAACACCATCGAGTACTTGATTAACATTTTCTTCAACATTTTCACGAACATCAGTGTGTGCGGGTAGTGGCAACGCAGGTTCAACAGCCTGCAAAGGTATGGCTTCCTCTGAAACTCCATCTCTACCAGCATCTTGATCGCACATTTCCTCTTCAAATTTTTCAGAGATGTAAACTTTCAATAGGGAAGAAGAAAGTGTTTCAAATCCTTTTTGAAAACTCTTCTTTATCATTGCGAAAACCCCGTAAAAAGAGTAGCTAATCAATCGACGTGGTCTGCAACGTCTCTGCAGTTTCTCTGCAATCATGACGACGTGCAGGCTATAACTGTCCCATCAGTTTTAAAACTCTATCCAAAAACAATTTGAAATCCGTAGAATCTTCTCCTTTTGGGCCAAATCTTCTCTAATCACCGGCCCATATGATTTATGATCTTTTAATTCTGAATACAAAGGCCCAACTCCCTTCTGAGCCCTTCAAACTTATCTGCCTCCAATGATTTAGTCAGGATGTTAGCCAGTTGTTCCGACGACCCAACATGTTCAATGTTACAAACTTCATCCTCCACTAAATCTCTTATGAAGTGATATCGAATATCGATATGTTTACTACGACTACGGTAAAAAGGATTCTTTGAAATGCATATAGCACTTGTATTATCACAAAGAACCTTGAATTCCTTCTTGATTATGCCATAGTCTTCTAGCATTTGTCTCATCCATAAAATTGTGTGCAACAACAAGTTGCGGCAACATACTCAGCCTCTGCCGTAGGTAAAGCAACAATGTTTTGTTTACGTGAGTACCAACTCACCAAGTTATTTCCTAGATAGCAACAACCTCCCGTTGTTGATCGGCGGTCATCACAACATCCTGCCCAATCTGAATCAGTGAAACCAATTAGATCTAGTGTTGATCTTTTCGAGTACCAAACACCTAAACCAACTGTGCCTTTCACATACCGCATGATCCTTTTGACTGCCTTCAAATGAGTTTCCTTAGGATCACATTAAAATCGAGCACAAACTCCTACACTAAAGGAAATATCCGGCCTTGAAGCGGTCAAATAGAGCAAGCTTCCAATCATGCTTCTATATATTTTTTGATCGACATTAGCTCTAATATCTTCCGTTGAGAGTTTGGTCTGTTGTGCCATAGGTGTACGAATCACCTTGCAATCCTCCATATTAAACTTCTTTATTATATTCCTAGCATACTTTTCTTGACATAGAAAGATTCCATCTTCCTTTTGATGCACTTGAAGTCCTAAGAAGTAATGTAACTCGCCAAGCATACTCATTTCAAACTCAGAGTTCATGGCTTCCACAAATTCTGTCTTTAACTTCTCTGAAGTCGATCCAAAGAGAATATCATCAACATAGATTTGGGCTACCAAAATATCGTTGTTCCTGTGTTTCACAAACAACGTTTTATCAACTGAACCTCTGATATACTCATTTTCTAACAGGTAGTTCGCCAATCGTTCATACCACGCTCGTGGTGCCTGTTTTAATCCATATAAAGCCCTCTTAACTCTATACACATATTGAGGATACTTTGGATCTTCAAATCCTTTTGGTTGTGCAACATAAATCTCTTCTTTGATCCTTCCATTTAAAAATGTTGTTTTGATATCCATTTGAAACAGCTTGAAATTCATAGAACAAGCTATAGCCAACATCATCCGTACGATCTCCGTCCTAGCAACCGGTGCAAATGTTTCATCATAATCAAGACCCTCAATTTGAGTAAAGCCCTGTACAACCAATCTTGCCTTGTTACGAACAATGTTACCTTTCTCATCAGATTTATTCCTATAAACCGATTTAGTACCAATCACATTGATGTCAGCAGGTTGTTCTACCAACTCCCAAACTTCATTCCGCTCAAATTGTAGTAGTTCATCCTGCATAGCAGCAACCTAATATTCATCTTGTAAAGCCTCCTTTACATCTTTCGGTTCAATCTTTGATATAAAGCAATTAAATCCAGCAAGATCTCTGAAATCAATTTGCTTATTTCGAGTTTGCCTCTGAGCTGTTGGATCACCAATAATATCATGTGATGAATGATGTTTAAGAGTTCTTGGTCCTGGCTTTGGACCTCGTCTTCTTTCTGTTTCAGCCTGAGATGGTTGTTGATCCGATGTTTCAGCAACCTCTGTATTACTATTCTCAACTTCTCTATCATTATTGATATCTTGATCAACTTCATCCAAATTGCTTTCTTGTTGATTAATCTGATGTCTCACAATCAATTCATCATCATTATCTTTGTCTTTCTCAAGTGGTCCAACATCTTCAAAAACAACATTGATGGACTCAATAACCTTCTTTGAGTCTTTCAAATATACTCTAAAGGCTCTAGAGTTTGAAGAATAACCAAGGAACCATCCTTCTTCGGATTTTGAATCAAATTTCTTCAATGGTGTTCTATCCTTTAGAACATGACACTTGCATCCAAAGATATGAAAGTATTTAACACTCGGACTCCTTTCATTCCAAATTTGATAAGAAGTGAAGTTGGTCTTCGGTCGTAGATACACTCTGTTAACAATATGACATGCAGTATTCATAGCTTCGGCCCAAAAACCCTTAGATAATGTAGATGCATGTAGCATCGACCTAGCCATTTCTTGCAAAGTCCTATTCTTCCTCTCTGGTACACCATTTTGTTGTGGTGTTTTGGGAGCCGAAAACTCATGACCAACCCCATGCACTTTGCAAAAATCTTCAAACCTTAAATTCTCAAATTCCCTTCCATGATCGGTTCTAATTCTAATAATTTTCTGTTGTTTCTCTGTCATCAGCCTCAGACATAACTTCTCAAAAACATCAAAGGTTTCATCCTTCGATCTTAAGAACTCTACCCAACTGTAACGTGAGAAATCGTCTACACACACAAAGATGTACTTCCTTCCCGTTAAACTTTCAATTTCAGATGGACGCATTAGATCCATATGAAGAAGTTCCAAACATCGTGAAGTAAGCAGCTCATCAATTTTCTTATGTTGTGCCTTAGTCTGTTTTCCCTTCGAGCAACCACCACAGATCATATCCATGTTACTCGGTAGTCGGGGCATTCCACTGACAACACCTGAACAACTAATCTTCTGCAAATTTCTAAAATTCATGTGACCAAGTCTTTGATGCCAAAGAGTTGTTAAATCATTCTTAGATAATAAAGCATGTTGAACTTCCTTCTTCAGAACATAGCAGTTGTTCTTTGATCTATTTCCAATCATCACACATGCTTTTGCTTCATTGAAAACCCTACAAAAATTCTTTGTGAATTCCACACGATAATCATCATCACATAGTTGACTTATCGAGATGAGATTCGTTGTCAATCCTTCAACAAAGTAAACTGAAGATAACTGAGATAGACTGTCATCTTTAACATTTCCAAAACCTAAAATTCTACTTCAAACTCCATCACCGAAAACGACATCTCCACAATCACTATCTTCAAAGTTTGTTAAAAGTTCCTTTTGACCTGTCATGTGACGTGAACATCCTGAGTCAAAGTACCATTTTTCACTATGCATTCCTTTCCGAAGTGAAAGAACCACAAGACATTTCGACTGAACTCGCTTTCTAACCCAAACTTTCTGTAACTGAATTTTCTTCTGTAATTCATCCAATGGCCAAACTACAGCATTACCACGCATCAAGTTTCTGACTATCCTCAAACAAGTATCTGCGTTGTGACCAGGTAGTCTGCAGTACGCACAATCTCTACTCTTAGATTCTGAATCTGTAACCTGTGCTTTAGCCTTCGGAGTCTGTTGAAGAAAACCACCACTCACAAACTTCCTCTGATTATCTGACTTTTTCCCTGAAAAACCAATACCAGTGAAGTCTTTCGGTTGTTTTCCCAACGCAAGAACATCGTCAAGTTTTCATTTCCCTTTAAAGAGTCTCTGAAATTCCTAATTCTTAGCTTGAAGCTGATTAGATTCAACCTTGACTGTATCCAATTCAACTTTCAGTAGCTCAATATCCTTTAAGACCTTTTCCTTCTCAAGAAATAATCCATCATATCGTTTTCTTAAGGTCTCAAGTTCCTCTTTAAGTAACTTCTTTTACTCAGAAGTTTTATCCAATAGAATTCCGGTGTCAGTAAGTTGTTTCAACAACTTCTTGTTTTCCTTCACAGCAACTGAAAATTCTCCTTTCAGAAATTCATAGGCTTCATAAAGTTTTTCGAATTCCTCATCTTCTTCACTATCAGAATCATCTGTGAGACTACTATCTCCATGTGAAGATTCAGCAATAGTACCTTTCCGAACCGATTTGGATGTCTCCTGTAAAGTAAAAGCAACAACTTCTGAATCGCTGTGTTGTTCTTCTGACTGATTTTCATCCTCATCATCTGTCAAAGAGACTTGTAGTGCTTTTCCTTCTCTTCTCTTAGCAGTAGGGCACTCACTTCTAATATGACCCGTTCCATTGCACTCATAACACTGCAAATCAGAAAAAGCATCTGGTTTCTTACAATCCCTAGAGTTTCTCTGCTTCTTGTCATATTTACCTTTATCACTCTGTCTGCGATTACCAGTCGGTTCTTTATCGATTGTTGGCTTACCAGACTGATTACGGTTCTGATACTTCATATTCTGAAACTGTTTTGCTCTCCTTTCCTGCAACATCTTAGATACACTTTTCGAGATAAAAGAAACTTCATCTTCATCTAAGTCATCTTCCTTATTTTCAGCATTAAGAGCAATGTTCTTAGTAGTATCATTCTCTATATAATTCAATTCATAAGATTGAAGTATTCCATATAAGCCTTCTAGAGAAATGGTGTTAACTTTATCTAACTCCTCCAAGGCAGCAACCTTAGGATAAAATCTCTTAGAAACCGTTCTAAGCAACTTTCTAACTTGCTTTCTCTCATCCCACTGAGCACCAAGAGAATAAGCCTGACTAACAACATCTTTAAATCTACCATAACAAACAGATATAGATTCATCATCACTCATACGCAAGCTATCAAAGAGTGTTTCAATACGTTGTAGTCTAGTAGCTCTAACATCAGCAGAACCTTCATGCGCTATTTCTAAAGCTCTCCATGCATCATAAGCAGTAGTATAGTTCGAAATCATTCTATACTGAGTAGAATCCATAGCAGCAAAAAGAGCATTTAAAGCTGAAAAGTTACCTTGCTTAGCTAGCCTTTCAGCAGCAGTTAATTCAGCTCTTGTAGCAGGCCTGGTTGTTGGTGGATCATCTTCATTAGCTGGAGTCACTCGCCTAGTAGGTTGTTCCCAGCGTGTTTCAATTGCCTCATCAGCATCTTCACCAAGTGACGCTATGAATGCCTTCATTCTCGTTTTCCAATAACTGTAGTCAGTTCCATCAAACAAAGGTGGACGAGAAACTGAAGAACCTTCCTTATTGCTCATCTTCCAAACAGATCTGATCTACTCAATTACGCTAGAGCACTGGATTCGCTCTGATACCACTTGTTTGTCCCAGTCTAACATGTTTTTAGCAAACGTAGTTTGTGCGTTGTATTAACTACGCGGAATTAACTAAAGAAGTAAACAAATCAACACAATAAGTTGTTTACCCAGTTCGATCATACGATCTACGCCTGGGGGCATACCAAGCCAGGTTCATCTCACTAATCATCAATACTGAATAAATCAATGGACATCCAAAGTACAAGAGCAATCAAACCTCAACACAAGTTAAACTTGTTTACTGGAACACGACCAGTAGTCCGGCAAGTGTATCAACCACACTTCAACCACTGCGACTCCACCTTATTCAACCTGGGAGTGATTCTGCTTGCTGCATCTGCTTCCATTCGATCACCAGCTTCTTCGATCATCTAGACGAACCTTCTCCAGTAAAGAGCATCGCAATGCATCCAATGAAGATGAAGAGCATCTCAATGCCTCTTCATTTACAAGTAATTCGAATACAAAATTACACAGAAATTACTCTCATCAAGTAACCACTATGCAACACATGAAGAATGATATATGTGAAATCTATGAAAGAACTCTCTAAACTAAGTACAAATGATGATCTCACATATATATAACAATGTAAAGCATGTGAGACGGTTATTTCTTCAGAATGCACAGGAATCTTCTAGAAAGATTCGCAAATAACCGTTCACCAATAAGTTGTAACAAACTCCAGCTGGCACCTGCTCAGATTAGCTTCGTTGTTGATGAATAATCTGAACGACAGTCAAACAACAACTCTGCACAAAATAACCCTAACAACGGTGATTCAACAACAAACCCCTCTTGAGTGATTGATTCTTGAGGTGATAATAGTGTGATTATCAAACTGAGATTGAATTATTCTTTCTCACTTGTTCTTGTGTACGTGAAAGCCATCACATCTTGAAGATTGAAGCATTCTTCAAGTTGTTCCTCCATTTTTGAAAGGATTGAGATCTTGGTATGACTTCATGTTGTCCTCTTATCTGAAATTGGTTTTGCTTCCCTATCTTTATTTTCCTTGCAATTTTCCATCTTTATATTCATCCTTCATCAAGTAATTGCATAACTAAGATATTCGTTTGAAAATGTGTCATTTGTAGCAGCTACTATTAACCCACGTGTAAATGGCATTTTGTTTCTGTGCATCCATCCACATATGCATTACTGTAATATCGTTGCAAAGTCCGGAAAAATTCTTGGGACTGTGCTTTCGCTTTCCATTGACCTCTTCTCTGAGAAAAAATCCATGACAAGAAAAACATTGAGAAATTTCAGCACAACCATTAGAAGTTTAATTAGAAAATTGAACACAATAAAACAGCCACGTCAACTCCTTTGTGTGCCACTCACCCCAGGCAGTGCTGAAAAGAAAGGAAAAAGTCATTTTTCCTTAAACTACAGCAACTTTATTTATCGTTAATATTAGAACTTGATACTCATAAGATGTTTCAGCTTAACTAACATAGAACCTTTTGTAACATCTGGCATATTCGACACTGTATGAAGAGAAAGATAGACACCACTGAGTTTTAACTAGTTTTAATATTTCTTTAATCGGAAATGATTCATAATATGACAAATATACTAAAACTAAATACATATCTTTACCTTGTTGTGAGCAGCAGATCCACCATACTGGTGAGCAAGAGTGTCACCCATTCTCTCGTAAAACCCATTAGTTCTTCATCCAAAGGATCATCGAGTTCCAACTTTGTGGAGGTTATTACAGTTAAGGCACGTAATTGATACCCCAATGCAGTCAAGCCATAAGCAAATTGTGCCACATTAGTGCTATCCAGACTATCTATGTAATTTGCGCGAAGCACTCCCTTTTGGAACATTGGTGGCTTTCCACTAGCATCATCATTAGAAACATTGTTTCCAACTCTAGATTTTCTGTCAGAGTTATCAGAATCTTCTGTTTCATCATCATTGTGCTGTTCACTGTCACTGTGAGAATATTTTGAAGTGGAAAATGATGGCATAACAAAAGCTCTGTTTCAGATAGTATTGACTGGATATACAACTATTCAGATTCAGAGCAAGACTATACATTTAACTGTCTTTTTGTTTTTTGCTTAATCACTACTTTTTCATTGAACAAGGAAGTTCTCCAGCAAAACACGAAATTGTCAAGTACATCCTACTGCTTGGTAATTGATGACACCAAACTCCAAGTAAAGCATTATACAATTGTCAAAGGAAACACTTTCAATTGCTTCGACATATGATAAGGTACTAACTCAAATAGCAATGGATAAAATGTAGTTTCATTCAAGACGGGTAGATAATTCTTGTACAAAAGTTCACCATGGTTGGAAAACTACAACAATGTGCATCAGCATAAAAAGGCTTCATGTTGGAACAAGAACGCCACTTTGATCCTGATTGCCCATTGCCATCAAACACACAAGTCCTCCAACCAGAGCAACACAAAGACTGCAAATGATGCTTCGAGCAGAGTTGTTACTTTTCTTTCCAACAACATTTGCTGGTGCCACCTCTGTTAAAATTGACTGCTCTGTGTTAGTAGTAAATGCATCTTCAGTTGAGGATACAGATTCTGAGCTCCCATTGAAGAGCTTGGTTCCATCATGTTCTTTGTTGCAATTCTCACACCTGATGCCCTTAGAAAGGATGCATTGTTTGTGCACTGCACTAGGTGTCCATGCAAATGTGCTCCGTGTCGGGCTAGAAAGCATTCTTGATGGCCTCCTGGAGCAGTCCGAGTCATAGTTATCTTGCTCCTGAAGCGAGCGAATGAGCTTCCTTGGTGTGGTGAAAATCTTGACATCATCAATGTTAATACACCCATTCGAACGCTGAGAAAGATATAGGCACAAATTAGTTTGCATGAGAAATTCATAATTAATTATGACTCAGATTTCAAAATGATACTAATATCTGATGCATCATGTAAATAGTGATTCCCTTACACCTTGTTTGTCATTTACCTACCAAAGAAACATGATTGAAAGAAAATATCCGAAGCAGATAGGAAGTATAATGCAAATTGAGAACAATGGAGTAGTTCAAAATTTACCTGAGGACTGGGTGTATTGCTTCTAATCTCTTCAATCTCAGCACTTTCTTGAACAAAACCTGTAAAATTTTCATCATTCCCATGGTTGTGAGAAAATTCATTGTACTCACTTCTCATAACATCACTTCCTCGGATTATACTAGAGAATATGCCATCTTTAAGAGAAACATCAACACCACCATTCTCAAATCTATGCCAGAGTTTACGATTCACACTGCGAGCATAATCAGATTCTTGACAATCCTGATTCATTGAATAAGGTGATTCAATATTATAATTATAACCCACAGAAGAATTAATGGAATGTGATTCAGGAGATGTTGAGAAAGGCGATTGGTCTCCAGAATTATGTATCCTCCTCCTAGTGTTTTCCCTTCTCTCACAGTTTGAACCTGTGGCTGATTCTGTTTTCCTCATTGGTTTTGTGCCTTTCTCAGCACATATTCTCTTTGCAATTTGTAGTGTTTCAAAAGCAGCTCCGGTAACAAAAGGCATTCGGTCAGGCTGTGATTGGCACTTATCCAATTCCTTGATTACCAAGTCCATTTCAGACAGTATACTCTTTGGGTCTAAACATCTCATTAAGGATTGAATCATGTGTATTGCCGAAAATTGTTTTTGAGAATTTGCATCTACAAACCCATCATCTAGAATCTGCAGCCCGGACTTGATCAACAATCTGGCATACGCTTCAACAATTAAGGAATTGTGTTTAGCCAAAGCAGCAACTAAGGCCATGTGGGAATTCGTCTGTGAATACTTATCCAGAGCCCCTGCGACTCTCTGGCAAACCTCATTTACCATTTCACTAGAAGCAAATCGCCAATTGTCAGATTCAACAAGAGCTTGTAAACAAAGAGCAGCTCCAGAAGATGTATTATCTTGGCTACCCAAAAGACAATCCGAAAGGGGCTTGCATAAAGAGTGAATAACATATCTCTTCTTGTCCTCGGCTGTGGTTGGATCAATTGCATACCTTGCTATAGATGGAACCACCTTTGAGCAAGCTTGATGGAGAGTAAATGCTCCGGAACTCATGGACAAGGTCTTTACTATAGCACTCATAATGTTGTCTATCTGAGGGACAATTTTCGGACCATGAACTCGAGAGAGAACCTCATATAGTGAAATTGCGTGCTCACCAGAAGATGTGCTGGATTGTTCTGTTTCAGAAACCTGCTGAAGAAATATAGGTATTGCCTTGGAATCCAAGTCCTTCACAAATGACTTCAATGCTCTCATAGCTGAGTTTCTACTATCGGCATCTTTGTCCAGATTTTCCAATTCCTTACGCACCATCGGGCTTAGACTTCTTCCCATTTTAGTATAATCTGAAATGTCAAAAGATGAGTATACCTTAAATACCACACAATAAAGGAGCCTATCTTTTGACTTTGCCTTCATCTCAGAGACATTTTGAAGGGGAGAGGAGGATAATATCATTTGAATTCTCACAAGCAAGGGCAAGAACATTTTAAAAAATGTTTATTACTGCACATACGACGTTCTTATTTTGAATCTGAGCTACGATTGCTACATACAGATGTATTTTAAAATCTTGAGCCAATGCCCAGGCTTCATTAAGTTGGTGTGCGTATGCAGAAATGCATATTCTAGGGATGGTAATGGATCCGGTCGGGTCTAGTCCAGCCGGACCCAAGAACCGACAAAAACAAAATGCAATAAGTTCATAAACAATGATCAATTTCAGATTAGTGACTGAAGCACTCAAATACTCAAATTCATAGTAGAAATTACTCTTGACATTCAAAGACGAAGGAAATCTCAAACAAGTGCATATATTGAGAGTAAAAAAGTGGATGAAATTAAAAGTGAACAAGAAAGCCATTGTTTCCAAAATCTATCTGCATCAGTCCACCATTCAAAAAACATTTGCCATCTTACATCCAACTTGCACCCAAATTCATATGGTTTTCGAATAATTCCATAAAGGTATCCAAATTTAGATCAAGAAAAACGCACAAAACAATGAAATAAACCCTAAAACCACAACTATAAATAAACTCACGAATTGTACAATGAAATGGTGAGCAGACAGATGCGAGCGCCGACGCGAAGGCAGACTCAACGTGAGGAGACAGATGCGAGGCGAAGGATTAATTTCATCAATTACACGCACAAAGATTGTAACTTCAAATCACATTAACAGTAAACCTAAAATGTTTCTTCGGGTCCTTTAGAAATTTCATGAATTACACGCACAAAGATTGATTAAAAACATAAAACTCTGAATTATCCAAATTTCAGTTTCCTCCCATTCCTTCACACCCACAAATCAACCTCGAATTGCCATAGCCTAGACCAAGATATCATACCTCTAATCCTATTGATCGTTCGTATTATATTAAAGATTGTATGAAATACAAATTATATAAATTGAAAACAAAACTATTCAACAAATCCCGATTCAAATCAAGAACGAGGAAATCTGGACATACACAAACGACTTGAAGTAAAAAAAATAAATAAATAACCTTGACATAAAAACGAGAGCAGCAGAGCAGCGACGAGTAGATGAGGGAGAGATTGACTAAGGAGGTGAGTGGTCGGAAACGAGCGGCGGCGGCGCCGGCGGGCAGCTACTGGGTGTTTAGACTTTAGACTTTAGAGTAGCGATGTGAATGAAATGGTGTCTGAATTTCCGTCCGGATTTGAAATTCAATTTTGAATTATAGGCCTTGGGGCGGGTGTTTTTATTTTGAATCTTTCTTTCTATATTCCCCCATTGTCCCTACCCTACATTTAACATGTCTCTTTAGTTTCCTTTTTACTTTTTTGCCACAATTAATGTGTTGCATAAAAATATGGTTAGTCTATTATTACTGCGCACAAAAATAGAATTAAGATACCCAATATTCAAATAATTAGTGTTGTGTCCAATGTGCCTTGAGGATACCCAATACACGCCAAAAAATAATTAATGAATGTGTTCTTTTTTTTCCTGCATTGGTTATGTTTGACAAATAGAATTTAACATTTGAGATTTGTAGTTTAGAGTTTGGAGTATGAAATTAATGCTGAAAAATAGTGGCGAATCTAGGGAATTATTTAAGTGTTGTCCCAAAAAATAGTAAAAGTTATATTGAAATTAGAGATAGTAGTTAGAACACAAAAATATCAAGGAGAACTTGGTTGAAAGTAATGATTGTGGTGTCACCAAAAAAAATTAAGTGTTGACACCGAGCATAATCTAGCTAAATATAAAAAATATTCTACCTTAAAATAATAGTTTCATCAATTTATTTGGTGTCATGTGCCCCTCCCTACAAAGATCCGCTCAATGTAAAAAATAGTTTTAAATTGAGATAGTTTTGAATTATGGTGTTTGGTAGTACATTTAAAATTAGAGTTTAGATGCTGGAATTTGGAAAGTTGAAACTGGGAAAATAAGCGTTCAGAGTTTAGAGTTTAAAAGTTAATTTTTTTTTTCGGTGAACATGACGCCCAGCATCGGCAAAGAGGAACAAAGAGCAAAAGAAACTAAAAAAGCTACAGAAAAGGGGTTAGAGGGGAGGGAGCAATAAACGAAAGCTATCTTCAAAACCGCGGGAGCCAGACCCCCGCCCTATCTATAGCCAAAGCCGAAGCCACCTCGTCTGGAGGAAACGCCCAAGAAGTAGAGAAATCTTCCATCCTAGCACCAAGCTTGGCCAACGAATCAGCTACCATATTCCCTTCCCGAAGAAGGTGAAACCAATAGATCCTCTTAACCTGAGAATTAAGATTAGAAATACGACGGGACAATGGATGTAGCCAATGTCCTTCGGAAGTGCCTTGACGAAGAATCCTCAACGCTTCCATGGAATCAGAGTAGCAAATAACGTCTTCCATCCCCAAAGCTACAATACGTTGTAAGCCATTCATGATTGCATGCAACTCAGCAACAAGATTCGATGCGATCCCAATCGAGCCCGCATAACCTTCAATCCATCTCCCATCAGAATCCCGAATAACTCCTCCAAACCCTGTCGGACCCGGATTTCCCAAAGAGCTACCATCCACATGGAAGAAATACCTACAAGCTCCCATAGGCCATAGGATTCCAAGAAACCCATCGTGGAGTCGCACTACCGGCCGATTTCACTAGGCTACGAATAAATACGTCTCCTAGAAACCGCGCCTCCTTCACCGCACCAATCTAGTCGACGACTTCACTCCTCATAACCACAGCATTCCGGCCTTTCCAAATGGTCCACAAAATGGCCCATTCACGTCCATACCAGCGCCTGCTATGTCTATAAAAATCCACCAGAATATCCTCATCCTCCCAGTTAGTGAAATTAGTGTTAACTATATATAGATTTAGACTATTTAGTAGGAGTATGTATTTATAAGCTAAACGTTGCAGGCCTGCAACCAATATATTCAAGTGATTCTTCATGGAATGTTTTTTTTTTACTGGCACTCGATAGGGGGCCAGGTGGGGATCAAACTCCCAATCTATGGTTGAGAGAAGGGGGACTTAACCACTAGGGTAAGTCCCCAACCCCGCACTCCAGTGAATCATTAGTTTTAAGTAAAATAAAACTTTCTTTCACTCACTTTTGATGTATAGATCAAGGGGATCAATGTATAGTTCTTAAAAATTTATTTATTTGTAAAATATACAATCCAATTAAAAATTCACAACTCATTTAACCAAACCCGTATTTATTCATTTATACCAAATAAAATTAAGGTTCCAACTTCCAAGTTACAGTACCATGTCAAAAGTTTTGAAATTCTTTTATGCCCAAAATTTAAGAAACCATGTTTTTGTCACCCCAAAATGACTAAGGGCCTGTTTGTTTTGACTTTTGAAAAAAATGAGAAGTCAGTAAAAAAAGGAAAAAGGGAGAGAAGGATAATTCGAAAGCAAACGCAGCCCAAATAATTGTTTGGATGGATATTATTAAAGTTGTTTTTCAACGAAAACATATTTGGATGAATTGTATGTAGAATGACTTTTTATATATTAAAATTACTAAAAGGGACATAAATCTTATAAGGATATTTATCATTTATTTTATTTCCTTATTAAATATGGATATTTTTGTATTTTTATACCTAAAATGACTTACCATTTTTTAAAAGTAAACCCCTATTTACTTTTTAAAAAAAATGAGAATTTCAACTTTTGCTTCTCCTTTAACTTTTTAAAAAAGGCAAAACAAACAGTTAGAAAAAATAAAAAAGGACTTTTTGGAGAAGCAAAAGTCAAATGGAAGAAAGAAGAAAAAAAAAAGGCAAAATAAACAGCCTCTAAGTGCCTGTTTGTTTTGGCTTTTGAAAAAAGAGAGAAGTCGGTAGAAAAAGAAGAAGAATAGTTAAGGAGAATTCAAAAGCAAAAGCAGTCCAAATAATTGTTTGGATAGATAGTATTAAAGTTGTTTTCCAACGGAAACATGTTTGGATGAATTGTACGTAAAATGACTTTTTATATATTAAAATTACCAAAAGAGACATTAATCTTATAATAGTATTACCTTTTATTTTATTTTCTTATTAAATAGGGATGTTATTCTATTTTTATACCTAAGAGCCTGTCTAGAATGGTTTTTTTTTTCAAGTGTTTTTAGCTTTTACTTATGTCAAAAGCACTTTTGAAGAAAAAAGAGTGTTTGTTTTGACTTTTTAGAAAAAGCAAAAGCGCCTCGAAAAGCTGCAAAAGTGCTTATGGGAGAAGCACCCCCTTGGCTGCTTCTCCGGAAAGCAGAAGCCAAAAGTACTTAGTATTGTGTGCAGAGTCATAAATGCCCCTACTAATTTATTTAAATTACACTATAAATACTACTATCCTATATAAGTACCATATCCTTTTTGGTAATTTATACATTTCAAAAGCACTTTTCACTTTTACACATCCAAACACGTTTTTGAAAAAAAACTGCTTTTCATACAATCCATCCAAACACAAAATATACATGCTTCTGCTTTTTTAATTCTACTTCTGCTTTTCCTTTTGACAAGAAAAGTCAAAACAAACAGATAAAAAAATTTAAAAATGACTTTTAAATGAAGGAGAAGTCAAAAGGAAGAAAAAAATAGGCAAAACAAACAGGTTCTAAAAAACCTACATGTCGAGAATTCGAGACATCATTGGTCGAGAGAGGCATGCCCGTTCGGATTGGCTTCTAGACAAGTGCTTTTGACTTTTACTTTTGTCAAAAACACTTTTGATGGGAAAATTGTGTTTGGATGCGCTTTTCAGAAAAAGTAAAAGCACCTCGAAAAGCTGCAAAAGTGCTTCTGGAATAAGCAGCTCGGGGTGCTTCTCCAAAAAGCAGAAGCCAAAAGCAACTAGTAATGTGTGCGAAGTCTTAAATGTCCCCACTAATTTATTTAAATTACACTATAAATATATATTATTCTCATTAGTAGCATGTACTTTTTGGTGATTATAACATTCCAAAAGCACTTTTCATCTTTACACATCCGAACACATCTTTGAAAAAAACTGCTTTTCAAAAATTTCATTCAAACACAAAGTTACTTGCTTTTGTTTTTGGCTTCAACTTCAGCTTTTGCTTTGGGATTCTGCTTTTTTTCAAAAACTCATCCAAACAGACTCATCCAAACAGACCTATAGTACGGAGCATTAATACAAGATTAAATCACGTCCGAATCTATTGAGACGTTACGGGTCGTCGAAACGTATCTATATATCTACTATAAAATAACATAGTCTACATTCCCCCCCCCCTACTTCCCCACTCCATTTTTTCAACATTTCATCCAATTTTTCTTCCCCAATTTCAATAATTATATATATTTATTAAATCTCTAATATATATAATATATATATCTATCTACTATTATAAGAGGGAGAGCCTCAATTCTCCAAACTGGAATCTGAATCTCCACCGTTTGATCAGAAATCCAATTGAAACTGTGACCGTTGGATCAAATGTTTTATCTATAGCTCGGCTTCTCCGTCCACTGCTCTCAAATCGCTTTCTCCATCCATCTCTCTGCCTCTCACGCAGCACACCATTCGCGCCGCCCCTTCTGCTCGCCATCTCTTCCGCCCCTCGCAGCGCCGCCGCCGTCCTCTTTCTTCCTTCGCATCCACTCGCCCTCTCCCCTCGAATCCCCTGCGTTTCTCGTTTTCTTCCACGCCGTCGTGCTTCGCCGCCGCCGCCGAGCTCTCTCTTCATTTCCGCGACCATCAGGTAATTTCGGCCTTCAATTCATCCAATTTTTCCTTATTGGGCCTGCTGGATTTGGGATTTTAGGGTTGTCTAGGTGAGGCGCTGTGATGGGGACGGAATCCCCTTTTCCGTTGTTGCTGCTCATGCTTCTCCCGTTTTTTGCGGGTTTTTTGATCGACTGCCGCGTTGGGTGAGTCGTAATTTTCATTCTCAGATACTTTTTATTCTAATTTCTGAAACGCCGTTTGTTTCCGCAGCTGAATCTTGTCCCCATTGCTCCTCATTCCGATGGGGGCACTTATTTGTTTCTGCATGTGCTGGGTTTTTTCCTCTGAATTGATTTCAAGTTATGATCTTCAATATTTTATCAAAATTTTAATCCAATATCGGGAACAGAGGTTTGGGGCACTTGTCTGGATTATAGGACCGTGCTTTGATGAACCTCTTTTTCATACTCCATGAATCAAATACTAACTATTGCACGTAGTTACATTTAGATTTGCTGTTATTCATGAGGATGGTGTTATTCCTTTCTTGCATTAGAGTTAAGTGACATGATTACGTGATGTTCTAATGTTTAATGCTCTCCAAGATTTTTAAACTAGGAAGGTGATAAATGTATTTTGGTTTGGCTGTTATCATATTTAGGATTCAAGTTCTTAACATCAAAACACATTAAGCTTTTGGCCGTGTATTGGTTTGGATGATGTCTGAGTGATGGGACTCAAAATTGTTACGAATGAGCATGCAGAACATAAAAGACACATGCTCGCAAAACTTTTCGATGAAAAAGGAAAGATATAACAAGAATGAGATGACCCATGTACACGTGACACGTGTCTGTAGAATCTCAAATATTAGTTATTCTAGGTATGTTCTGCCATATTTATTCATTAATTAATTATTTAGGATAACGAAAATTTAAAGATGCTTGCTGCATTAAGCATCGGAGAACACAGTGATGGGTTTTTGTTTTCGTTTGTGGTTCGGCAGATTTTTTTTGTCGATTTTAGTTTCTGCATATAAATAGCAATCAAGGCTCTTAACACTACACACGGATACATACATGAATTTGGGATTTTGATGTTGGGGTTGACCAAAGATTAAACTGCCCTAACTGAGTTCATCTCCTTCTTGTAATAACCGTGTCAACTGCTGATTATGTTTCACACGAAGTTCTTCGATTCACCAGGTGATCAATTATTATTCGTTTTTTGTTTTCTTGGAGACCAAGGTTTTGCTTACTTGTTCGATTTTTAATTTCATCTTGGTTTATTATGTATCTCTGTTCGTTTTTGGCCTTTTCCCCCTTATCATGAATTTGTGTAAATCGATCATGTAGGTGGCCACACGGCAGAGATGATAAATCTACTGACAGTTATGCAGTTGGACAGGTATAAGCCTAGATATTATATTGCTGCTGCCACTGATAATATGGGTCTCCTAAAGGCTCATGCATTGGAAAACTCCTTCATGGAAAAGGTTGATTTACTTCCTCTACTCAGCTGTCGTACTCTTCCTATTTTTAATTGGATGCACCTTTTTTGGTTGACAGGTGGAAAAAGGAAAGTTTGTTTATTGTTTTCATGCTGGTTTACTGGGATTTACGGAAACATGATAAATCTTATCTTATAGAGATGCCTTAAGAATTTGGGCTAAATATGAAGAAAATAAAACTTTGCAGTCGTTCACCACATGTCTTTGTGGGCAAAAGATTTTATTGTGATAAGAGATGTCATTGCTCATTATAAAGAAGTGTGGCTGTCTGGAATTTTGACAAACATTGAATGGTGTTCCGTATTCTTCATTTCAAACTACTTGTAATTTCAAAATACTCTCATTTCTTTACATATTATTAACTTTTCTTGGTTTAGGCGGGGCCTGAGCCAGTAGGAAATTCTCATTTTATGCAAATTTACCGAAGTCGCGAGGTTGGACAGTCGTACATAACTTCAGTTGGCACGACTTTAATTGCATTAACTCATGCATTGTGGCTAATGATCAAGATCAGACCTCACGTGGTACACTCAGATTCCTTTGCTACACTCTTATTACATTCAATTTCTTTTTGTCATTCTATTTGATAGTGTTATTTTTTTTTTTTTTTGTTATAATATGCAGATCTTGTGTAATGGACCAGGAACTTGTATACCGCTCTGTGTAATTGCCTTCTTTTTCAAGGTTTGTATGCCAATGTTGGACAGTTGTTTGCCCCACACTCACTATTATTCACTATATCACTACACAATACTTCTATAGCTTAAAATGGGGTAGGTATTTTAAGTTTGAATGGGGAAAGCCTTCTCACTGGCATATTTGCCTGGGTAGCAACTGCTTGTTTATTCTTTCTTCAAAATTTTAATGTTGATCAGATAACCATAATAATGCGACTTTTCAGGTCGTTGGGATCAGATTGTCATCCATTTTTTATGTCGAGAGCATTGCCAGAGTTAAGAGGCTGTCTTTGAGTGGTTTGATTCTTTATAAACTCAGGATTGCTGCCAACTATTTGTGCAATGGCCACAATTGAAGAGCAAATATCAGGGCTAACCCCTCCACATTCCCGCACCACGGTTCGGATTGCCTTCAATTGGTAATCTACTTACTTATAATTTCTTTTTCAATTATTTCTATATTGTAGAATCCTACTCGCTGTTTGAACATTGTTTCCTCTAAGCAAATGGCGGCTGCAAGTTTTTCGTTTTCCTAATTGCTTGAAATTGATAACTGAAAACCCGTCTCAATTGGTAACTGCTGGTAAATCCGTAACAGGTGCATTCAAATTGTGTGCTTCCACTTTGCACGCTGGCAAGTTTTCCAAGTTCCGTCCACCCGAACTTCAGTTTAATTGCTTGTGCTTTAGAAATTTTTCGTTTTCCCACTTCCTGTCATGCATCTGCTCAGTGCTTATTTACAAAATTGTCTGGGGGATTCATAGCATGCTCTTATTTTACCGTTATAGTGTATCGCCGTATAGATTGCTCAGAAACTCTACAATTCCTGGTACTGCGATGCAGCACCTGGGTTATCCTGTTACAAACTATTGTCTGTGTCAAGAAGGTGATGTGTGTGCAAATTCTTTTGTTTATAGGTTACCCATGTCCAACAACTACTGTTACACAACAAAGTTGCTGCTACTATTAAATTCAATAATGTTTCTTTTCAATAAGCTAATATGCATAGTGGCTCAGGAGTGTCGAATTGTCAAAATTGTTGTTCTAATCATATCCAATTCCATCAATAATACTACTTTCTTACACTACAAAATATAGCAAATCCTTCTTAGGAATTAAGTAAAATCAAAACACACTATTTCAAATACATATACTACAAACCGAATGAGGTAATTTTTAATTTTAAATTTTCATTTAGTGATAAAAATTATGGTTCAGTCCGGAAATATTTTTCCTCAAATCCGTGCTCTACAATAAAGGATTATTACTATCTATGTGAAATTACATTTGAATTTAAAGTACAAAATTACTGTCTGTATCTGTGTTGGCATTTCTATATCCGTCTTGGAATCCCGGTAATTTTTCTCTCATTCTCAAGCCTGCAGATTTCGATTTAAGGCCTTGCAACCTCTCATTATTGCTTTATTGTTTGTTACTCCTATTAATTTATGTTGTTAAATGCCTACAATTGGTTTGATTCTCAGAAATTGAATATATATACCTTTCCATTCGAACAATTTAATCATGGTTGGATTCGCCCCTTTCCTGTTGGCCTCTTCATCCCTTTAATCTTGGTTTCATTCCTGTGTTGCCAACTCTGATTGGTCGGGACCCCGTTTCACTTTTATAATTTATCAGTCTGGCCGCTCATTTTCTTCAACCCATTTTTATGATTTTCCAAATACTCACATCTATCTAACTGTATGCACTCTGTTGCATAGTATTTCATGTTTGCTATGCTTTTGAAATGTGTTCACTTTGAAAATTCATTAAACTCTATAATCCCTGGTGATGTTTTGTCTTTTGATAAACTCTCAATGTTTTCTATATCTGATGACTCCTCATTTCATACCTACATTGTAAGATGGCTGAAAACAAATTCACAGAGGCAATTGGTTTTCCTTATAATAATGTATTCTTCCAGTTGATTCCTAGATTGTTTTCCTAGATTCTAAGATGTCTGTAGAAATGTTCAGTGAGTCAGTTGATCGTCCTTAAAACAATATTGTCAGTTAGTTAGTTGATATTTTCTCTTCTTCTCCTAAATTGTAAGATGAACTCTGCTTTTCTTGTCCTATTGTTTTTTCAGCCTAGCTCGCATTATGAACTCTGCTATAATTGTTGTATGCTACTTTACAAGCAGCAATTCTTTATAATTGTTGTATGCTATTTCACTTGCCTCTTGTCATCGAAAAACTACTTTTTTTTGCATGCTATTTAAATCGACATCCTGCCTCACTCGCTCTACTCAAATCCAACAACTTTATGCCATGATAGTTCGACCTACAATACAACTTCAGAACAATCCCTATATGAAAAAATTCAAAGTTACTTTTATACAGGGCACATTCATTAATGCCTATATCTAATGTGATTCAATATTTACTATTCACCTGTTCCATACTTTCATATACTGTGTTTGTGAAGTAATAACCTTAACTGATTACAATGCTTTCAATCCTCAGATCCTACGCCTCGATGGCAACAACGTTCACCCTCCAGGACAACTTCAGGACCTTCACTGTATGAAAAGCTTGAAATAAACTTTTTTTTTATGCCAAACCCTTTGCACGCTTTGCTCTTCAATAACATTCCACTCCTTTATCCTTGCAGGTCCTGCCCCCCTCTTTCACTGATACTATTCATGGCCCACTTACAACAACATCTATTTCAGCCCAAACCACTCTACGCGAGTGGACTTTCACAATACACTACCATCCTCCAAATTTTTGTATCTACAATGACTACCATTGGCATGAGTTTTGTCGTTTTAATCAACTACAGGTGGGGGATCAGCTAACGTTCACAAGTACTGGCCCACTCCAGTTCCATGTCACTTTCAGTGGTCCTGCTCATCACCCCGGGGACCCTTCTAATCAACCCACTATTCCGGAATCCTCAGGTAATGAATTCACAACCACATTCCTCTGCTCCATTGTATAGTCTAAAAACCCATTTCTTTCACATTTTTCAGATACAGACACTAATATTATTATGGATTCTGAAGATGACACAGTCAACATTGTCTCTATTAGCTCAACCGACTCAGACAACGACAATGTTAACTTCTTCCAAGTGAAGATCTGTCAAGCACACAAAAAAAAATTTGGTAAACTTAACCTCACATAAATAATAGCCTTATACATCATATCGATCCATTTCCATCAATAACATGCTTGCTATTTAATAGACTATTCCTCTCCGCTTTTGGCAACAACATCGTATTCGAGGTACATTGCAGTTTAATAGACTATTCCTCCTCGTGTTACATACATTTTACTTATATACTATTTCTCAATATTCATGTTGTCTGTGTGGTTGAATTCGTCAGGCCAAAGATGAGCTGGAGAAATCCATGGTAGTCGACCCAGACACTGGTAAAAGCTTAGAAAGCAATGTACGCACAAGTTCGGGCATGTTTCTTAACAAGTGTCAGGTAAGTAAATTCGATCACAGCTATCATCGGAGCTTAGAATTTTAGTGAATATCTTGGTGGTTTCACTCACAATACTCTTGATTGAAGGATGAAATAGTCAGTAACATCGAGGCAAGAATTAGTGCGTGGACATTCCTGCCAGCCAATAGGTATATATACTACTACTTATCAAATGCCTTGGTGTATTGTGCATCATATGCTCTGTTGCTATTTTATTTGTACTATGATTCTTTAATTTAAATGTGTAAACAACGGAGAGAGTATTCAGATCTTGCGTTATGAGCACGGGCAAAAGTATGAGCCACATTCCGATTACTTTGAACATGAGTATAATAAGAAATGGGGTGGTCAACGCATAGATGGGTTGCCCACCTACCTATATAACCCTAAACCCTTCAGGACAGAGAGCAAGCTGTTGTTTGATGTAACTTTGGGCAATTCAACTTTACCATTTGGTTTATCTGCTAACACCAGTAGGTCCTTCGATTATAATGGTGTCAGGATATGATGGAATGTAAATTTCTTAGCAGCCTTGCATATGTAATTTCTATTAGCATGCGTTCGGATTCAACGAGTTGGACTTAAATGATGAATTTGATCCTAACTAAATGATAAATTCTTTTTTTGAATTACAACTTTCTTATATGCATGCACCTACAATTATAATCCTTCTGCTGCCAGTGCCAATGTGCTCGGTTGCCACCAGGCCAATGAGGGCTCGTGGATTATGCTTGTTCTTGTAGGTCTTAATGCATGCGGTGGGTAGCTGTTAGTTTATGGCCAATACAGAGCAAGACTTATGTAGTGATACACTTTCTGCAGGTCGGAAGGGATGTTTCTGAGTCATTACAGCAAGAAATAACTCGAACGGGCCTGGATATGCAATTGGCTGTTCTTGTATGTACATAAGTTCATATATGAAATTTGGTTGCTATTTCAATGCATAGGGTTAGCTATAGAAGTTCAATTGTCATAGCTGTTAAATGAGAGGGTTAAAGAAGCTTTGGTTGTTATAGCTGTTCATGTACTGGGAGGTGCAACCAATATTAGTGTATTTCATATTCTGCAATGCAATTTCACATCCTACATTAGCCATTATATATATACTTATATTACCCTACTGTTCGGATCTTTCTTGAATACTCTAACTTTCATCCTTACTTTTTCCATCAGTATATTCTGAATAGTTCTCTGGTTTTCCTATTATTTTAGTCTTCTACTTGAGTGGTTGGCTTTTTGGATTGGCCATTGTTCTCCTGACTTAGGTCCCCACTATCTGTTGCCTATTGAAAACCGTAGCATGCCTAAAAAACTAATATAAAATTTATCTAGGAGTTTACTTTCTTGTAAATTTTTATTTTTATTTGTTATTTTTTATTTGTTTTTTGTTTTTTAAAAGAAATATAAGCAGATATAGAATTTTCTGTCTTTAGTGTTTTTTGCATGATGTGGTGCATATTTTTATCAGATAAATGATACTGTGGGGACTTTTGCTCTCGGTCATTTTCAAGATGAAGACACAGTTGCTGCCGTAGTTTCAATGGTGAAGTCCTCGTGATAACTTGTTACAAAAAGCAAAATTTTCTCTGGTCATTCAGACGACACTGTAAAGGTATGCCTGCCATCTCACCGTATTTAGTTTCTTAGACATATTTTTGATTTCGATATGATGAGTTCAAAATGCGGAAGTTGAACTGAGTTTCTTGTAATTGTTTCGTTTGAACTATGGAGGTGTGGAGCAGTGGAAAAGGTAAGTTAGATCTCATTCAAGAAACCCGTGAGTACACAAAACCGGTTACTAGCTTGGTGATCCTACCTTCGTCGCACAAACTGTACCGTGGCTCACTTCATATGACCGTGAAGGTAAGATGTAATGCATTTCCCAGGCATATATATGTTTGACTCAAGCATCTGTCGACATGACTAAATGTCATAAAAACTATCAAGCGGTGCAGGTTTGGTCGGTGACTGAAGGAGGAATTTACTGTGAACAAGTGTTGGAGGTGAAGGATAACGTTTATAATTTGGTGGTTGCTAATAGCTTGGCTTGCTATATTCCTCAGGGTGCTGGTGTTAAGGTGTACTACAATGTAGCTTGTCTGTTGTGTGTTGACAGTCAATGCCTTAATTAGCCTTGTCTTAGTACTTCATTTACTGCATATGTTTTGATGATGGATCCTCATGTTGTAGGTACACTCATGGAATGGATCCTCCAAACTACTAAACCAAAATAAGTATGCGAAATGCTTGGCTCTGGTGCAAGGAAAGCTATACTGCAGATGTCTAGACAACAGCATTCAGGTTCATTCAATTAGTATGATTACTTCTCTCATTCCATCAAACAGAAGAATTAACCAACGCAAACCTTAACAGGAAATCGACTTGGTCAATGGAACAGTTGCAAACATACAGTCTGGCTCCAAGAAGCTCCTAGGGAAATCATATCCCATTTATACCCTCCAAGTGCATGATGGACTGATATACGCTTCCAGCCCTTCATCGGATGGAGCAAACGTAAAGGTACCATCTTGTTATCATAACAGATAATACAAGCAAAAGAAAAACCACAAAGCCCTCAAATCAAAGATATGTGTGTGTGGCTAGATATGGAGCACATCGAATTATAGCATGGTTGGATCTCTGGCGTCGACTTTGGAAGTGAGGGCCATGGCTGTGGGCTCGGAGCTGATATATTTGGGGTCTAAAGCAGGGATAGTTGAAGTTTGGTGCAGAAAGTAGCATACTAGAGTGGAAACACTTCAAGCAAGTTCAAACAGCAGAATTCTTTGTATGGCCATTGATCCTGATGAAGATATGTTGGTCAGTGGAACATCTGATGGAAGAATCCAGGTACTACACTTTTTATTATTTATCATATATGAAGAATTAATATTAACTTATGGGAGATAGAATAGCCTATGGACCTTGCTGGTTTAGTAGAGCCGACGAACATGTTAATGTTTTAATTGTCATTTTTAAAAGTTTATTTTCAACACAGGTAAAAGGGGATTAAACAATCTTCTGCAACTTCTTGACCAAACAAACTTTCTCCATATTAATTGTACGACATGTTTTGTTTATCATAACAATTAGATTAGTTCATTATTCCTGTTCAATTTCTTTAAACCAGAAAGAAAACCAATCTCCATTACATAATTGGGCATTAATTATTTGAGTCGAATACAAGTACAGCTGCAAACATTAAGTACACTTCATTTGCAAATAATTAAGGGAACCTCGGTCCCTCATGGCTCAACTGTCCGAATAATTTGTGTTTGTATAGTATTGAGATGAATCAATGCTCATTTGTACAACCGATGGCATTCAATTTTTCACTCACCTCAGAACCCCTGCTTAGAAAATTGGCAAGTATTCTATTCAATTGAATTTATGTATTAGTATATTCTACACTTGAACTATGTACTGTGTCTACAATAAAGTCAATTTTTTTCAATGATACCACACCATACTCATAGAAATTATTGTCCCTGAAGAGATGTGTTCAAATCCTTCACTAATAGTTTGATACATACTATATGAGGGAGAGATTGTTTGGACAAAATGTATTGATATGGTGAAACCTAACTCATTTTGGGAGTTAGTGTACCATTATCATTAGCTAATCGTAGTGTAGTGGATTGAAGAAGTAATGTAAAGCAACATTTTCGAGTGTGAGTAAAGCATTTAAATTTGAAACCCTGAAAATGCCAAAGGAAAATCCTCTGAGCCGTAAGATACTACTCCTATAAGATATGAATGCATATGTTACCCCTTTCACCTTTTGTCAAGTGATTTTCTTATTATGTATTTATTTTGCAGACATGGGGATTGAGCTGATGTCCGAGAGATTCAAGAACAGATTTGGATATAGAGAAAAAGAAGCCGGGAGAAAATAAATTTCATTTTTTGGGCTTGGAATAAACACAATGATATTCCTAGGCTGTGACTATTTGTTGTTCGTCATTTTACTAGGGTTTACTTAATCATCATAAATTTCATTTTAATTTATTTACATAGGATTCACATTTTCAAAGCATTATATAGCTACATCTGTTGCATACATTTCACTTATATACTATTTCTCAATATTCATGTTGTCTGTGTGGTTGAATTCGTCAGGCCAAAGATGAGCTGGAGAAATCCATGGTAGTCGGCCCAGATACTGGTAAAAGCTTAGAAAGCAATGTACGCACAAGTTCCGGCATGTTTCTTAACAAGTGTCAGGTAAGTAAATTCGATCACAGCTATCATCGGAGTTTAGAATTTTAGTGAATATCTTGGTGGTTTCACTCACAATACTCTTGATTGAAGGATGAAATAGTCAGTAACATCGAGGCAAGAATTAGTGCGTGGACATTCCTGCCAATATGTATATATACTACTACTTATCAAATGCCTTGGTGCATTGTGCATCATATGCTCTGTTGCTATTTTATTTGTACTACGATTCTTTAATTTAAATGTGTAGACAACGGAGAGAGTATTCAGATCTTGCGTATGAACACGGCCAAAAGTATGAGCCACATTCCGATTACTTTGAAGATATAAGAAATGGGGTGGTCAGCGCATAGATGGGCAGCCCACCTACCTATATAACCCTAAACCCTTCAGGACAGAGAGCAAGCTGTTGCTGTTCTCTGGAAGTACGCATTAGGTGGAAAGAAATGCATTGAAAACATCATGAAGCATCATGGATCTGTCAAACTCATTGTGAACCTTCTAAAATCAGGCTCTGATTCTACATGTGAAGCAGCTGCTGGTCTCTTGAGGGTCATATCCTCGATTAATCTTTACATAGAAATAGTGTCTGGGACCAGTGCAATAGAAAAAATAACCAGCTTGCTGAGACGTTCTTCCTTGTCCTTGTCTTCCGATGTAGTGAAAATTTGCAATGGCTGTTTAAGGGAAGGAAGCTACAATAACTACTCCAAATTTAGTGTAGCAACCTAACAAGGAACTTGAGGTATGTTTTAAGTGCTTTTTATCTGGGAATTTTTATGACCCATTAATTTCACTTGTAGTCGGGGACTGTGGCCCTTGTTTGTTCAATTGAGTTTTGGCCCTCCATTTGTTGAATTAAAAATCTGGCCGTTCATTCTAATTCCATTTCTCATCTCAATCGGGTTGATTTCAGTTGGCCAAATACGTTTTGTAGCCCTTCTGGACTCGCTGCGTTCATTTTTTCCCACTATAGATGTCGTAAGTTTTCTCCTCTTTGCTCTTGTAATATTTCTAGATAGATGGTTTGCTGGTCTTTTGCTGGCTTTTATTACTTAGAAGTTAGGAGGGTCACTTTAAAAACCTGGAGGTATTATATAAAAAGTCTAGAAAAGTAGGAGTATTAATTTTTTTATGGGTATTCAATAGGCATGGATTATTTTGTAGGTTCTCTTGGAAAATCATATCTTTTCACATGAACAAATTAATCTCCTATTTAACTAAATTTCTTTGAATGTAAAAGTATCATATAAGGAAACCGCATGCACTTACTTACAATTATTTATTCTTTCTCCATGGGCAGTTGTACACACTCAATACGCTGTGCATCTGCACAGCTTAGCCAACTAGTATATAATATAATTCAACTACCCCAATCATATATACTCCCTAAATCTATAATATATATAAAAATCTAATATTTAATTTCAACAAACTCAATCATATCATATTTACTCTCTAAATCTGCAATTTATAATACTCTTAAAATTCTAAATTATTTTCATTAAATACACCTATTTGAATTGCCTATAAATACATCCCTCATCCTTATTGGTTTCATTCATCTCTGTTCCAAATCTCATACTTTACTTTTTTGTTATTGCTTTAGATAATTTTTAGTCATTTTCTCTAATTTTTTTTTATAGCATGTACGTGATTGACTCATGTGAATCGGTATGTATATGTTTGTAGCATGTTTATGAATACTTTTTTCTATTTGTATTTTGTATCTTTTTCGATTTTTTGATATCATTTCATGATACTTTATGTTTTATGGGTAATTTTAACCATCTAACAAGCTTCTTTCACCATTTTTAAGGAAAAATATCTCTTTCCGTCCAGCACATGTACGTTTATCAAAGAGTCTCTTCATATAAAGTCATTGGGACAGTTCAAGGAATCATGAAGAATCAAATGGAAGTGTAGACTATATTTATACTCGATAGAAATTGCTGAATGATCAACTTGAACTGTTGGAACAATTTGGAATGAATCTTCTTTCTGTTTCGTCTCTTTTAGTCGTGATATGCGGTGATAGATGTCATAGGAGTATATTCTAATTTTTCCATTTTCAGGGATTATTGATTTCGAGCAGGGAGAGAAATAGTCATTGTATAATTGATTGAATTACATGGTAATTTATAGTATTATTAATTATTGTATCATAGAGTATTACCATATATTTAGTGATTTGTTTATTTGAACTATAGTATTACAAAATTTCTCTTCATATTTTATGTAACACCCCAGTTTTGGTAACCCAGGCCGGGATGCCACCGCCACACCTCCCAAGCAAGACACGATTCATTCGACCTCGCTTGAGATATGCAAGGCTAAGGTATTTCAGAAAAATAATTTAAAAACAAGCTCATTACAATATAAATAAAATAAATAATACATTCTATCTTTAGTGAAAATTTAAAGTAAGTTGCAGCGAAAATATAAACTGGGCCAACATGGCCAAAACTCAGTGTATAAATAAGTTTTTAAAACAAAATGACATAGTGGTTTTATTCTCGCCAAACCCAATGTGTGCATATGATCAGGCATATTCTTCATACTCTGAAAAGAAAAGAAATGCAACGGTTTTATCAGTATATAAATACTGAGTAATTAACTCCTAACATAACAATAATGGGGTTTAAAAGCATTTAATTAATTTTTAAAAAAAATTACCTTACATCATGCACAACTCTAGCAGTGTAACTCGACTAGATAATTAATGAGGAGTTGATTCGCAAGATAAAAGATATGAACTCGGTTTAAAAGCATAGATCTAATTTAGCAGTTAAAATAAAAATGAGCAAGAATTTTAAGGTAGTAATAATTTAATAAATCAAACATTTAAGTATTTTAAGTTCCCCCTACTTTAAGATCAAGTATCTCAAGTGTATCTCAAGTATTTCACGATTGCAAAGCAATCTCGATAATGTCTCGTATAGCCGGTAATCCGGCGGATACTCCCGAGAGTTATGCCTTATCTCTTGCCATTCTGGCATAATATTTCATAAAGGGGTCACCATCGTCCTTATAGGCACAAAGTGAATGGTTAGGAGGGCACCCTGCAGAGCACTCACCCCCTAAATAGTGCTTAACCAAGTTGTAACGGGATTTTTGAAATCTTATTTTATTTTTCAAAGAAAATTTCGACCGTTTGTTTAGAAAATTTCAAATTCACAAAAGATAGCATCCATATCGCCACAGTTTGCGCCTTTTGAGTTTAAAAATTCATTTCAAAGGCGAACGAGTTGAAATTTACACAGTAGCTTGAAACATCCTAATGAACAATTTTCATGTTTTAAGTTTTTCAAAATAAAGTGAGGAAGCAAGTAAAAAAATCAAGTTTTCTATGCAAAAGTTATTCTGTCAGGATTCAGGTTGTCACAGTGTTCAAAAATCCGATTTTCGACTCATCAAACGGACTCTAAAATTCTGAAATTTTACAGGCTTGTTCTAGACTCAATTGTCTACTACTTTTATTTTTACTACAACCGCTAGTTCGGCCTAGATCTGATGGAAAAATAAGGAACAAGTTCGAAGTAGTGCACAGTTAGTTTTTGAGTTCAAGAAAAACGCAGAGACGTTCAGATCTGGTTTCGAGGCATCAAACCTTGACGAAAAATTTTGAAAATTTTACACAAGATAGATCAGAGTTAGGAACAAACTTTCAGTTTTTAGTTTTTCGTTTTAAGCGCTCGAAATGATAAGAAAATTTTGATTCTTAAAACTGCGCACACATGGTTTCTCTTTTGACCGATTTTTAAGTTTCTTAATTAATCCTATCATCCGTTGAGTTTTAGGCCACCAAAACCGCATGGTAAGAATTAACTTACTTGGTATTAGATCTACGGCTTTAGAGTTCGGTGACGTGGCTTCCAGGATCCTTGAACTCATCCTAGTTCCTTCGTTCTCTTCGTTTCGTTCCGATTCATGGTTTCAAGGTGAAAATAGCTATCGTTAGATCTATACTCGACTATACGACATGAACTTAAGATTATTACATTCGTTCACCTACAAACCCATGCCCGGGGAAGTCTCAGATCTCGCCTAGGTCGGCCTCCTTGCTGCGTCTTGCTCCAAAACTTCGAACTAGGGTTTTTCGGGTGCTATAATGTAAGCATAAATTTCGGGAGTGTTAAAAGGGAATACGGAAGCTGAAAAGAGGGTATTTATAGCCCCCAACAATCCCACAACATCTAGATTTGAAGATACACATCTTGGGCCTCAAGAAACAGAACAAACGTCAAAAAATCCGGAGTCAGGCGAGAAATCCCGCAAGGCCGCAACAGCTGCAGTTGGCACGCCCTTGGGGCCGTTTTTGCGAAATCGGCCCCGAGACCACGCGGGCCTGCCCTGGCCTGTGGCCTGAGCCGGGTTGTGCGGTCTGTCGGGCCTTTTCTCCTCTCTTTTGGGCTTCTATCCTCCTGCGCTCTTGGGCTTCGATTTTCGGGTTATTCTTGGACTTTAAACTCCTATTTTAAATTCATTTCAAACTCAAATTAATTTCGTGTTCGAAATCTTGAGTTCGTTGACATTTGGCTCTCGTGCAATAATTTATTTAATTAAATTATTTTCGACTTCACGGACTCTTGGAAATTAAATTCTTTTTTAATCTTTGAATTAAATTCCATCTCTCTTGTTATCTTTATTTTATATATTTATCTATTTATTTATTTATTTATTTATGTGAATAATTTCGCGGGTATTACATTTTATTATAAAATTATTTGCTAATTTGGTCATTTTCAATGTAACATTTGGTTAAGGATTTTTAGTATACTCAAATTTGTTTAAATAATTCTACTTCTTTTTGTGTTTTAATACTTTATATATAAAAACTACTATAATTTTATATAATTATTCATATTTTAATATATTTCAGGTTTTTCAATAAACCTTATCATAATATTCAAAAATACTATCAAATAATATATCGTCCAAAAACACTACCATAGTATAAATATTTAATATGATACACTTCCCAATAAAATAATAATTTAACTTAGATACTTTAAATTATTTAAATGAATGAATTTTGGGAGGAATTTTAAATTTATATTAACAAATTCTTATACGTATTTAAATTAATAAAATAATTTTGGAATAAATTAATTCCTAATTTTAAATTAATTTTTTGTGGATTTCAAATATTCTTCTATAATATGGAAAGTTCAAATAATCAATGTAGAAATTGTACATTACTAATTTTATAAATATTTCATATATATATATATATATATATAAACAATACAGTCTAAATTTCCCCCCACTTCCCCACCATCTTTTTTCAACAACCCCTATAACTCTTCTACCCCAATTTCAACAACCGAGTTCACATATAGAAATAATTAAAATAAAAAATCTAAAATCTAATAGATAATATATATATATATATATATATATATTGCTAATATATATTTGAATTACCTATAATATACAATTACCGATTTAAATCTAATATTTAATTTCTTAGTCTAAAATTTCAACTACCTCAATCATATTAGCAAATATATTCCCCAAATCTATAATATATATAATTTAATATTTAATTTCAACAACCTCAATGATATATATTTGATAATGGCCAGAAATGACCATTATTTTCAATCCATTTCCATGTCTGAAACGGGCATTTGATCGCATTCCGGTCTTATAATAAATAAGAAAGCAGATGAATCGGACTGATTTATGCATAATTGTAAAAATATTGAGCTGGTATGAAAAATGCATAAATATGTATTTTATTACATATTTATGTTAGAAAAATCCAAAAACATGAGAAAAAGAAAAGAAAAGAAAAAGGAATGAAAAAGATGGGCAAAAGAAAAAAACAAGCCCACAAAATACAAAAAGATGGGGAAAAGAAAGAAAAGCCCACAAATTGCAGTTTTGGCCCATCTGGCCCATCTGGCCCAACTTGGCGGTGTCCAGGAATGTCCTGTCGCTAGACACTCCTGTCGCGGAACATGGCCTAGCGACAGGGGGGAGGTTAGCGCCACAACAATGAAATGCAAAGGAAGCCAGTCTAGAAAGACTGTGTCGCTAGACCCCTGTCGCGGAACATGGCTTAGCGACACGGATGATTAGCGCCACCAGCATCAAAGTGAAGAAGAAACTGTCCCTAGACCCCTGTCGCTAGCCCCGTGGCGCGATCCATGACCTCGCGACAGGAGTAAGGCTAGCGACACAAATTGAGGACCAGACCCAGTCGTGAAGCTTTGCAGCATAATGCCTCAGTTCGCGCCACACCGCGTGATCCGCGACATGGCTAAGATGTGTGTGATGTCTTGTGACACGGGCCTCAGATCAAGGCCCATGGGCCTAGGGTTTCACATCTATAAATATGTGGTGATCCCTATGTGCGTGGGTGTGAAGAAATTCATTCTTGAAGACAGATTGAAGAGCTGAGTTTTTAGGTAGTTCTTAGCTTAGTTTTAAATTCTTTTTTTTGTATTATTTAATTTCTGCCTTAGTCTAGCTTAGCTTAGCTTAAATTTCAGTTTTGTTTTCTGTTTCTTAGCTAGGTAGCCAGTTTCATATCATGTTTTTATTTTCTAAACTTGATTTTTTTTAGGGTTTTGTAATACCCAAATGATGGGTATTAACAAACCCATCTAATAAAATGGGAAGTTAATCTGGAAATGTGTCCCAAAACATGAAATGGGTGTCATTAACCCATGGATTTTTATTGCTTTCATTTTTATTTGGGTCATTTGACCTCTATTGCTTCTATTAATGCTTACTGCTTCTTTATTTTTGTATGATGGTGCATGCTTTATGCGTGGTTGAACCCTAGATTAGGCTTTGCTTTATTTTAAATACTGTTTTAGGTAGATTTATTTCTGTTTCAGCATGTTCTTGTAGATTTTAAATTCTGTTTGGTTATTTTAGTTTAGAGTAGCTTTTTAATCTGAAATAGGGAGAAATCACGCTGTGTGCATGCCACTGTTCACTTTTGCTTTTACTGACTCGTGTCCTGAACCACCCATGTCGCTAATCTCTCCCTGTCGCGAGACCACGTCTAGCGACAGGGAGGCTGTTCCGCGACATGGGTGTCCAGGGACACTTGCCTTCATATTCTGAAAACCCTCGGTCGCTAAACACCCCAGGGACCTAAACTCTTGCTATTTTTCTCTGCATGGCTCCTGTCGCGAAACACTCCTGTCGCGGACCCATGGTCCGCGACACAATTTTTACTCTGAGACAGGGAATTATACCTTGCATATTTATTTTGAAAACCCAGTCGCTAAACATCCTGTCGCGGAGCCATGCCCCGCGACACAGTTCCAGACTAGCGACTGGGAACCAAAACACTTAGAAATTTCCAGAGAAATCTTGTGTCGCTAAACTCCTGTCGCGGACCCATGGTCCGCGACACAACTTTTGCTTAGCGACACAAGGTGAAACTCTGCCAAAATTTCTGTTAATCTGTCGAGGTACTCATGTCGCGGGTCTAGGCTCATGACACAATTTATGGTATCTCGACAGAATTCTCTTCTCTATTTAATCCTAAAATTCTGATCTTCTATCCTCCATTATATTGCAAAAACTCACATCTGAATCCCACGGATTAAGATGTAATACCCTAGAATTGCAATATAAGGCATTATGCTGCCAAAATTTTGATTCTCCATTTCCTATCTGTTAATTAATTGAACCCTCTAGTCATTAATGATTGATGATTCTAATTAGCAATGATTAAATCACTAATTGTTGTGATTAAAGGACCTTTGTTCAATTGTCATTAAAACATTTTTTTATAAACAAAACCATGATGCCTTAAACAGATAATCCGGACTGTAATTAATTATGGTGGGAGGGATTATTTAAGACATCAATTATGGATTGATTCCATAACCTTGCATGAGAAACCAATGTCTCTCATACAAGTTCTTCTCTTTATTTTATCTTGCTTTATTTTCTTTTGTCTTTTGCGTATTGTGTGTAACAACTAGTAAAGAATACATCAGACTAATGTTGGCGGGTATTCCCTCACGAATAACTAGCTCGTACTTTGGGTATTAATTACTAAGTGTTATTTTGCATGGTCTGGATAGCAGTCAGTGGAAGCCTTGGTGGTTCGTCCATCCGGGATTATAATAGCTGCTCAACTGACTCCTATCCAGATACAGTTTTATTTTCCTTAACTTAATTTCCAAACCCAAATTCCAATCTGTAGTATAACTCTGCTAATGTCTGTCAATATTAGCTGATAAGCACTGCAGAAAAGAAGCATGTAGGTTTTTATCTGAATTCACAGACAGTGGAAGCCCAACTGGTAGCGACACTGCCGTTTTAGGGTTTCACCTGTCTAAATTCACTTCATCCAAGTAATTGGGAAATTGGACAGTAGATGTTTACAGTCCACCCGATTATTCTGCTATTACTTTGGTCTCCTGACCACTTCATATCTGTGTTTCACTTTCTGTCTAGACCCGCCCCTATATTTTGGGTCAGTTAATTTTACATTTCAATATATCCGTATGCATGATAATATTATATACTATTGTGGTCTATAATATTTTGGGATCCTTCCCTTGGACAATAGAAGTCTAGATTTTAAACAGATATTGCATATTAAATTTCCGATAAAAATTCCTTTATAAAATCCGGATCTAAGTAAGGGATAAATTCTTCAGTTATGACTAATTCATATTCTGTCAAGGGTTGATTTTGGGAGATTAGATGCAGAGTCAGCGATTAGGTCTCATCTAGACTGAAAGGTTCTGCGTTTTAATTGAGAATCTAGTACATGTTTAGGGAATGGTTTTCAAATTCATTATTTTCCAAAATTGCTGTTTGTTGGGAATCTAATATTAAATATTACACCGAGATAAATACAGTGTAGTAAATAATCTTAGAGGAACATCATCCAGGCCTTGGTTATTTTCTAAGATAGGGTTGAGTTTTCTTTCAACCGCTATCCTCTTCTGCCAAAGCCTATTTTTGAATCCTGAGTGAGTGCATCCGGAACGAACTAATTTATTGGTTCATTTCATTAGTTTGTATCTCATAACCACCCGGAAGGAAGTGAACACTGCGAGCGGTTCACCAAGATCCGGGAATTCTTGATCCATACTCCTTCATTCTGATGGAGAGCTGTCTTTTACTACCAGGGTCAGACCTTCAAAACCTCTGAGTGATAGAATTTTAAATGCTCTCTTTACCGCTTTCTTTTAAATGCTTTCGTTATGCTTTCGTTAGAGGTCACTCGGTTGTATTGAGAGCTGTGTAACTGCTACTAGGATTGATAGTTAAGGGATAGTTCCGGCTTGATTAGAGTCTTTGGGTGTGACATGGGAGAATGATAGTAGTACTTGGCACTTCAATAAATGATTTATCAGGTGTTGCTCATCCACCACAGATGAAATAACATACCCTGGCTGGGGCAGCTACAAATCTGTGGTATCTTAGAATTTGCGGTCTTAAGAACGTGTAAACTCACGTTGTAAGTACCTGTCTGTTAAAGGGAACGCAGTACTGAGAGCATGAGAATTAGCTATCTGATAGGATTATCCCAAACAAAGATCTGTGTATAAAAATGAAAGTTTAATACTGCCTTATCTAAATCTTGTCCAATTTTTATTCTATTCTTCCTGTCCCTTCTGTCCACACTGTGAATTAGCTTCATAGCTAGCATAGTGTAAATTTTTACTGCTTTCATAGATAGTATTTATCGCATTTTTAGAATAACTTTATCTGCTTTGCAGAATAGATTTAAGTGCTTTCGTACTCTAATTAAATTTATGTCAGTAGATGTTAATCACTTTTCAAACCAATTGGAGCAACACGAATGGAAAATCTAGTAAAACAACGTGGGCCCTGCTTCTATCGCACATCCTCCAGTGAACGATCCGGTCTTACTATAAATTACTGCAATTTTTGACACCGTGTGCTTTCGGGCCACAGTTTCTTGACACGAGTAATAAAAACGTGACAACCTATAGATATATCCCTAATCCCAACTCCATCATCATAAATTGATTTTCATTAAATAAAATCAAAACCGGGATTAATTCATACTTCTATTTTAGAAAATACTCGTGTGGGAAATTGTCAAAAGTTTCATGGCGCCGTTGCCGGGGAGGATGCAGCGCCGTTTTATTAGAGAATTACATTCCTCATTGCTCCTAGTTAGCTTATACATATAAATATAAATATTCACCCTCGAACCCGATTCTAACCTGGGGAATATGCAGGTACCGTCATTATTGAAGCCGTTGTTCTATGCAAAGGAGGAAGCGGACGCCAGCCGAAATCCCGTACAACGCAGAGATAGAGAAGACAGCTCGACGTCTTAGGGCGGAGACTAAACGAAGACGGGAACGGGAAAGACATGCACTACTTTCACCAAGCACAAGCAGTGACATCTCTGATATGGCCAACCCTGACCTTCCCCCAATCATCCCACCTAATCCACCACTACACAACATCAAGGAAGACCCCGAGGATGCTGATAACGATGATTTGGATGATCCCCCTCCTCAGATCATACAAGGAGGCGGGAACCCACCAAACATTGAACAGCAACACTTCGAGGCACCTCCTCCCAACCCGAACCCTCAAAACCCACCCAATAACCAAAACCACCAAAACTTTCAAAACCAGCAGAATCAGTAGTACCAGAATCCCCATCAGAATCCCCCAAATCCTAATGACTTCAATGATCCGAGGAACTACTATATGCATCAGAACTACTACCCACAGCAGTATCAAGGAGGGGTTGAGAACAATCAACAAGCAGCAGCCGCTGATTACATGCAGCCAATCTTGGAGCCATATTTGAACATTCCTGGACAAGCTCCATTCTTGGCCAGGAATTTCGAATTGAAGCCGGCCCTCATCAATCTTGTTCAGAGCAACCAGTTCGCAGGGGCAAGTCATGAAGATCCCCATGATCATCTGCAGACTTTCCTAGAACTGTGTGATACTATCAAGACCCAGAATGTATCTGCTAACACCATTCGACTAAGGCTGTTTCCTTTCTCTCTGACTAGCGGAGCAAGAACATGGTACAAATCACTGCCCGTGAACCAGAAGTCTACATGGGAGGACGTGATCAGAAATTTCTTGACGAAATACTTCCCAGAGTCCAAGGTGGATGAATGCCGCTCTAAGATTGCGGAATTCAAGATGAAGCCAGACGAATCCCTGTATGATGCAAAGGAACGGTTCTTCAACTTGCTCAGGAAATGTCCCCAGCATGGTTTCCATGATTGGGAGAAATTGAGAAAGTTTTATAGCGGTTTGACCCCAGCATGGAAAAACATGCTTGATGCTGCCGGCGGTCAACACCTGCTATACATTCCAATGGATCAAGCTTGGGCCAAGATTGAAGCAATGAGTGTAAACAGATCTGTTCTTACTGATGATGTTAATTCCCCTCCCCCTCGTGGTTTGTGTGCTGTAGGTACAACAGAGAGATCAGATATTGAAAAGCTGCAAGAGCAGGTGGCAGCATTGTCTGTTAATCAGGGAGCTGGGAGCTCTACTCAAGGACAGCAAACAGATGTAATTTGTGGACTGTGTCAAGGTGCTCATGCAACTGATACATGCAAACAGATTTCATCTGAGAGCTGTAACTTTGCAGGGGCTTTCCCAAATAGACACCCAAACTTGTCTTACTCAAACAACAATGCCCTCAACTCCCACCTCTTGAACAAATCACAACAGCAGCAATTCAATCCTCAGCAGAACCAAGGATTCAATCAGAACAGGGGACAGAATTTTCAGAACCCAGGTTTCCAACCCCAGATCCAACAGAGACCCCCTCAAAATTTCCAACAGCCTGCCCAGAACTTCCAAAACTTTCAGCCCCAAAACTTCCAACCTCAATTCATTCCGAACCAAGGCCAATGGAACCAAAACCAGAATCAGAATCAAAATCAAAAGCCCCCTTCAAGGCTGGAGAATTTGATGACTGATTTCATCACTAGCCAGAAGGAGATTAACACTCAGCTGCAGGCCTCTATCAGAAATGTGGAGACCCAAGTTACTCAGATGGCTAATGAAATGCAGAAAAGGGATAAAGGGACATTGCCAAGCACTGCGGAAAAGAACCCGCAATGCAAAGCAATAACCTTGAAATCTAGGAAGACACTGGCTGGACCAAGGGGAGCGGATACTGGAAACACTCATGAGGAAGATGATGATGCTGTTAACAATGCTGATAAGGAAGCAATGGATGAACAAAAGGAAGCCGAACAGCAGACTGACGCTGCAAGAGGAACGACAGAAACAGAAAACGGTAATGGTGAAGGTACAACCTCTAACCATCTACCACCAAAACATGATAACAAAAACAAGTTCATGCCTAGGGTTCCTTACCCGGCTAGACTTAAAAATAAGCAACAAGATCTGAAGTTTGAAAAATTTCTGAAAAGACTGCGGGAAGTTGAGATTACCATTCCTTTGATTGAAATGATCTCTGAAATGCCAGTCTATGCTATGTTCTTGAAAGAAATGATTTCAGGAAAGAGACAGGTTGAGCAGGACGAATTAGTGGTACTCAACAGCACTTGCAGTGCTATCATACAGAAGAAGCTGCTAGAAAAGAAAGAGGATTCCGGATGCTATACATTGCCGATTCGGATTGGCCAGAACAACGCCGGAAAAGGACTGTGTGACCTCGGCTCCAGCATTAACGTTATGCCATTGACCATGGTTAAACTTCTTAAACTTGGAGTGGTAGAACCAGTCAAAATGAGACTCCAGCTTGCAGATAGGTCAATTACAAAGCCAATCGGAATCTTAAAAGATGTGATAATCAAAGCAGGCAGTACTCCATTCCCAGTAGATTTCATCATTCTGGACATCGAGGAGGACTCCGACATGCCTCTCATCTTAGGCAGGCCGTTCTTGGCCACAGGCGGAGCACTAATTGATGCTAAATCCGGAAGGGTGACACTCCGCGTTGATGGGGATGAAGTCATCTTCGACATGGAGCAACTGCAGAAATTCCCGAACGACAGTTCTTGTTTTTCTTTTGATGATGTAATAGTTAGGAAAGAGCTAGACTCTGGAAACAATGATGAAATGATGTTGTATGAATCTTCAAAGCAGGTACTGATGCCTGCTGATGCTGAGCCAAAGGAACAGTGCAGCGCCGTCCAATTTGAGGATCCCGTGTCCGGGGACCTTGAAGCATATGACGGAGCTGATTTCACTGCACAAGAGAATGACGGCACCGAAGAGGAAGAAGAGGATCCTGTACTGACGCAGGATCCCGAAGGTAAATCTGATCTCCCACTACCCATTTCTCGCAAACTACTCCCTTCCGTTGAATGTCCACCAGAGCTCGAACTTAAAACATTATCCGATCATCTCAAGTACGCGTTTCTCGCAGAACATAAAAAATTACCTGTGATTGTTTCGGCTAAGCTCTCCCAAGAGCAAGAAAATGCTCTGGTGGTCGTTCTTAAGAAACATGTACATGCAATAGGTTGGACCATTTCTGATATAAAAGGAATAAGCCCTTCTATTTGCATGCACAGGATTTTAATGGAAGAAGAGTATAAACCTTCCCGTCAGCCTCAGAGGCGTTTGAACCCCCTCATGCAAGAAGTGGTAAGAAAGGAGGTTATCAAGCTCTTAGATGCTGGTATAATCTATCCTATTTCTGACAGCAAATGGGTTAGCCCAGTGCAGGTCATACCAAAACGAGGAGGGATGTGCATAACCAAGAATGAGCAAGGAGAAGAGGTTGCAACCAGGCCAGTGACCGGATGGAGAGTTTGCATCGACTACCGGAAACTGAATAAGGCCACCCGCAAGGACCATTTTCCATTGCCATTCATTGATCAAATGCTTGAGAGGTTGGCAGGGAGAGAATTTTATTGCTTTTTGGATGATTATTCTGGGTATAATCAGATTGTTATTTCAAGCGAAGACCATGAAAAAACAACTTTTACTTGCCCTTATGGCACTTTTGCCTACAGGCGCATGCCTTTTGGTCTTTGCAATGCACCAGCTACTTTTCAAAGATGCATGATGTCTATATTCTCTGAATTTATCGAAAAATGCATTGAGGTTTTCATGGATGACTTCTCTGTATATGGAGATACATTTGAAGATTGTTTGACCAATCTTGCTAAAATTTTAAAGAGGTGTGAGGACACTAACCTGGTTTTAAATTGGGAAAAGTGTCATTTTATGGTCACTGAGGGTATAGTGTTAGGTCATCGCATTTCTCGTGCAGGTATCGAGGTTGATCCAGCCAAAGTTTCCGTCATTTCCAATCTCCCTCTTCCTAACTCGATCAAATCAGTTAGGAGCTTCTTAGGGCATGCCGGTTTTTACTGGAGATTCATTAAGGATTTCTCTAAAATTTCCAAGCCGCAACCTAATCTGCTTTGTAAAGAAAATTCTTTCTTAATAAATGAAGTGTGTGTCCAAGCCTTTGACACGCTCAAGAAGATGTTGGTTTCTGCACCGATAGTGCAACCACCCGATTGGTCAATACCTTTCGAGGTAATGTGCGATGCTAGTGGTCTAGCCGTAGGCGCAGTACTCGGGCAACATAAGGACGGGAGACATTGCGTAATTCATCACGCAAGTCATGCCCTGAATGAGGCCCAAGTTAATTACACCACAACGGAGAAAGAGATGTATGCTGTAGTCTTCGCGTTTGATAAATTCAGACAGTATCTTATAGGTACGAAGACTATAGTATACACCGATCATTCCGCATTGAGATACTTGTTTAGCAAACAAGATGCAAAACCTCGATTAATCAGGTGGGTACTTCTGTTGCAAGAATTCGACATCATAATAAAAGATAGGCGAGGTCGAGATAATGGTGCTGCTGACTACTTATCTCGATTAGATAATGATAAAAAGGAAAAAGCCGTTAATGAAGAGTTCCCGGACGAACAATTGTTCGCATTGCATCTGCATAATCAAGCTTGTCCATGGTTTTCCGACATCGCTAACTTCTTGGCATGCGGAATAACCCCACAGTTTTCGAACTATCATCAGAAGAATAAGTTCAACCGAGATGTATTAAATTACTTCTGGAAGAACCTTATCTCTTCAAACACTGCGCCGATTCAATAATCAGGCGATGTGTGACCGAGCATGAAGCCTATCAAATTGTCAGAAAATGCCATGAATCAGAATATGGAGGTCACCATGGTCCCGCTCGAACGGCCCACAAGGTCCTCGAATGTGGATTTTATTGGCCTCACATCTATGAGGATTGCAGGACATTTGTAAAAGGTTGCGACAAATGCCAAAGATTAGGAAACCTCTCCAAGAGGGATGAGATGCCTCAAAAGGGGATTCTCGCACTTGAGATCTTCGATGTATGGGGCATTGACTTCATGGGACCGTTCCCACCATCAGGTGGAAACTACTATATCTTGGTGGCTGTCGATTACGTGTCCAAATGGGTTGAGGCTGTCGCATTACTGACCAATGATGGTAGCCAAGTCATCAAGTTCCTCAAGAACAACATTTTCAGTCGATTTGGCATACCTAGGGTGGTAATATCTGATGGAGGAACACACTTTATTAATAAAGCTTTCGAAACTGTAATGAGTAAAAATGGAATCCTCCATAAGATAGGCACGCCTTATCATCCCCAGACTAGTCGGTCAAGTCGAGGTATCCAATCGCGAAATCAAACATATACTCGAAGCCACAGTTGGGATAACCCGCAAGGATGGGCACGTAAGCTGAATGACGCTCTATGGGCATACCGCACAGCTTATAAGACTCCTATTGGGATGTCTCCATACAGGCTCGTCTTCGGAAAAGCCTGCCACTTGCCCGTAGAGTTAGAGCATAAAGCTTAATGGGCCGTCAGAATGCACAACTTTGATCTGAAGGGTTGCTCAGAGCAAACGTAAGTTGGACCTCAATGAAATTGAGGAAATACGAGCGCTAGCTTGAAAGCTCTCGAATTTATAAGGAGCGACCCAGAAGTTGCACGATCGCAGGATTAAGCCTAAGCATTTTTATGTTGGTCAAAATGTATTATTGTTCAATTCTAGGTTAAAGCTGTTCCCGGAAAGCTTAAATCCAGATGGGAAGGACCACATGAAGTGTTAGAAGTGTTTCAAATGGAGCCGTCAGGATCCGAACTGACAAGGGCAACATAGTGGTGAATGGACAACGATTGAAGGAGTATCTCGGACAGTTCGATCCGGAGAAAGAAAGCCAAGCAGTGGCAGACCCGGCTTACACCCAATAAGAAACAGCATTGAAAACAAAAATTTCAGGTTTATATATATATATAATCTTATAGTATATTATTTTCATAACAGGAGAGTACCCAAAAATCAATTAAACATTTAGAGTACTAAGACTCTAAATGTGAGGATGTTGATATTTGGAGAAAATCTAATGCATTGTATTTATCTGTCTTGCAGAAAGTTCGGAACATCAAAAAGTGGAACAGTAAAGTAACAAGGAAAACCAGGTTCTTGGTTGGATTAATTCCATGAATTTAAGAAAATATTTCCGGAAATTGAAGCAATTTAAATCCGGAATAATTTTTGCAAACAAATGGAATTAACCCAACCTAATTTGTGCAAGTGGATCCTTCTTTAATTTCAGCCCAATATGTTTTTGAATTTATTTGGACTGAATTTATTCAGGCCCAAATCAAATAAAATGAACTCAAGCCCAGCATCACACTCGGCCCAGTTCAAAGAAAAATTTGAAAATTCAAAAATTGTGTCGGCTAAACCCCTCCTCTGTCGCGAAACCACGTCTAGCGCCAGAAGAAGGATAGCGACACAACCCTCTAATGCAGTGAGAGTCCTGTCGTGGAATCCTTGTCGCGGGGCATGGCCTCGTGACCGGTCTTCTATTCCGCGACACGTTTCCCCCGTTGACTTTATTTCTTCACTGAAATCGGTCGCTATACCCCTGTCGCGAGGCATGGCCTCGCGACCTGGACTCCACTCCCGCGACATGTCTAATGTCGCTATGCCCTGGTCAAGGAACCCTGTTCCACGACACGGTCTGGGTTCCGCGACCAGCTTTTTCAGTATTTAAACCCCCCCTCCTCACCTCTTTTCCCTGCACTCACGTCAGTTTCATTCAACCTTAATCTTTTCATCTCCCCCTTCTCATTCCCTGCTTTACCGAACGAACACCACCGTGTTCTTCGCACTCAACCATCCGTGTCCAAAGGGAAACTATGGACCGATTCTACAGGATCCTTCCAAAACTGGGCCTTACCCAGACCTGAACCATGGAGGGCAGGGTAGAAACCCACTTTTCCTCCTGTTCATGGCTCTTCCCATCTTCCGTGTTCTTTTGCCTTTATATGGTTTTGAGAAGAACATAATGTAGTTTGTTGTGCACTTTGGTTTTTCTGTTTTTAAGGTTTTAAGTGTTCTCGGTTTTAAACATTGTTTTGAGATCTTTTTGGATCCTTAAAAAAAAACCCATTTTAAAACTGTCATGAGTTAAGATTTGGGGAAGTTTAAAAACTTGAAAGAACAAACCGATGATTGTTGGGGTGTTATTTGAGCACCATGATTGTTATTGGTTCTTCCTGTTCTTGAGTTCTAGGGTTGTGTGTGATTTTCTTGTTTAATTTTGCTTTTGATTTTAAATTAATGCCTCTGCAGTGTTGGTTGAGGCATTCAAGTGGAAGATCTTTTTGGGTATATTTGTTTCCACATGTTACAATCTGTGTGGAATAAAATGTTTGTTTGTTTATGGAAACCTAGTACAAACACCCAATGGAGAGTTCCACTTTCAATAAAGGTGACCTTTTGGAAAAAGACAAAAAATGGTCGATAGGTTTAAATTGGCTTGTGTACTTTTGTTCCCAATGGAACTGTAGTGTGAGTAAATAGCAGTATTTTTGTCCACCCTGCTGCTATCCCTCTTCAAAAATCCAAAATGTGACCACTCACATCCCACTTTTTCTTAATAAAACAAGTCAACTCTTTAAAAATTGAAAATAGTGTTTTGCAAATCTTGGGGATGTTTCAATTGTCCAATACAGTCCAAACGATCCAGAAATAGCAAATCCATTTCGTCACGCATTCACTGCACATTCCAAAAATTCGAGCATTTCATCCCCATCCATCCATCTCATTCCATTCTTAACAAGTGTCTCGGACTTGTTTAATAATATTGGAAAATCAAATTTTTAGGCCCAATGGCCCATTAAAAATAAAAATATTATAGGGGCCAAATGACCCCTATCTTTCCATAAAAGTTATTTTACCCTATGCTTTATACTCAGTTCAAGCCAGAAACTTAATAATCTCACATTTTAGAGCAAGACTCTAAATGTGAGGATGTTTAGTTTCTAAACTTGAATAATTTCTGAGAAAATTATAGAAATTGGATTCATCCCTTCTTATCTTTTCAGGGGGAAATCTTCCAATCCCAGATCTTGGCACCCGGAGAAACCCATCTGCTGGAACCTGCCAGAAGAGCTCCTAGGTGAAATCCTCTCCCGAATAGAGAGGATGAGATCAGGGAAGTGTTCACTGCACAAGAGACATGCCGGAAGCTTAGGGAACGCAGGAAACCTCGCCATTGTTTTACAAGCGATGCGAGTTGGATACGGCCAGGGTGAGGCAGTGGCAGGGGAAGGATGATCGGAGGCAGAAAGAGAGATTTCTGAACACGTGCACTGATGCTGGAAACTTCAAACCTTCAAATTGTCCCAGCACTCCTGGCATTCACAGAAGGGGATGAAGAGCAAGCCTACGAACTGGTTACGACCAGCATTGAGGACAATCACAAAGCTCTATCTCGCCCGTGGACTGATGCTTATGAGCAAGCCAGATGAAGGCCAGGTCAATCAAGGAATCGTAATGATAGAGAGATGGTGCTGACCCGATCGAGAAGTCTTCAACTACACATCTACCAACACTCTCCTCGTGATGGCAGACAATCATAGCCCCCTACTTGTTTGCAGGGCAACCACCCCGAGTCTTCTGCAGAAGGATGCATGAACCCCTGAGAGACCACAATGGCTGGTGCTGCTGCGCTGTGATCTGACCAGCTACGTCCCACTGGCTCAGATACATGTTCTGAGAAAAGAAGGAGGGAGGAATGAATCCTAGTATGCTCTAGTCCTTTTTAAGCCCTAGTGTAGGCATCATATAAAGGATTTCCTCTTTTTGTATGCAGGTTTACGCTAACTGCATAGGAATCCCTTGAAATTATTGTA